>JBAIZL010000004.1:134067231-134319731 GCA_036971475.1 Prosapia bicincta
AAAATAAGCTTTGGAAACGAGGAATAAGCTATCAACTTGATGGATCAGCTCTGAACATATAGTTTAAGCTTCTGTTGTGTAGAATAAGCCCTAATTTTGTAGAATAGGCTCTGAAGGTGTAGAATACGCTATGAACCGGTAGTATACATTCTGGACGTGCGGTTTAACCTTCGAACGTAATGAATAGACTGACCGTGTGGTTTAAGCTTCGAATGTGCGAAATAGACTGGCCGTGTGGTTTAAGTTCGGTCGTGTGGAATAGGCTCTGGCCATGTAGCTTAAGCTTCGAAGTATGGAATTAATTCTGAAGTATAAAGTAAGCTTTGGACTAGTTGAATAATACATTGATCAGTAGAATACGTCACTGAACGTTTAGCTTAAACTTCTAATGTGTAATATAAGCACGAGTTTGTGGAATAAGCTAAGCGGTATATTTTTTTAAGGAATGTAATAACCGTAGATCGTGTAGAATAAAGTCTTACCTTTTAGAACTAACTATAGATGTAAGGAATGAGCTCTAAATTCGTGGGATAAGCACTAAAAGGTTTTTTCAAATGCGTGCAGTAACGTTAGATCGTGTAGAATAAGGTCTAACCGTTTAGATCTAACTATAGATGTGTGGGATGAGTTCTGAATTTGTGGGATAAGCTCTGAACGTGTGGGATACTCTTCAAACAAGTGCAATAACCTTATATCGTGTAGAATAATTTCTGACCGTTTAGATCTAACTATAGATGTGTGGGATAAGCTCTGCGTTTATGGGATAAGCTCTGAACGTGTGGGATACCCTTCAAACGAGTGCAATGACCTTAAAACGTTTAAAATAAGGTCTAACCGTTCAGAACTAAGTATAGATGTGTGGGATAGCCTCTGAGTTTGTGGGATAAGCTCTAAAAGTGAGGATTACTCTTCAATCAAGTGCAATAACCTTAAATCGTGTAGAATAATTTCTGACCGTATAGCTAACTATAGATGTGTGGGATAAGCTCTGAGTTTGTGAGATAAGCTCTGAACGTGTGGGATACTCTTCAAACGAGTGCAATGACCTTAAAACGTTTAAAATAAGGTCTAACCGTTCAGAACTAAGTATAGATGTGTGGGATAGCCTCTGAGTTTGTGGGATAAGCTCTAAAAGTGAGGATTACTCTTCAATCAAGTGCAATAACCTTAAATCGTGTAGAATAATTTCTGACCGTATAGCTAACTATAGATGTGTGGGATAGCCTCTGAGTTTGTGGGATAAGCTCTAAAAGTGTGGATTACTCTTCAAACGAGTGTAATAGCATTAAATTGTGTAGAATAAGGTCTGACCGTTTAGAACTAAATATAGATGTATGGTATGAGCAATGAGTTTATGGGATAAGCTCTGAACATGTGGGATTCTCTTCAAAAAAGTGCAATAACCTTATATCATGTAGAATAAGGTCTGGCCGTTTAGAGCTAACTATAATGTGTGGTGTGAGCAATGAGTTTATGGGATAAGCTCTGAACATGTGGGATACTCTTCAATCAAGTGCAATAACCTTAAATCGTGTAGAATAAGGTCTGGCAGTTTAGAACTAAATATAGATGTATGGTATGAGCAATGAGTTTATGGGATAAGCTCTGAACATGTGGGATACTCTTCAATCAAGTGCAATAACCTTAAATCGTTTAGAATAAGGTCTGACCGTTTAGAACTAAATATAGATGTATGGTATGAGCAATGAGTTTATGGGATAATCTCTGAACATGTGGGATTCTCTTCAAAAACGTACAATAACCTTATATCATGTAGAATAAGGTCTGGCCGTTTAGAGCTAACTATAATGTGTGGTGTGAGCAATGAGTTTATGGGATAAGCTCTGAACATGTGGGATACTCTTCAAACAAATGCAATAACCTTATATCGTGTAGAATAAAGTCTGACAGTTTAGACATAACTATAGATATGTGGGATATGTTCTGAGCTTTTGGGACAAGCTCTGAACGTGTAGGATACTCTTCAAACGAGTGCAATAACCGTATATTATGTAGAATAAGGTCGGGCCGTTTAGAGCTAACTATAGATGTGTGGTATGAGCTATGAGTTTATGGTATAAGCTCTGAACATATGGGATACTCTTCTAAAAAGTGCAATAACCTTGTATCGTATAAAATATTGCCTGATCGATTGGAACTAACTATAGATGTGTGGAATGAGTTCTGAGTTTTTAGGATAAGCTCTGAACGTGTGGGATACTCTTTAAACGAGTGCAATGACCTTAAATCGTGTAGAAAAAGTATGACCGTTAAGAATTAACTATAGATGTGTGGGATGAGTTCTGAGTTTGTGGTATGAGCTCTGAAAGTTGGGTTATTCTTCAAACAATTGCAATAACTTTATATCGTGTAGAATAAGGTTTGATCAGGTGGAGTGTAAGCTCTGTAGCTCTTAATATGTTAATAAAACTTCCATTGTGTAAAATAAGCCATGAGCTTGTGGAATAAGCTCTGCACATGTTGGATACGATCTGGACTGGTCATTTAAGGTTATAAAGTGTAAGATAGGCTCTGAACATGTGGGGTGTTAGCTACGAGGCTCTGCACATTCGATTAAGCTTTAAGCGTGTGGAATAAAGTCTGAACGTGTAATTTAATTTGAAAATGGATTTTACTTGTTAAATATTTTTTTTAATAACACCGCCTTACAAATTTACTGCTTTCTAGTGGCTTTATTGGTTGCAACGTTAATTCCTCATTAATGTTCTTAATTGCTTTAAATTATTAATTTGTCTTTATGCGGCAAGATTTCTTTAGAGCGGCTTCCCCCAATGCTTCACGAAACTAGCTAGGTGGTGCAAATCTTTGTTTCTATTTGTTTCGATAAGTTGTTTAGTTGAACATTGTTTTTATCGCTTTAAAACACAGGTTGATTGAATTTTATGTTTTGAATGTAATTTCTCATTTATTTAACTATTGGGTTAGGCTCCTTCGGTTTAACTTAAATTACCGTTTTCCACAATTTCGATTTAAATGCTCATTTATGGTTTTACTGAAATTTAGTATTTACTTTGTACGTTAATTCCTTATTTCTAGAAACGTATATAATGCTGTAATAGCTTTAGTAGTCATTATTTTCCTGCTCAAATTGAGGTTATGCTAGTTGCAAGCCAAAGAGGTACTTAGCGGGCCTTTGTTGTAGCCGCATTTGTTCTTCAAGCAGAAGTAGTTCAGATTGGCGGGAATAGGGTAACGCTTTTTGTAACAAGATCAAAGGCAGATCTCAAGGGTCAGTGCTTGAGAGGCTCGAGACGAGTTTCAGGTGAAGATATCTTATAGACGTGTAGCAGCTATTTGTCGCGAGCTTTAATGTCTGCGTTATACATACGTATACAGTGACTGTATGGATTTGCATAGCAACTGTTTATAAACAGGCATCACGTCTTCGGGGAGTGTGGGGACTTTGTATGTATAAATTCTTTTATTATTTGTTAAAGGGGTTTGACATATAAAGTTTTTTTAGCATCCTAGAACTTAAAGAGGACAATTATTACAGTTTTCCAAGTTAGCTTTGTATTATTTATTATTGTTAATCCATTGGGTGAAATAGGATTTTCAATAAAGAGCAGTGAGTCACCATCTAAATATAATCGATATTGGAAATATATATCTCTCTATGACAAAAATCTTCAGGGATAATAAAATTATATTAATAATTATTATTATAAAACTTGGTGACAATACCCCAAAAAATCGACAATTTGAAAAAGAAAGAAAGCTAAAAGTAGCTCCACTTCCAATACACAAAATTATTTTTAAAATCACGATTTATGAAAAACTATGCTATAGGCCTACTAACTTAGAATATAGCTACAAAGTATTATTTATAATAGATTTGTTTTTTTAAACAACGTTTTCAATGTGGGTAAACCGTTGCAAGCGTGAAACAGGCCATTCTTGTTCCGTACAGCGATACAGAATCGAAACGGAGGCAACTTCAATTGTCAATAATTTCGTCTCTTAACAGGCCTTATTATTTGTTTAAATAACCAAATCCTGAATACTTTGCAGCTATATTACAATGTGTAGTAACTTAGTCTATATAGTAACTTAGTAAAAAACGTGATTTTAAAATTGTGTTTATTTTGTGTGTATTTTTGTCTTTTTCCGTAGAAAAGGTTTTATTACTTTTTTGACGTATTCCTGAAGACTTTCTGAAGACAAACAATTAGCACCAGATTTGTTTTTCTTTGCCAATATGGATTAAGTTTAGAAAGGAAAGGATTTTATAAAAATGTAGATTACTGTATTTTGATAATTATTCTATTAGTTTATCAGCTGTTAAACAGCTGTTTACGGGAAACGTAGGTTATACATTGCTTATCTCACAAACTCTGTATCAATATTTCCTTTTAATAAAACTTTACCATGACTAGCTAAATTAAAATAAGAAATAAATTTCATTTTGAAAACACATGTTTTCAACACAAATAAATAAGGTAAAATTTGGATTGACAGAATAACTGTGCTTATCGCCTAAGAATTATACTAACCTTAGCAAAAATATAAAGAGTTTTAAAATATTTGTAACACTATTATTATACCTAATCAAAAGAAACAAAAGTACAGGCGGAACAGTCTTATGAGTAACAAAATATGATCCTAGATTATTAGCAAATAAAGAGTTTCAACTCACCATCAATTAGTTATTTTATGGTACGAGTTTCAATGATAAACTAATTATCATCAGAGAGTATGACTATTCAAATTCTATACTATGTCTCTTGGTTTGTGTAGTTATAGTCCACAGTTTTACTGTTACAGCTATGTAGTTACTGATGATGGTGATGTTCTTGACGTTGACACACTTATAAGAAAATAAATTATTATCAGCTGGTATTCGTTATTATTTAATTACACATTATTAATTATTATTTGAGTGCTGAACCTAGTTCGTCATCAAGTAATTAAACTATAAATTCAAGTTAAAGTTTTAGATTAGTATGTAAGCTATGAACTACTGCATATCTGTTTAATGGAATCTGCAATAAATTTTCTTTTTTCAATTTAAATTTGCTTAAATGTCACTGTGATATTGTTTTGTAATTATTATAAATAATTAATTTTTAATGACAATCTGTAATTATTGAGCACAGACCAATTAACCGGTGTAAGACATGACGGTACATCTCCGCCCTTATTTCCCTTCCAACATGTGTTCCACAATTTAAGTTTGTTTTAGAGACATACTTGATTTTTCATTTGGTTTTCAATTCGTCCCTGTTTAAAAGTTATGTGAGTCTCGTTTCAAGGGCTGCTAAATTCAAGGAGGGTTTAAAACTTTTAATGAAACGAACCCGAATTCACAGATGCTCAGACATGAAAAGAATTTAAAACCAAACGACTCGTAATTTTTCATAGGGGCGAAAAGCGAAAATGTTCATCGTAAATTGTACGGCTCCAATTATGCCTAATGTTTTCTTTAATGTAAAAAGCAATTAAAAAAACGTTTACAGGGTTTAATAAATTTTATAATTGGAGAGGTTATAACCATAGTGGTGTAAGTCAAAATTATTGATTTTTCAAAACAGAAAGGTTTACATCTAATTCTCAGAAAGGTTTTCATATTTTCTCTGATAGCACTAAAGGAATGCTGTTACCTAGCATTTAAATTTTGAGGTATGACTTCCTACAAAATTGCACTCAATAAATTTGTTCGGGAGGAATCTGACCCTACACAATTATTAAAAATTGACTTACATCACTATGATTATAACCCCTCCAACAAGTAAAATAGTACATTCAAATTTGTTTTCAGTAAATATATTGTAATGATTTTATGTGATGATTAAAATATTTGATAATATAAAAGTAAAAGACTAACAAAATTTAACAAAATCTTATTTGCTTCCATTGAAAATATCCATTTACTCGTGTCACACGTGTTTAAGAACTTAGTATGTGGCATAAGTGGTGGCAACACTGTATTTAGATGCTTGTAATACTTATTAAAGACGAATTAGTTCTTCGTTTCCAAAATTAAGCCACAACAGTTCAGATAAGGCTCTTACAAACTATTACCTTATGTATTGTTACATTGAAGTATCACTAAGAGAATAAAGCCAAGCATTTGATGTCTGTTTGTGTTTTAATTAGGTTTAAATTAAGCTGTACATAACACTATATGTTTAGTTGTAACAGTACACGTGGTTGACTTGGTTTTCATGGCAGTTGTTCGTCTTCCAGGCATAAGGTACCGGCAACGTCTTTAAGGTTGGACTTTTTATCGCAGGCATAAGCCAAGTGGCAGAGGTACTGGATGATGGTTCTAGTAGGGCGGCCGGACATCAAGCCGCGCGTCAGATAGGGGATGTATCCTGTGCTCAGCATCCCCGTGCCGGTGCTGTCGATGTAGGCGGTCTGAACTGGAGGCGCAAACTCCTGCAAACATCGTAACAAATGGTTAGATTGTTTTATCAGACCTTACAAGAATTAGTACCCTAATTCAGGGCAGGGTTCAACGGCTTCAGAAATGACACAACGATTTTCACGTGACCATGGTCTACGGTCTAGAAAAGCCGAAGAGGTTCGACGACAGTTACCCCAATAAAAATACATGAGCTAACGTTTCCTTACTTAATTTCTTGATCAACTGTGAAATATGAATTGATTAAATTTCACAGTAAACACCAAAAAATCGCAACTTTAAAATTAATTTATTATTATAAATACACCTCATGTACATTTTAAATGTAAACCATCTTAGACCATCTACACCATCATGGAGAGGTGCTAGAATATTAACCAAAATACTATTTAAATAATTCTGAATAAAAATCTCTCCCTCCTATTTACTGACTCAACCAATCACTTAATATCACTATACGGTCGTCAACTTATAAAGGGGCGGGGCTAGAAAATCCGTTACAAGTACAAACATAATACCCGTTTGACAGTTTTCTGAATGTTGAACATAAAATTAAAGTATATTATAATTAGACCTTATTATAACTAATTAAAGAGTACAACTGTGAATTCTGGATGGGTCCTTTGTCTTTACTCGTTATACTATTATTTTTATATTTAGCTATGTAAATACTTTGTTTACACTTTAGTCTAAAATTCTTTTGTCATTTATATTTGTAATTATTTTAACATCTGTCCAATCAATTATCAATTATATATAAGTTCGCTACACTTGATTTCTCAGGGCGAAAATATTCGATAATATATATATATATATATATATATATATATATATATATGTTCTTTAAATTTAATGACGATGCTTTTCCTATTTTGTTCTACATAAACACCTTATCACAATATTTATAAGAGGTCTTATATATCCCCGATTTATTTTTGAAGGAGGTATATTACCTTTCCGATTACTCAATGTTCAACATTTTTCAAATTGGACCTTTTTTAGATAATTTTAAATTTATTAATCTTCTTTTAATCTTCCTACCACATGATCAACTCACACAGATCGCTTTTTTACTGCATTTATGGTATCAAATTTGAAAGTTTTTGTTAAAAGTTTCCATTTCTAAACGTATATTTAAATATTTTCTAAATTTATTAAAATTTATAATTTTAATGTCACAATGTTACCATGTAGGTTATCGCTTTTACATCTGGTTGTAATTATACTTTTTTAAATATTTTGTTAAGTGGTGCCTTATAACTATAGATTCAAAGTAACTAACTTTTGCTGAATGCAATGATTGAAAGTACGTAATATACATCTGGTCAGTTATACTGGTCAATTTGCTATACATGCCGAACTGAAGCTTGTCACTCACTTTCATATACGAACTAACCAAACACATTTACCTGCCATCTATCTTATTTCCTTAAGTAAATTTAATTACCTGAACAATTTATTTGGGCAAGTGCATGCATTTGACCACATAACGATTTTTCATATTGAACAGAGCGAATTGTCGTCTACACATGGAACCCAGATACATGGGTAGTCCCGGCTCAATACTCCTCATCGTCTAATACAAAGTAAGGGGTACGGGGCATTGAGACATTATTCCCTCCTGATACAAATGGCAAGAACCATGTATTGCATAGAGCATGTTCCTACCCGCTACAGTCTCGAACAAATAATATATTGACAACTGATGCACAAATCGACAGGATTCAGATGAATTATCTTAGAATATGAAGCTTGGTACTCACCATTAGGAAAGCGGCGCCAATACCAGATCCTCCAGGATATCCTTTTCCAAAATTTTGTACGTCACAGTTGCAGTTTTCTGAAAAACGTGATATGTTTTTAATTTGTTTCATAAAATAAAGTGTTTTAGGTTGGCTTTAAAATACATGCAGCAAAAATCTATTATTTCATAGGAACCGAACTATTTGAACATTTTTACATATTTACGTGTAAAACTACGTTGGGATATTGTTAAATATATTGAATAACATATTATGGTTTCATGGTTTTTAAAAAATATTTGCGTTGAATATTTCCCAAACGACTGCCAATTATTTGTTAAAAAGTTTGCAGTAAACAAAACATTGTTGTGTAGGATTCCTTGCATAGTTTTATTAACACTAACCCCACATACACACATTCAAACAAAGACACACACACACACACACACACACACACAAACACACACACACACACACACACACACATATATATATATATATATATATATATATATATATATATATATATATATATATATATATACTGTATATCATACACACAAACAAACACACACACATTCATACAAGCACATACGCACACACAAATATAAATGTATTTTATAAAAGAGTATTTTGAAATTTTGCCATAAACCATTGTAACAATTATGTCTAAATGTTTGATGTTGAAAGTTTTATTTCTCTCTCCCTACGTCTCTCTCTCTCTCCCCTCTCTCACTTTCTCTCTCTCTCTCTCTCTCTCTCGTTCCCTCTCTCCCTCTTTCTCTCTCTCTCTCTCTATCTCTCTCACACACACACTCAATGTTACCTGTAACTATTCTGCGGTACTCCTTGAACAGCGGCAGCCTCCACATCCTGTCGCCAGTCATGGATCCAGCGAAGGCCAACTGCTCCCAGATGGTGTCCGAGGTTGAAAAGACGCCATTAGGGCCGAACCCCAGTGAATCTCTGATGCCGCCTTCAACCAAACAAAACAAACGTTTATATTAAAATTAGTTAAAACATTGGTACTTGATGTAGGTTTGTATGAATATATTTTGATCATATTATTGTGTACATTGACCCTAATTACACGTTCTGTAGATCCGTTACCGAACCATTGAAGTCATATTTCTAAATGAGTGTTTACAGTTAAAAAGAAATATGTTTTAATTCTAGGGTTTGTATATTGCCAGTGTAACCGCTGGATACATTCCTCTTTAGGAGCACGTACTGACGGTTTCAGAAACACTTTAAAGTTTTTAATTTATAAACTCTAAAATAATCAAAACATAAGAGGTTAAACTAATTTAATTTCAAGCTAACTACTGATAGTCTCTAAAAATCACAAATCGTAATATGATATCTTTCTGGTATGAAGTATACAAGGAACCACAAATGATGGCCTATAAGTTCAAGGTCTAGAGAAACTCTAAGTGGCTACAAACGTTAGAGTTATGAACTTGAATCGTTCTGAACTCCCAGAGATAAAATTAGTCGAGGTCTCGCCTAAAACGAAAAAAAACCTTGCAGGAGGATTGTAACGGAAAGGGGCAGTGACAAGCTACATGCAGAGAGACACGGAAAGATAATAGGGAGCCATTGAAGAGATTCCGGATGATCAACAAAATTAAGAAATAATAAGTTGATTAGTAAACTAAGAGAATGTAAAAGTTTCGACCTTAAGTTCGCTTTACTCCTAGAGCCCTCTTCAAATGTTTTGTCCCTCCTTAAGAGATATTGATTATAAAGTAACTATTTATTGAATTTCGAAAATATATTTAAAGTGCACAATCTCTGTTTTAAAGTAAATCTAACCTATCATAGCCTTGAAATTGTTTGCTATAAAGTTTCGACAGACTTTGTGATCCTTTATTATTTTTATAATAGAATATTGTTGTCCGTAGTAAACAGTAATACATTATATAAATAAAAAAGTTAACGAAGACAATTTTCGACAAAGAACGATGAAAGCAGGAGCGCACACTAAACAACATATCCTGAACAAAAGATTGAAGAGATTTTCAATTTTCTTCCAACATTCCCGTCAAGGACGTCCCATTCAAGATTGGAGATGTAATCTATTTATTTTTCTCCAATAGTTTAGCAGAACGATTCCGTCTCTGTGTATCTACGTAAGGGAAAAGTCATACAATGGAGTTACCTTTCTCGTGGTTTGATTTCTTACAATTTACGCATTATAAGTGTCGTCCGTTTAGGAATTTTACTCTTGTTTTTACACCCAAAAGTGACGTGATTATTTTCCCTTCCATATTTTTTTCCAGTTTGTTCATGGTTTGTAGACAAGGCTGTAGCCATTGTCTAAGAAACAAAATTCTCCGTTGTAACCCCATAATAATCCTTAAATGCGTTTACTTACTAGACATAGTGGCGATGGCCAGGATCTGCGCAGGCGAGAGGGTTCCCGCGAACTGCAATGCGTCCCCAAGTGCGATCCTGGAATAAGCATCGGTCAGCTGATCCCTAATTAGCTTGCCGTTCATTCCCAGCACGACGTCCCCTGGCTTCATTGCCATTCCGCTGATCATGTTCTCAAACAACGGGATGACTCCTGAACCAAGCACAAAACACGTATAATTAAAGTCATGGCCATTTTAAAGGAAAAATAAAGGAGATTGTTCCTTTAGACTGACCTTGAACGTTGATGGGAAGTCGCATGGCGGCGATTGCCTTGAAGACGCCCACAACCACCGCTGCTCCGGACATGTCAGCCCGGAACTCTGACATACCCTCACACTTCTTCAGACATAGGCCGCCACAATTGAACGTCGTACCCTTTCCTGAAAATAGCAAAACATTATTAGTTCATTGGCTCCTGAAATAAAATGTATTTTAAAGGTTTTTTCAATGTTGACTTACCAACTAAAACCACTGGTTTCTCTTCGAGTTTTGGATCGCCACAGTAATCAATTTGCATAAATATGGGAGGCTCGCAGGATCCACGAGCGGAGTTCAGTATCCCATGCATCTTCTTTACCTCCATCCATCGCCTGTCCCTGGCGTAAACCTGCACGCCGTACGGACACAGGATCTCTATTGCTCTCTGTAACAACAAAGCTAATGACAGGTAAAGGAATTACAACAACGAGCTTTATATTTACATGTTGCAATAAAGTTGCTTACCTTGGAGAACCTCGTGGGAGTCATAATGTTGGCCGGAGTCTCGCACAGACACCGCGCAATATTCTGCGCTTCCGCCTTTAACGTCCCTCTGTCCCACTGCTCCCTATTCCCTTCGTACACGCTAAGAGTTGCTTCGTTCAGTTTATCGTTGTCATCCTTGTTCTCTTGGTACTGCCAGATGCCCAGGTTGGATCCTTCCGCTGCCGCTTCGACGTCGCCAAAGTTGTCCACCGTGATGCTTTCGATCCCGTGTTCTTGCAACACGCGAGCTCCCACACCCGCTGCCACGCGAGCGTTTTCCTTAAATTCGTCTAGGTTCTCCAATTCATTGTAAGAGGCTTCTTTCCTTCCCATTCCAACGACGGCTATTTCAGCGTACGCTGGGCTTACGTTTGCGAAAGTGTACACTGTGCCAGTATCTATCCTCAATCTGCAAACATTCAAAGAATCTAGCCTAAATTGCTTTCTGAAATGAGTTATTCTGACAAATTTAACAAAAACCCGTTATTTAAATATTTATTTATCCATTTATTGAGCGTACGAGTTTTATATATCTTCTAGAGATTTGTATTAACAATACAAAACTGAAGTTTGTTTCCAAAATAACCTTTAAGTGCAGATTTAATTTGTCTATTTTTTTAAAATTACGTTCCCATACAGCATTCACATTTATTATCTTTTAAAATTCATTATTAGGTTAATGAAAATGGAATAAGAAAAGTATCATATCGCAGTGACAGAAAAGTTCTATTTTTTCTTTTATTTCACCACGTCCTATGCCTTTAAAAGGGGCCTATCGCTTGTTTGTGTTCACCTCAGGCATGATCGCGTCTTTTATTACTGGTTATGTTTCGTTGCCTTTGTATTTCAGTAGTGTCTAACATTTGTTTTTTCTTCTACTTCATTATGTGTGCTTTGTTCTAGCAGCATAGTTCAGTACAGTAGATATGTTGACTATGAGCAAGTCTTCGGTGCTTCTTGGTCTCGTGGTAATTGTTCACGTATTAGTAGCCTACTGATTTACTTAGCTGACCTTTTTTTCAAAGTATTGTTTTATTAATTTATACATCAGTCGATTTAGCTATGAAACACTCATCTCATACAATATAAATTTATGTTTGTTATTGAATTGAACTATTGAGCTAATGAAAAGTTATTTTAAGCTCAGAAAAAAAGTAAAATTTAAATCAACTGATTTTCTTGACTTAAGAAAATTTTAAAAAGTCTTGAAGTAAATGTAAGCTTTTTTTTAAGATTGAAAATGAGCTGAAACTATTTGAATACATTATTTTTGAGTGGTCATTAATGTATAACCGACATAATATATAGACTTATTTTAAGTATTTGTTTTATTTACTAAGAGGAAACGATAATAATTCTAGAGGAATTAAAGCACATATCTATGGTTCGAAATGGAGACTCACCCTTTCAGTAGTTCTGTGATTTTGCCGCCAGTTTGTCCGTCCACCGTTTTACCTACAGCTGACAGCTCTGCTGCTGAGTCAAAACATGCATCCGAATTATAGGCGCCGATAACAAGGCCTTTCTAAAATAACAATATTGATTTTTAGTTCATTTGAACTAATACTGAAAATAAGTAAAGAAAAATAGTAGGCGTGGCAAGAATATTTTATACAAGTTTTCTTTACACTTTAGAGATTTCACTAATCAGAGAAAATCTGTTTGATGGAATAAATTATTAATTTAATAAACAAGACAAATTTCGTTTTGTAAAATGTTTTCTTATTTTTAGTTTTTATTTGGTCGTGATCTTTTTTCATGAAAAACCAAATATGTTTATTTTCACACATAACAAATTACAACAAATCATAACGATAAATCGAACACAATGAAACAAAAAGCTATAATTAAATACTCAAAGATGATTATTATTAACTATATCAAATTAGAACGTATATCAATTACAACCATAACAGTAATCATAAAACAAGGAAACAAAAAGGCTATAATTGAATAACCAAAGATGGTAATTATCACCTATAACAAATTACAACGAAGAATAACAATATTTTTAACACAAAGAAACAAAAAGGTTTATAATTTAAAATCAAAGTTGGTTATTATCTTATATAAATTGTTACAAAACAATAATAATTATCTTACACAAGGAAAAAAGGTTATAATTAAAAAACGAGAAAGGAAACAATAGTAATACAATAATACAAAAAGCAACAAAAAGAAAATATTAAAAAAAGGTGTAAAGTAAAATCTATGGAATTGTAATAAATACTTTACATGAAGCGAATAAGTCACAGGAGAATAAATAAATTGGTAGGCCCCTTCATGGTGGTATTCCTTCATGAGTAAACGTAAAGTGGTAATTTTTGTGTTACCGTTTTTATGTATTTTGAAAATAATTTCTTCAAACTATTTGTGCTGTTTAAATTACGTTCTCATAAATTTGATTAGAATTTGAAACTATAAACAAACGAAAGCGTAGCATTTTTAGTTTTTATAAATATCTTTCAGTCCTAAATTACCAAAAATTAAAATAATTCCTTGTTATTTTATTCAATCAAGGGTTTTCGGAATCTCTTTCCGTCTGCACTACCTTCTTCAAGGAGTTGATCATTATGGCCAGTTTAACTATGAAAGCCGATCATTTAAAAAGTTCTGATATTGCTCTTAGATCCGTCAACCAAGATTTTCTAATTTGATCATCTTCTTTCCTAAAACCTTGCCCTGAGTTATTTTATCATTTCTCATGGCACGCTCAGTGTATAATAATTTTCTCATGTATATATAATTTTCAATTTCAACGCCCATCTTACTATTACGTCCATATTACTCACTTTCTACAGCCAGGATATCCTCAGCCTGTTCAAATCTATAGCTTTTATTTATTGCCTGATACTATTTTTAAAATGTGTTATTATTATTCATTGTAACATCTGTTGCAAGTTATCTCTATTTGTTACAAATGCACTACTAAATGCCGTACATGTTACAACAAATGTCCATTGCTGTACATAGCCTATCTATGTGCTGTACGTTCTTTGCTAAGAAGATGCTTACATTAGTCTTTTTTAATACTTTACTTTTTCAATGCCGCATTCTTTTATATAAATGAACATTCCTTGAAGATCTTTAATATTTCCACTCAGTACTTATGTATCATAGGTTTATGCCTTCCGTTAATTTCTATTCCAGCTTAAATTTGATCAAGGCTTTTTGAAACATTGTACTCAGAGTGAAGGTTATGCAATAATATGGATTATACACATAATTTCTTAGGCTTATTTTAAAAGATAAAGGTTTTGTTTATTAATTTGTGTATCAAACTTTAAACGAATAAGACAGCTCTAAACGATAATTTCTTTATAAGAAAGTACTTAGAATTAAACTTATAAATCTAGCAGTATTACTAAATTGTCTATTTAATTATAAAACATAATTATAAATTATGAAATCAAGACATAAATTAATGTTTACAGTAACTTTTAATATTTCATATCTAAAATTTATTTCAATATGTATTTCGATGGTTAGATCGCCTATATGTTGTAAGAATAATATACCATGTTATTAAGACAGTGTAATTATTTGGTATAAATCTATAAATAAGCTAATATTTCAACATTAAAAATTAATATCTACGCTTAATCTACTTGCTGTTTTATTTTAAATTAGTTAAAGGTAAATTTGAAAGAGTAATTTAAAACTATAGAAATACAATAGTATGGGCAATGCTCTTTCTAGGTTACCTTGCCACCAGATCCCCCTGACACAGCTCCTTCTCCACACGCATTGGCCACCTCTGCCGCCCCATTTGCAAAAGTTCTTGACTGTATTAGTAGTAACTGAAAATTTTTAACGTAATGTGTCATCTTAGTGGCAAATGATAAATTTTGAAAGTGTTTGTAGGCCATGAAAATGTTGTAGTGTAGAGTTAGACTAAAAAATTTAAATGTCTTTTGTATCCATGACTACAAGTTACTTAATCAACAATATGAGCAGCTGATTTATATATTTTGTTAAGTCTATGAAAATGTATTTGTCGAACTAACATCTGAGATGAAATTAAGAGCTTATTATATTTTTAAAGGATAATATTAATGGTTTATCATGTGGGCGGAGCAATATTTGAGGGAAGAAATAAACATATTTAGGATTCACATGTAATTGAGGTTAGAACATTTTGAAGCCGAGATAATAAAATATTTAAAGTATTAAAACACATTTTAAAATAATTGAAATATTAACGCAACTAAAGCCATATCAATTTAATGGGCTACATTTTTAAGGGTAGATTCTCCATTATACCTCTAGCCTACATTTTCGTGCAAAAGGAAATTAATATTTAAAGTTATTTAAATATTCTACAAGGGCTAATACCAAGGTTTATTTTGATTTAATAATCTACGGAATACAAACATTTCTCCACATATAATACAATGTTCTGATTTATTGATTGACGTTTCAACGAACAGCCAAAATTATTAATACTAAAATCTTGAAATTTTGAGGATCTATCATTTACATATCGTAAAAGGACGCTGAAAAAATTTAAGAAAACAAGTTAATGAGTAAAAACTATGTGCATATAGGAGACCACATGTTTACATGTTAAAGGAGGTTCATAAGAAAATACTAGAAGGCCGCTTTCATGGTAGATGTTTTATAAACTACTAAAGTACAAATTTTATATATTTTGAATTAGAACAATTGAAATATTGACTTTAACTTTACTCAAATATTGAATTTACTTGTTATATAATTCAGCGATAATGTGAACTTTGTAAAAAGATAAAAGGCCAATATATAAGCTGATACGTGTTTCTTCACGGATGGAAAAATATGATAAATAGTTAATATCCGGGGTACATCCGTTCATTTTACAGTGCATAAAATCGCAGTTCCGACGTTTCGCTAGAATCTCATCTAGCATAGACGAGGTGAATCCAACCACAGTTATATATCAAAAACAACTTAGGAGTATATTCATATATAGGAATATTTATTTGTCTTACTCAAAGCTTTTCGTTGGAAAACAGTACCAACATCGTTACGAGTGAATAGTGCAATGTTCGTGAACGAAAACTTTGAGTAATAAAAATTAATAAATAATCTTGTCTTCAAATACACTTAGTTTTTTTGAGATCATTATACAAGAAAACACACACACTCAACCCCCCACACGGCATGTACGCACACACACACACACACACACACACACACACATACACACACACACCCACACACACACACAGAAATATATTATTTATCGAGTTTTGTCGTCTGAAGCACGAATTTAATTTACTCAACAGTTTGCAGTCCAAGCTGTTCTAAAGGGGGAAGGGTGAAGTACCTTATAAATGGCTTAAAATTGCGAAAAGTTTAAAGGTCAAGTATTAAAAAAGATGTAAACATTTGTGAACTGTCGGTAAAAGAAATGGAATAAATCATAGGCTATGTAAAATAATAATGTTAACAAATGTTATTGGATGGATTTGAGTGGTTAAAAGACTTAAAAAAAATGTCTCTTGTATGTTGGGATCAAACACAAGTGGACAGAAAGTGAAAGATTTTGAGCTAAACCAGGTCAACGTGACCAGCCGGAGAGAAGTGGAAAAGCAAACAAGTATTTTTATCACAAATTTTCAATTAGATTATTGAATGGAGTTTCTCGGGATGAGGGTAAAAAAATATATAGAAAAGTTGCGATTCTATTGGCCCGTAAGAGAAAAAGAAATGACATTCACAAAGACTATTGTTCTAATCGCTACAATCTCTGAAAAATTACTTTGACAATTAATTGGTTAAATTGTAAAAACACATTTTTCACAAGGCAGTGCCCAGTGGAACGCGCTGGAGCACGAAATTAACATCATCTGAATTGGGGGTCATTTCAAAGGTTAAAATGAATAAAACTTGTTATTTCATATGACGAATGTTTTACGAAAATAAAGCAAGAGAAAACTTTGTGGCTGGCAGTAACTCATTTGTATGGGTGAGGGGAAACCAGCAGCAGGAGGCTTCTTCACTGGGACTTTATAATTAGCTCATTAACTAAGAGGTTAAACATTAAGTTTGCTATTAACAAACCTTGTTCTGTCTTTCACTTAACACACAATACCAATAAAATTTAATAAACGTTAAATAGTAATAAAATAGTAAAAATGTCAAAGAAAAAGCTTACAGTATAAAACCTTAAGCTCAAGCGAACATGCAGCAGATATTTCAACTTACATTATACTAGGGTTGCAGTATTTTGAGTTGCATATTTTACCCTTTTATAGGTAAAGTTTTTTTTACATATTCAGATACATTATTCAAGTATAGTTTAGCTTTGCTTAACACATTCCGGGATTATAATACGATACTACACTCACCAGCCACTGGGAGAACCTTATGGTGGTTAGACATATTATATAATGTAAAGTGAGTTTCTTTGGGTACGTTGTGTTGCACACCACCATAGGAGGGATAATTAACTAAGTTATTCCCAAAAATAGAATTTAAGAAGTCCCCAAAAAAAAAAGAATTTTGACAAATAGCCCTCATCGGGCCGTGGACGGTGTGCATATTTATAATATGTATTATATTTATATGAATTTAAAAGGTTTACCTTTGTGACTTGGTCTTGAGTGAAAATGGTTACTTTCCGTAGCTGGATTATTAGGGGTAAATCCGATCGATTAGAGATGTTCCCGCAGTCACCATCTTGCACTGACTTTTCTTGCCTAGTACCTTACATCACTCTCTCTTCGACTTCTATTATCCGACTCTCCTTAACATGATATTTTAAAAAAGATCGGTAAAATGTAACGTATAGCTGTTGGATTTTTCGGTGAAGGATTGTTGGTTGTTTAAAGGTTTTTGGGTTGTAGGTTGTTTGACGTTGGGTGGTAAGTAGTAAGATTGTAGGTTACTGTTAGACTACTGTCGTAGGAACTATTAGATTACGGTTAGGGCGATATGCTGTTGGGTTGTAGGTTACGGTTAGGCTGCTGTTGTAGGAACTCTTAGGTTCCAATTAATTTGATAGGCTGTTGGAGGTATCGGTTGTTTGGTGGTAGGTTTTTGGGTTGTAAGTAGTTAGATGGTAGTTTGTTGGTTGTAGGTGCTTGTATTGTAGGCTGTTGAGATTTAGGTTGTCAACTATATACTGTTGGACAGTAGATTGTTGTATGGTTTTAGTTGTTGGTTATTTCGTTGTAGGTTGTCGGATATTGGGTTATAGGCTATTAGGTTATAACTGGGCTGTACGTTGTGTTTTGAAGGTATTTCTGTGGTAGGTTCTTGCTTGTAGGTTGTTTGTTGTTGTATAGATTGTTGGATGAATTTTAATGGTTAGTAGGTAATGGGTTGTTGGGTAGTAGGGTGTTGGTTGTAGCTTGTTCAGAAGTAGGTTTTCGCCTTTAGGTTTTTCGGTGTAGGTTGTTGGATTATATTTTGCTCTATGATAAATTGTAAAATTGTAGTTGGGCGATTGGTTGCGTTGTAAGCTATTAACTTGTTGTATTGTAAGTTGTAAGTTGTTGGATTTATGTGTAAATTAGACTAATTTCAAATTTTTATAATTAAATAGGTTTTTTAAGGCATACGATAAGAGCTTGGTTCGTGGCATCACGAACTCTTAGTCACTTACCTACTCTCTATTGCGGTATTAAAAAAAACTGTCTACCCTTAACATTTGATTGTAAAGGAGGAAGGGCACGTGGAATTCGGAACCTCTAATGAAATGATTAAATGTTTTCTTGGTACTGAGAAAAGATGGAAATTGTAGCCTATGGGTAGGAATGATTATATACCTGCTTAACTGGAGTGAAAAAAGACGCCTATTTGTTACTCAGGAGAATAATGTTCCCGGGGATTGGAAATAGAACGGATGAGTGGCTTACATGGACAGGGTAACTGACCTGAGTACTCTCTGTGCAGAGCTGACTACTGAAACACTCGAGTAGAGCCATTGAACATGTTCTCTCAGCTATTATTGTCAACGTTTGTGTTAACTCTCTAGATATGTAGGAGATATAATAGAGCGGATGAGTGGCTTACATGGACAGGATAACTGGCCTGAGGGAGTACTCTCTGTGAAGAGCTGACGACTGAAACACTCGAGTAGAGACATTAAACATGTTCTCTCAGCTATTATTGACAACGTTTGAGTTAAATCTCTATAGATGTAGGAGATTTAATAGAGCGGATGAGTGGCTTACATGGACAGGGTAACTGACCTTAGTACTCTCTGTGAAGAGCTGACGACTGAAACACTCGAGTAGAGGCATTAAACATGTTCTCTCAGCTATTATTGACAACGTTTGTGTTAAATCTCTATAGATGTAGGAGATTTAATAGAGCGGATAAGTGGCTTACATGGACAGGGTAACTGACCTGAGTACTCTCTGTGAAGAGCTGACGACTGAAACACTCGAGTAGAGACATTAAACATGTTCTCTCAGCTATTATTGACAACGTTTGTGTTAAATCTCTATAGATGTAGGAGATTTAATAGAGCGGATAAGTGGCTTACATGGACAGGGTAACTGACCTGAGTACTCTCTGTGAAGAGCTGACGACTGAAACACTCGAGTAGAGACATTAAACATGTTCTCTCAGCTATTATTGACAACGTTTGTGTTAACTTTATAGAG
The DNA here is from genome assembly GCA_036971475.1 of Prosapia bicincta. Classification (NCBI taxonomy): domain Eukaryota; kingdom Metazoa; phylum Arthropoda; class Insecta; order Hemiptera; family Cercopidae; genus Prosapia; species Prosapia bicincta. Next base: position 134,087,121 of record JBAIZL010000004.1, read on the forward strand.
ATGTAGGAGATATAATAGAGCGGATGAGTGGCTTACATGGACAGGGTAACTGACCTGAAGGAGTACTCTTTGTGCAGAGCTGACTACTGAAACACTGGAGTAGATGCATTAAACATGTTCTCTCAGCTATTAATGTCAACCTTTGTGTTAACTCTCTAAAGATGTAGGAGATATGAGTATTCTGAGAAAGTTGTATTTTCCATCCTTTACTTTTATCTAACTTACAGTTGGCAGAGATAATTCCAATGCTTCAAACTTTCCCATTACGCAAAAGTTTTTCCTTCAGAAGCCATCTATTAATAACGCTGTTGTTGAAGTATGACAAACCTTTTACTGTTTGGCGCAATTTAGTTTCATAAATAACTTTCTCACAATGTTTGACTTGCGTTATTAAAAAATATTTACGAATGAAAATTTATAAACGACAATGATTATTTGTATAGTAGGTTTAACGTGCATTACAATTTTTCAAAAAGTTAGGAATCAATGTTTTCTTTGTTGAAATAACGAAGAATTTTAAAATAGTAAGAAAATTATCATTGTCTACTACAAAAAGTGAAATCAATTCTGGCGATTGTATTACTTTTAGTTTAATTTTGTAAAATCGGGTACTATTTCTAGGTAACGTCGTCAAATACGACATGTGACGCAGTCAGGCAATTTATGTAACGCATACTGAAGCGACTGGCGCTAGCTAAAATTTAGAAGAAAGCGAGGTTCGAGAAAGATCCGAAATAATACAATAGAAATGTTCAGTAATAAGAAGTGGCGGCAAAATGTGTCTTACTTTAATCGCTAAGCACGCAATTACGAACGTTTGAAAGCAATAGTTAGTTCCGTACAAACACATTTAATAACAAAATAATTCGCACTGAATTTGCACATAAATAAATCATACGTACTTAAGCTTAGGCAGCACTTACCCTCGTGAAGAAAGAAAGGGCAAAATTGCAGCGTGCGTAGATCTCGTGGCGGCAGAAGTCCTGGGTACCCAGTTTGTAGGAATCCGATCCAGGCGAGGTATAAACTAGAACTTAAACGGGAAATCAATAGGCTGCATTTTAAAAGGCATAAAGTCATTTATAACTATGGCGCGTAACTGAACAAAGAGTTCTACTAAACGGCGATCGTAACTTAAAGTCTAAGCAAATAACGTCTATAACAACGCGTTTACACGAACACACAATAATACGAATAGTTTAAACACTTGTACGAGATTTACGGTCGAAACGGCACTTTACACACGCGGTGAAACTTTGCGCACGAGGTACTTCAATAAAGCTGTTAACTGCACGACGGTTTCAAGACAACGAACCAACTTACGGAAATGCTAGCTAAGGGAGGGGGATCAGAGGCCACACAGAAAAATCAATACGCAATCCATACATCGATTGGTAGGTCAGACGTCACGTGACCATTACTGTCCAGGCCAGCTGAGCGTTTTGAATATAGGTCGCGGTAACACGTTCAAACTTCGAGCGCTGACTCGAACATACCGCCCACCAAAACGAATGTTTTTAATCCGCCAGGTGGGTAGTGGGCGAAGAACTATTAAAGCACCGGAAACCGAGGGTGCCGAAGAAAATAGCAGGGGAAAACGAAGGAAAAACAAGAGAAACAAAAGGAAGGGGCAAGAATGCCGAAGAAACCAAAAGTGAAAACTCAATGCTGCAGCGGAAAGCCAACAAGCTTGTGGACAGGTCGCTTCAGCTAAGGTTTTGACAGTAGCTACACGGGATACCTGGTCGTGTCCAGGATGTAGACGTATGATCCGACCCATAGGCCAATGAAGGGGGCTCGGATGCTCTCCAGTGATAAAGACGAGTTGATCCTCCTGAAGCGGTGAGGAGTTCTTGTGCCACTTGCGGCGTTGAATCTGCGAATGCAGGTACTGAGTAGACCAAGTCTTCCAGAAACGGTTGGTCATTTGCTGAATCATGGACCAACGAGATTTGAGAGGCGGTTCGGGGTAACATCTCTCCGGAAGTGCAAGGAGCGGTCGTCCAATAAGAAAATGTCCGGGAGTGAGGAAAGACGATCCTTCGCTGGGGTCAGGCGAAACCTCGAAAATAGGTCGACTGTTAAGAATAGCCTCTATCCGGGTAAACAACGTAGACAATTCCTCAGGGTTTAATACCGTATTACCAATCGTGCGGTGCATAAGTCCTTTAGCGGATTTGACGGCAGCCTCCCAAAGTCCGCCGAAATGTGGTGCGGCTGGAGGGTTGAAGTGCCATTCAATGCGTTGGTCGGCGAGTTTGCGCTTGATAAGCGATTTCGAGTGGTCAAGCAGTTGATAGACCTCACTCAGGCGGTTCGCGGCTCCAACAAAATTCGTGCCGTTGTCAGAATAAATATCAGAGGGTAGCCCTCGTCTTGACGTGAAACGGTGTAAAGCTGCGAGAAAGGCATCGGTGGATAGGTCGGATACCATCTCCAAGTGCACAGCCTTAGTAGCCATGCAGACAAATAGACAAAGATAAGATTTTAAAAGCTTCGAGGTACGCAAATGATTTGCCTTTGTGTCAAAGGGTCCAGCGAAATCAATTCCCACCCTGCAGAAAGGCGGCGATGGAGTGACTCTAGATGATGGTAAAGCAGCCATCATAGGTGGACGAGGCTTAGATTGCAGACGGAAACACCGCATGCACGCGTGAATGCGTTGTCGAAGTAAGGAGCGTAACGCAATAATCCAAAATTCGCCGTTAATCAGCGCTTGAGTGGTGCGCGGTCCGGCATGTAAGGCTAACTTGTGGTAATGATCGCAGATCAAGTTGACGTACTGATGATGTTTAGGAAGCAGAAGGGGGTGCTTAGATTCATACATCTCAGAATGATTAAGTCTTCCGCCCACCCTGAGTAAGCCCTGGGTGTCGACAAATGGCGTTAGGCTGCGGAGCGGATCGATGATTTGAGCGCCACGACGGAGCCGTTGCAATGTTGCGCTGAAGGCCAGCTCTTGTATGAGCTTGACGCAGAGATCTCTGGCGTTACTTAACTCCTGCACCGAGGGCGTAGTAAATGAAGTTTTACTCAAGGCGACTTTGGCCTTGTAGCGGGTGTTATGACCGTGGTTAGTAGTCTGGCCTTTACGACGGCAATTATTCACAAACCGCAGGACGTAAGCGAAAACATGGTGAAGAGTAATTAAGTTCGAATGTCGTTCTATAGTTGTCAATAGTCGATTAGGCTCTTGAACGGCCGTACATAGCAGTCTAGGTTCAGATTTATGTTCGGTCTGGTCCGGGTTAAGGCCGGTCGGCTTAGACAAATGCCACGCAGTAGGACATTGTAGCGCCCATGGTGGGCCGTGCCACCACAGCGGATGTTCAGCAAGCTGGTTAGGTAGACACCCACGGGAAGCAACGTCCGCGGGGTTATCAGCAGTCGAGACATTGAACCAACGGTCCATGGAGGTATTTGAAACGATTTCAGTGACGCGGTTGGCAGCAAAAGTCTTCAATAAATAAGGCGGGGTGTTGATCCAATACAACACAATTGCAGAATCGGTGAAGAAAAACGTCTCGGCGTCAGACACAAAATTCAAAACGGGCTGAACGGACTTATAGAGTTTGGCCAGCAAGACTGCGCCACAAAGCTCCATGCGAGGTATGGTGATCGGTTTAACTGGAGCTACCCTGCTCTTAGCCTTCAGAACGCTAACGGTAACGACTCCATTCCATTCGGTTCTCAAATATATAGCTGCTGCGTATCCAGCTTCGGAAGCATCGCAAAACCCTAACAGGTGATGCTTGGCAGCTCGTGTGCCAACGTGTCGAGGTATTTGGATAGAAGACAAACTGGCGAATTGAACAATGAAGCTGTCCCATTGATTTAGAAGCGGGGCTGGCAAAGTTTGATCCCAAGATAACTTTACGAGCCACAAACGTTTAAGAAAGCATTTGATCCAGAAAGTAATAGGTGTTAAGAAACCAAGCGGGTCGAAAGTCCGAGCGACATAAGATAATATGGTGCGTTTCGTCGGCACCGAAACGAAATTCTGACTCTGGTAGGAGAACGAGTCCGAGGTAGGATTCCATTGCAGTCCCAGTATTTTGATGGCGGTAGAATCGTCCTGGAACAGTAGCGGGTTCTCCAGATGAGCGGAAAGTAGTGTTGACAATAGTGCAGGATCACTTGATGACCATTTCCTGAGTTCCAGGCCGGCGAGTGCGAAAATGTTAATGAGCTGCTGTATCAATTCCTTGGCATCTTCGAGCGTATCGGCGCCAGTGACAACATCATCAACATAAGTCTGCTGAAGTATTGCTTGCGACGCGGCAGGGTATCGGCTACCTTCGTCCTTGACGAGTTGTTCAAGCGTCCGCAACGCTAAATACGCAGACGGGGTTAGTCCGTACGTGACAGTAGCTAACTCGTATTCCACAAGCGGAGATTGAGGCGTCGGTTGGTATAATATGAGCTGGTGACAGCGATCAGCTGGGCGCACGGCAATTTGTCGGTACATCATTTTAAGATCAGCACAAACGGCGTGAACATACAGGCGAAAGGAAATGATGACGTTAGACAGGTCCTTCTGAAGTTTAGGACCGGAAAGCAATTGCTGATTTAAAGAATTCGCGTTACAATCAGGCGAGGATGCGTTGAATACTACTCGTAACTTAGTAGTAGAACTGGTGGTCTTAAAAACACAATGATGCGGGATCAAATAGTTAGAAGTATTAAGTGCGGGGTACATATGACCCAGAGTCATATATTCTGTCATGAATTGATGATATTGCCGAGCTACCTCCGGCTGACGACTTAAACGTCGTTCTAAAGCATGATAACTGGCGAGGACAACGTTGCGGTTTGACTTAAGTGTTACAGCGTCAGGTTTGAAGGGGAGGGCGACAACATATCTCCCGACTTCATCGCGTTCAGTAGTTGTAGTAAACAGGCTTTCACAAAGCTGTTCGTCAGGGCTCAAAGATTTAGCCTCAGTTACTTCTTCGACTTCCCAAAACCGTCGAATATCAATAGACTGTAGCGAGGTAATGAACACTCTAGGTTGATGGGGTATACTATACGGTACGGATCCCATAATGACCCAACCTAATCGAGTGTTTAGCGCAGAGGGCTGGCCATGAATGATAGTGCAAGGCCCATTAGTGAGTATTTGGGTGAAAACATCTGCCCCCAGTATAATGTCAACACCGGCAGGCGAGTCGAAATGAGGGTCAGCTAAAGGTAGATGCTGGTATTGAGCACTTATTTGAGAGGCTAACCTAGTAGCCGGCAGCGGGTCAGTAATGTGGTTAAGCACGGCGGCTTCAGTAGTTAGCATTACACCAGGGTCATGCCGCGAGAATAAAATCAACGTAACGTACTCGTGGATACGTGTGGTCTTGGCGGCGACACCAATCAAAGACATATTTGAACTCCGAGTAGGTAGGCTCAACAGGACGCTTGCTTTCTTAGTAATGGCAGATATCTGACTGCCGGGGTCAATAATAGCTCTAAAGGAACGAGGTTGACCGTAATGGTCTTGGATGACGATTTGTGCGGTGCCTAACAAAACGAGAGGAGCTTCAATGTTACAAGACAGAGCATGCGGTACCAATTGAGTAACGAGGTCAGGTCTAGCTGTTGAACGAGGGTGTCGCGGTGAAAATAGTCGTTGTTGTGCAGGAGAGTTGTTATGTAACAAAGTATGGTGTGCCTCGTTGCACTGCTTGCAGCGTTGGCTGGACTTACATTTAGCTCGGAAATGGGAGCCAAGACAATTGAAGCACCGTTGTAATTTCCCGATGGCATCCTGGCGTTCCACAGAAGTCAGTTCGAGAAAGGATTGACAGTCAATGATGCGATGTCCTTCTCCGCAATAATAACACATGCCTGCGTGTGTCGTAGAAACATGGGATTGATTCATGTGAAGCGGTGGTAATCGGTGACGGAATACTGACATCCTAGGAGTGTTCATAACAGGAGGTATATTTATGGGGCGCGGCCCGTTGAATGGCCGTGCAGGGCCTGACGCAGCACGTCTAGGCTCGTATACATATTGCGTAGCCTTAGGTGTAATAGAATTGTCGGGCGAAACCGAAGGCTGGACAATTGTACTATGTGCCGTGTTAAGGTTAGGTTCCATTCGGTCAAAATTTAAATCACGGGCCCCTTGCGAATTCGACTCATTCACTGACGACACCAGTATGCGGGGTTGTTGAGCAGCTCTCGCGTTCGTAGAAGCTGCGGCAGGCGGTTGATCCAACAACTCTAGAGCCCTGGCCTGTTCCGTTATAAAATCATTCAACAGTTTGTACGTAGGCATACGATTTGTGCCTAGCCTCGTTTCAAAACTTAATCTAGTCTGGGGGTCCAAGTTATTAATGGACATCTGAAAAAGCAGGAAATCAGCCAAATCATCTAGTTGGATAACCTTCAACGCACACACAGCGTTTGAATGCGCGGTCAAGAAGCGGTTTAATTCAGTTTGCGAAGCATTCTTAATTTGTTTAAAGTCTTGAATAATTTTGAAATAGTGGTCAGCCAAACGGCGTGGGTTGGCGTACCGATTGCGCAAAGCTCGATATGCAATGCTGTAATTTTGGTCAGATATTATCAAGCCTGTGACAATTGCTAAAGCGTCGCCTTTAAGTACAGATTTTAGATATTGGAATTTCTGTATATTACTAAGACTGTCGTTGCAATGGACCATTGAATCGTACATTGTTATAAAGTCAGTCCAGTCATTGTTGTTTCCTGAAAAACTAGGCAACGCAAGACTAGGGAGGTTAGGTGAACCTACAGCTGATTTGACGGGCGAGGTTGATGTCACCTCTGTCTTGATAAGGTTAGGATATTTCGCTAACATGGGCAAATACGCGTCCTGAAATTGTCTTTTGATATTAAACGCACTTTCAGCTAAACTTGCCACCTGGGTGGCGAACGTTTGCTCTAATATTTCATACGTATCGACGAAATTGGCCTGAATGCGTCTTATTTCGCGAGCGATGCCTTCCGGCATCTCTTTATCGTCAAGAAGGGCTTTTACTTGCTCTAAATCATTCAATATATTTTTTCAATTTAGCGAGGTAGTATTCGGTATTAATCGCCATCATAAATAATTTAACAAAGTTCTAAAAAATAAAAAACACAACACAAATTAATTTCACAAATTTCTTAAATAGCGGTAGAGTGGACTGTATAGTTTAATGAAACGCAAAATGTTTCCTTATTCGTATTTACGAGACTGCATCTTATCTTCTGATTGACACGTAAACATTTCCTCATAACACAGAGCAAATCAAAATCACGTTACGTATACCTATGACGTCACGTATGACTAACTTCCCGCGCGTGTGACTCGCACAAAGGAACATCAAATCAGAAATCAAAAGTTGCACAACACTTGGTGAGATTGTCATAAACCAAATGAATTTGAATTTAATCTATCCGGCCCGAGGGGGACCAATGAAGCGACTGGCGCTAGCTAAAATTTAGAAGAAAGCGAGGTTCGAGAAAGATCCGAAATAATACAATAGAAATGTTCAGTAATAAGAAGTGGCGGCAAAATGTGTCTTACTTTAATCGCTAAGCACGCAATTACGAACGTTTGAAAGCAATAGTTAGTTCCGTACAAACACATTTAATAACAAAATAATTCGCACTGAATTTGCACATAAATAAATCATACGTACTTAAGCTTAGGCAGCACTTACCCTCGTGAAGAAAGAAAGGGCAAAATTGCAGCGTGCGTAGATCTCGTGGCGGCAGAAGTCCTGGGTACCCAGTTTGTAGGAATCCGATCCAGGCGAGGTATAAACTAGAACTTAAACGGGAAATCAATAGGCTGCATTTTAAAAGGCATAAAGTCATTTATAACTATGGCGCGTAACTGAACAAAGAGTTCTACTAAACGGCGATCGTAACTTAAAGTCTAAGCAAATAACGTCTATAACAACGCGTTTACACGAACACACAAAGAATAGTTTAAACACTTGTACGAGATTTACGGTCGAAACGGCACTTTACACACGCGGTGAAACTTTGCGCACGAGGTACTTCAATAAAGCTGTTAACTGCACGACGGTTTCAAGACAACGAACCAACTTACGGAAATGCTAGCTAAGGGAGGGGGATCAGAGGCCACACAGAAAAATCAATACGCAATCCATACATCGATTGGTAGGTCAGACGTCACGTGACCATTACTGTCCAGGCCAGCTGAGCGTTTTGAATATAGGTCGCGGTAACACGTTCAAACTTCGAGCGCTGACTCGAACACATACTAATAGCCTATATATGTGATGCATACCGACCATTATGTGTGACTCATACAGATATATGTAACGGATACAGACAGTTATATGTGACAAGGCAGATTTATGTATGCTAGAGAAATACATACGACGAAGGCAAACAGTTATATGTGATGTAGGCAGATTATTGTGTTGTAGAAAGATAGTTACATGTGATGCAGGCAGATTAATGAGTTGTAGACAGATACATGTGATGAAGGCAAACAGTTATATGTGACGCAGGCAGATTGATGTGTTTTAGAGATATAAATGTGATGAAGTCAAGCAGTTATATGTGACTCAGGCAGATTTATGTGTTGTAGAAAGATAGTTACATGTGACGCAGGCAGATTATGTGTTGTAGACAGATTCATGTGACGAAGATAGACAGTTGTATATAACGTATGCAAATACATGCAGATTCATGTGACGCAGGTAGAAAGTTATATTTGATGAAGACATTTAGTTATATATGGCGCAGACAGGCAGTTTAATGTAACGGCGAAGTAAAGAATATGCACAGTAGAAACACAAGTTGTAATTTTCCGTCTAGTTAGAGAGACGAATCTACTGCTTATGTTTCCCCTTCCCCTCCATTCTTCTAGCCTAGCGAGTAGGGTCGTCTATACTGTAGGCTTTTCATTGTTTTTGCTACGCTTAATTCAAAACCTGAATATTGTATCTTCATGAAGCTGTTGTTGAGTACTTCTAAACTTCAATGAGTGTTTCAAATATGTTTGAATAGGAACGACTTCTGCAGTACGCTTTCAATAAATAACTACGGACAGTTTTGTTCAGCATTTAAACCAGAGAATTTTGTTTTTATTCAACAGTTAAATAACTTTATTGTATGCAAAATATTACATTTAAATAGAACTTTTTTATATAAAAACCGTATTTTAGTAAATTCATTTAGAACAGTTAATTCATTTCAATATAAATAGAAAGTTAAACATGAAATTAAAACAGCGGAACGTACTTCAGAATTTATAGGAAATATTATATTATATGATGTTATAATGTATGTAACCGTAATGATGATGTACCTGTAGGACATATGTTCCCAAACTGAGGGGAACGCCCTCCTTGAGGGGCTTGAAGTCAAGTTAGGGGGGGGGAGAGTGAGACCAGTTGGAAAATAGTAAGATATTTAGTTAAAAGTTAAGTACACAATTTATCAAAATTACAAACTAAATTGACAGCGCAGATTTTTTTACGAATGTTTGCCGTTCAATATGTCAACAGCGCCACAATGGTTTCATCAAAATGTGGTTCATCATTTTGGATAAAACACTTAAAAGTTTATCACAGGCATTTCTTCGATTATATTTGTTATTTTAAGCACCTACTTGTACGAAAAAACATTTTCAGCAAAATAAAAACAAAATATAGGAACAAACTTGATGTTGCTAAAGACTTGTGTGTCGTGCCTTATGTGTGTGTGTGTGTGTGTGTGTGTGTGCGCGCGCGCGCGCGCGCTCGCTGATACGTATTCCTTCACGGATGGAAAAAGATGATGAAGAGTTATTATCTGGAGTACATCCGTTCATTCTGAAGTGCACAAAATCGCAGTTCCGACGTTTCGCAAGAATCTCATCTATCATTGACGAGGTGAACCCAACAACAGTTGTTGGATTCACCTCGTCAATGCTAGATGAGATTATAGCGAAACGTCGGAACTGCGATTTTGTGCACTTTAGAATGAACGGATGTACTCCAGATAATAACTCTTCATCATATATATGTTTTTATTGTAATTTTCATTCCTGATTATGTTGGTACTGTTTACCAACGAAAAGCTATGAATATAAATTAATAAATATTCTTGTATTTGAATAACTTATATTGTTTTTAATATATATATATATATATATATATATATATATATATATATATATATATCGTGGGAGGCTTTGATTTCAAGAAGAGGTGGCGTGGTACAAAAAGGTTTGAGAAACCCTGATACAGGGAGTGACTATTCGAAATACAAACCTCTCTATCACTCTCTCTCTTTGGTTTAGTTTAGAGGATTGGTTCCCAAACTAGGGAAACCTTGGGGGGCGTGTGGACAAATCAGGGCTTGCGCGAGATCAGATGGAAAATAAAAAGATAAAAAAATTGTATTGAATATTATAGGAACAAACTTGATGTTGCAAATGACTTGGGTTGTGTCTTTACTAAAATACAACTTAAATAGGCTTGCTAGTGTAAAAAATGCACCGCAAGCATCTCACTAACAGAATTTTCTCTTGTCAGTTGAAATTTACCTTGCAAATTATAATTTTAAATGTTAAATCATGTTTCTTGTGAAAGTATGTATACATAAAGTGTTTGCAATATATATTTATTTATAATATTTGTTTCTTTTTCATATACTCATACCATTTATTTATAGTGTAAGGTTAAGAGGGCCGTGGGAGGATTTCATCTCAAAAGGAGGGGGCGTGGATCCAAAAGGTTTGGGAGCCCCTGATTTAGAGAGATGTTGAGCCCTTTGGTTTTACAGTAGATGGGATATAACAAGCATTTTGAAAAACATTTGGGTTCCTGTTCTTTTAAGAACCGGGTTAAACCCATTTCAATGAGTATGACAATTGTAAATGAGAAGAGGGTGTTATTGTATTAAAAATCATGAAAATTACCGAAATATTTTAATTATATATTAAAGGTATAACTAGTTCAGCATTTTAAGTTATTAAAATGCTAGTAAAGCATTTTAAGTTATTAAAATGCTAGTAAAGCATTTTAAAGTAAAAATACTTTAAATTAATTTCCTACTTAGGGTAACAAAATAAATTTTATTTTAGTTATTTTAATTTACCAATTACAATTGTATGTTCTATTTCAGTTAACGTTTTATGACACAATTAGGAATAGAAATGAATTAATTCTCTCATAAAATATGATTCAGCTTTTGGGAAATCAATTACTATAGGCCTATGCCCGATCAAGTAATTTGTCTTGAACAAGAATTCGTTTAAAAAATTGTTTGTTTTTTTTGTTAAAATTTGAGACGATTCTGATTAGCCGAAAAGAAACTGATTATATTTTATTTGTATAAAATTGTTTTAAAGCTACTCTCAATTTTCACGTTTACAATTTGAGGGTTTTTTATTTACGTGTTTCTGGAACAAGAAACAAATATATTAAAAACATTCATTTTATGAGAGTAAAAAAATGATTGCGTTTCACATTTATTCGTTTCATTCAAAGGGAACGAAACTAGTTTTTACAAGGACAGTATATAAAAATAACCTCTACTTTAATCCTTTGTTGAGTGAAAACACGGCGGTCATTGGAAGCAGCTATAGCGAAAAGTCCATTCATCTCTCGAGTCTGGCATTCTTTGCCTCGAGCAGAATATTGCTTCCCAAAACGAGTAAACACAAGGCCTATGTTATACATTTTCTAAAACATCTTAAACCAGTTATTCAACTTCTATTAGATCACACTCCTTACATACTTGTTCAAATTTTCAGTCATTAATAAAATACTTTTTATTCATCCGCCCAAGTTCAAATACATTTTTCAAAACTTGTAGTGGGTTGGCACTAGATTTTAATACATTTTTTCAAACATTAATTAATTAATTAAATTTAATGATTTTATTTTAGTTTTATTTGGCAGAAAAACAAAAGGGGCAACGTATGCATAGTTATTTCGTCCCATTTACCTTAAAATAACTGATCACATATGATTTGATAAAGTAGTTTATTTTATATTATAGGTTACGTGGTAGAAAAGCTGTTTTAACACATAGGTTATGTTATTTTATTTATTTTCATTGTAGTTATTTAATAAAAAGTAACTAAAATAAAATATTTCTTTATTAACCTAATTAGGAACTGACTAAAAAGGTTTTGTTTTTATTACTTTTTTTCTATAATTCAACTGGAATAAAAACAATCACAGACTTGATCTTGTGACAGAAGCGTAACTTCAAATGATAAAATACAATGATGTAAGTGATAGACGTTGGTGAGAGCACAACATAACTTTAATAAAGTCTTTAGATTTAATTTCTTGGATATTAAAATATATTCCTTTGACCAAAAAAAAAGACAACTACAGTCAGAACGTAACATCATCTTATGTATTATTATAACTTTTCATTTATTAAATATATTATACTATAATAACATTATTATAATTACATTATGATTCATCGGCAATGGCATGACAGTTGTTTCTGAAGGATAGTAATAAACGGTCGATGAGAGAGCTAGGCGCAACATCGACGTTTCGACAAATGCTTTGTTGTTATTACACCAATATCACTATAAAAGTACCAGTCCTTACATTTAACACTAAGATTGCTGATATGAGAAGGGACAATATCAATTCTACATTTAACTAAAAGATCACGTCGTGCTATTGATCAAGTAACCTTGCTGTGTACATTAATATAATTCTTCATTAGTGTATTCTTCAAATAATTACAACTAATATAAATAAAGTAACATAACCTATGCGTTAAAACAGCTGTTTTACGATATAACCTATAATATAAAATCAGATGTTTTATGAAATCATATGTTATTGGTTATTTTAAGCCAAATTCGACGAAATAACTATATATATTTCATATTTTGGTCTTTTTGTTAGAAGTTTTTCTTCTATATAAAACTAAAATTAACCAATTAAATTTAATTAATGAATTAATATTTGAAAAAACAGTATTAACTTCAAGTGCCATCCACAAGAAGTTTAAAAAATATATTTGAACTTCAGTGGATGAATAAAAATTATCTTATGAACGATTGAAATTTGAACAAGATATATATAAGAAGAGTGTGAAGGAATTGTAAAATTAATTGCGATTTACTAAAATTAAAAATGTTTATATTTTCTTTTTATATTATATTGAGGTGCTAGCAAATTAAATCGTATCATAATATAGATTTAGACATTAATAAGTCTTTATATTACGTAGCTATATTTGCCATAAATATGGCAGGATATAATTCTCATTAAGTATACTTTTTAAATTAGCAAATAGTGTACAATACGAAAACTCGACCTTACGGGCAATAGAAACAGCTTTCTGAAATCACGTTTTATCACATAATTTATTCAAATAAATCAATATATATATATATATATATATATATATATATATATATATATATATATATATAAACACGAGGATATATATATATAGGAAATATCATTTTCAAGGCATATTTACTGATCCCAGAAGGTAAACCAATGTAAGGTAAATACTATCTACGATTGGTAGTGTAGCTCCATGAAATATCTGTAAATTATTTCTTCTACCTCCCTTGTCCTTAGTTACAATAACAACAACAAGTGTTTAATGTTTAGTTTTATATCGTATGTTGTGTATTATAAACTTATTATTATCTTGAATTATTTTGTTTTCTACTTTTTTTCTTGTCAAAATTATTATGGATTGCCCACCACCAAATTATCATTATAAAATCATGGAGGAAGGAATTCTTCGAATATATGGTTTAAATACAAATATAAAAATAATTTGGCGTGAATTAAACACTGCAATTTTTAACTATAATATTATAAACATTCCAATCCCGATAATCGCAGGGCTTTTGGCTATTTTACCTTAGAAATTCCTACATATGTTATAATAACGTTGTATTAATTCACTTCATTGTAATTTGTTTATACTTTGTGCCATTATAAGTTTTATTTAAAAAATATAAAGATTTGTAATGCAGATTTATAACATTGATTGCCGAATAAAGTCATATAAATATCAAAAGCTCTTATTTAGAGCATATGCTCGTTATTTCGGAGCAATTCTTTTCCTACCTCAATCAGCGGTACCACGTTTCTACTACAAGTTATGAAAGAACCTATAATAACTATCCGCTTTAAATCTCAAGTAAATATTGGGTGTTTTTTGATATTTCCAGGGTGATAAATTGAGCCTGAGAATAAAAGTAGAAGCCCTCAAAAGTGCCGTTTCCTTATTGAGGAACGCTTATTGTACAGAATCGTCCACTTTGGGCCGCTCTGGGTGCAATCGAAAGCTAAATACGTCACAAGTGCTTGCAAGCAAATAGAACTTATTTTAATATTGAAAATATTCAAAAGACTGTAAAGTTGCTAAAACTGTAATCGAGATTGACATCGTATATTTATTAGAATTAAGTGACAAGTAATAAAGTTTACAGTTGCGAGAAACTCAAGTTGAACAACTGCATTTCATAATAACTGAATATTTTAATGAAGTCTCAAGCAATTTGCGCCTTGAATACAAAATGAAGTCTTTTCAACAAGTTGCAAAGAGGGGAAGTAGCACGAATCAAGAAATACATTTAAAAGAAACTTTTTAAAGTTGTTCATAATGGTTTGGAAATGCCGTTGTTAGTCCGGTTGAATAGTATTGGGTGATTTACTAATTTCTTTAATAAAGGAAGAACGTGTTTTCTACCCCGAAGAGAACTGCGAGACGAATTAGTCTCTGAAAAGAATCAAGTGGCTCAGTTTAGGTTACTCCATTATTTACGTATAACTAACTGGATCAATGTGGGAACACATTGTAGATTGTTAAAACTTGTTTGGAGCCAAACGTTCAATAATTATTTGAAGAGAAGAAACATAGAGTATCGAGGGCATCAAATGTCTGGGAATTAAAGTTGAGAAGCAATACGTGTAGGGATGTGGAAAGAATGTTGCAATGTGGTAGGGTTAATGTAGGGACAGCAGCTCTGGAAGATATACATGGGTCACTTATGGTCGTTAACCATGCTGGCGCATCGTGTATCAAATGTGAGTAAACATATTGAATCAGACCTTGACGATTCTTTCATGTAAATGTAATTAATTCGGCTGCCGGATAAACCCTGTTGATAAGAAAAGTTCAACTCTATAGTTCCTTTCTGTTTTAGAAAAGCCAGTTTCATGTATTTACAATAGTTGAAGCTATAGCCTACCCAATTTGTTCACATCCTTCATACTTGTAAATGGTCAACTTATAATTGTATTCCCATCCATAACATAGATTGTAGTGCTGCTGTGGGTTGGCCTATAATCCCACCAGGTGACGCCAATCACATCCGGAATCACATTTTAACCGCTGCAAACATTTATAATGTAATCAGACGGGCGTATTTATCACACTACGGTCACCAAGTTTAAAGTTTAATGAATACTCTAACACTCTGGTTAGAGGTCATGCTACTACCATTTAATTTTAAAGTTAAAATAAGAAAGTTTTCTAGAAGATCAATCATTTGTAATGAACAATCTTTTTTGATTATATAACATTTTCCCCTGTGAAGGATAAAGAACCTATTGGTATATGAATACGGTGGGATAGTAGAGCTTCCCGGTTGCGATAACAAGTGGCATCGTTTGTGCATTGTTACATTCTGTTTCGTCGTTACAAGGTGTCCTCTCGTAATTCCCCTATATACGAAGAACTTTAAAATTATGGAAGTAACGCAATGCTTCAATCTAGATGGAGCGACGAAGGAATATCTTGTGTAGGTAGCTTTGAGTAAACAAATATTCTTTGAGCTTAGCTTGTGAGGTTATGATAAAAACAAATAAAAACATACACAAAACTCACAAATTATTCATTTATTTACTCATACGCGTTTCAATGACCAAGTCATCATCAGCAGGGAGTGTTACTACTACAAACTCTAACTTACAAAGGTCATTGAAAGGTGTATGAGTAAATAAATGAATAATTTGTGAGTTTTGTGTATGTTTTTATTTGTTTTTAGCTTTGAGTACTCGATGAAGGCAGAGTCTCAACTGAGTACATAAACACGTGACTACTAGCTTTCAGCTAGACAAAGGCTCCATCTTCAGTTATCGTGAAGCAAATAGGAATTCAGGCACAAAATTGGGAATATCTGTGCTTGCTCTTTCCAGCATAACCATTGTGTCTACAATGGATGACTTGTTGCTAACAGTAAAGAAAATACTTTTTTCGTCTTATGTTACCTGTAACTTCGATGAAGAATGGACCTTGGCTTGACATAATGACCCACATGCAAATATTTTCCCCGTAGGTGTCTTTCTAGGAGTTGTTCTACGGAATAAAATGTGCTTTGTCAGAATAGCTTATGTTTGTAGCACTGGCTCTTGCTAGACTGGTTAACTTACAAACGTTTGTCTTCGCTAGATATCTAATGCATCACAGTCATCTTATATGGATACAAGCGAAGAAAGAAATACAGAATTTTTTTACCACATATCAGCGTGAAACCATCAACTCGTAACCGGTTCTTCTTGTTGATTTAATAGGTCTACGGGTCAATGCCGTTCGTACAGCTTCAGTTATCTGGGGCGGACGTAAAGTAGGTGCATATCGCCGCCGAGCTCCGAAACAGTAACTTTAAATTTGTGACGTAATCTGCACATTGGCATTAGGCAATAAATGATTCAACCAAAACCTTTAAACATAGCTCGCTATATACAGGCTTCTATGTTTGCTGAACCTTATACCATGCACACTCTATACTTGGGGGATTCTATTTATTTCTTCTACCAGGAGTATTGTATAACTTTACCCATTGTCAATTCTTTTGGAAGTGATCCCTTCTGAAAATAATTGTCATGGGCTTGACGCTGTAATAAAAAAATGAGTGGAATTCTAGGACCATAGTTTATTAACTTACATTACGTTGGACTATCTGATTTGTGAAAAGGGATGGTTTTGTGAACTCGGCCCATCTTGGACCAAGTCCCGAGTTTGTGGGTACGGCCTTTAAAGCCAAATGAGAGCGGATAAACATAAGATTCCACTACCTGTAGTAAACTAATCATACGGGATATTGAAAGTATGGAATATCTGGGCGTTCGGAAGGCTCTATTGGTCCGAATAGATCTGGATAAGCGGTCGAAATAGTTGTGTCTTGTTCCAAGGACGAGCTGGTCACCAGTCCAGACCATATAGTAAGGTCGCAAAACTCTTCTAGACTCTACCACGGATCGTGGGACCAAGCCTTCAGTCTCAGGCCTGATGCTAGTCAACCGGGCGGGAGTTACGGTTTGAGGTTGGATTCGTAGAGTTTTCATATGTCTAGATCGAAGATTATTCCACATTAGAACATATCTGTGTATGCTTTGACAAAGATATGGAGTAGAAAGACAGCCACTTCTTGTCACCATTCTTCTTTTTCACCATATTTTTTCTTCTTCACTTTTCCGCAAAAGACACCGCCTAATGTGGACAGGGTTCGTCTTTTGTGCTACAGCCTTTTGCCCGCCATTACGACACACTGAAATATTAGAATCATAACTCAAGGAATATTCTCAAGTAACTATAAATGGAGTAATTACCGTGAACTGCACGACTCACGGTGGAGTATTTAGCCTCTTTTCATGGCCAAAACCTTTTAATCTTTTGTTACTGATGCAGGAGCGCTTCTTGGTTTTCAGAAACTTCATACAATCATGTTATACATTTTACAATCAATTGAATTAAGAACTAGGCTTCTTTTATGTAAAATAGATGTAATTTCCTAAAATGGCGAACTACTAAAGGTTTTGTTGAACTCTTCGATTATTATGTTTTTAATAGATAGAAGGCTACATGTTTAAACCTGTTTATAATTATTGTTATTTATTACCAATTTAATATTATAAATAGTTAATTATATTTAGAATTTATAAACATTTTAAGCTTAATTAATTAATATATAAAATTTATTGTATGGTTTACTGTATAATAATGGAATAATAATAATCCAGTAATACAACACATTTGATATAACTTCTTATACCTTCTGATAACTTCTTAGTCCGACTCATCAACACTTTCTTCTGTATTACTATTGAGAATGTCAGAAGATAGTTTGTCTGGTAGGAGAAGGTTTAAGGTTTCAGTTAAGAATGCTTTGCTCTTCTTCCTCCGTCTCTGACTCGAGCAGCTCAAAAAAGGATCACTATTTAAAAGTAATCTATTAAGTACGTCCCTGTTACAAACTCTTCTGCTGAACTTCCGTGCATATCAGATTCTATACATCCTGAAGTCTTTGTTACGGGCTTCAGCAGCTTCCTCAGGAAGTTGTCCAATTGGGAGGATGGCGTGCCTTTTAGTTGTAGAGCCATGCATCAAAACGCTATGCATAGTAGGTGTCATAGGATACCAGCCATAAAGACTGACGTATAACTCAGCAGTCTCACGTGCATAGATGTTAAATTTGTCGTGATCAATGGGGTACCCGCTTGAAATTACTTCTAAAATCACTTTAAGATTTTTTATCAATTTCAAATCAACTCCTGTGATTCGAGAGGCTGTATCTGGGTCTGAAAAAACCCGTCTTTAGGTGTTACCATCGTTTCTGTTACCGAAGCCTTGTTTAGGGACATCAACGAGCAGACCCATTTCTTCTTTAAAAGTTGTTTGTATTTTTTTTGCATCAGCTACTTTATTCTTATCCTCTTCACTTCTGACTTGCCAAATCTTAAGTTCTATTTTGTAGGCCAATTGAAGAAGTGACTCAAAAAAACGAATTCTCGTATGCAAAATTGACAGGCCAAATTTTAATGCTTCTAAGTTTTCAGTACCAGTTTTATTCAGATTATTGAAATCTTTCGATGTTCCATGTACAGGAGTTTATCATCGATTGATCTGCTTGGAGACTCCTTTACCATGTCATGAAGAAGCATCCGTGATATTTCCTTTTCCATGACCTGAAAAAAAATCAATCGATAGTAAAATAGTTCCTCCATTTTAAAAGAACGCCTATACACACTTAAGCCTGCGGTGAATTTACATGCAGTTAATTTGTCGGCACTAGTGTTAAATTATCATTCATTAACCTTGTAATTTTTACTCAAACGTCAGGCTGTTTATAATTTTTTGAAAGCTCGACTTGCAGATTTTCAATATTTAGGAGTCGAATATTCTATTTACTCTGCCACTGTCTCGCCTAATTTTTGTAATATATATTGGTATAAAAAAAAAAAAAAAAAATCAATAAAATCTATTGTTCAATCAGCAGTAACATTCTAGTGGGCTAGTAAAATCATATAACAAATAATCATAAGTGATACAAAGTAAAGAACATCAAGTATTAAGAACAACATACATAGATGCTTATTGAAAAGCTAATTTTTTAAAAATACAATAACTTATAATATGTTTTTTTGTTTTAATTGGCTAGAGTATGCGGGAACTTTTATTTTTTACGTTAATTAAACACAGTATAACGAACATGATTAAATTTGTTTCAACAATTTTTAAATATAGGTATTTAAAAAAATGTTATATATTATATCACTGAATGAAATATTAAAAACAAACACTTACCTTGTTTAAAGTAGTAGGATGTTATGTTATATCAGAAGTTTCTAAGCGTTCAGACGTAGTTTGAGGCAGGAAAAAATAATTTTACAACTCAAGAATATTGTAAATAATCGAGCAGAAATTCAACCGTACACGACGAAGTTCAGGTTTCAACTTGCAGTAGGAACGACTGGATAAGACTCATGAGCTTCAGATAAGCACTGCTAGATGCGCCAGTTCATTAGCTTTCCAACGATACTAATAAAACTGATGTTGAACAAATTTGACATTTTACACTTTTGGCCACGATTTTCTGTAAAATATTCCACCGTGCGACGTTGCGCGTGCAATTTGAAAGACGCTGCAGCAATAGCATTATTGTACGAATAAAATTCAATCGGTTGGCATATGTGCACTGCCTGTAGACGGAAATCTAAACTCGTGTAATAAAGTAAGGGTTTGTAATCTGCTTTGAAACTTACTCTCCGAAGCAGGTATATACAATAAATGATGTCAATCCAATTTTGCTGTCAGACTATAACATGTTACCGAAAAATATTATGTAAGCACGAGGAACGTGATTATAAATATCGCAAACCATAAAAACTTTAAAATTTTTTAAAAATCTTCAAATGAAACCACAATCTAAATTTCTATCATACTTGAAACTTTATAAACTCCATGATTTTTTATAAAAAAGAATACTACTTATACAACAATGAATTACAAAATACCTATTTTAAAATATTCCGTTAGGGTAGATTTGGTCAGAATAATAACAATAAAAAAAAGTTTACTAAAATAAGCAAACTCCAGTTGTTGCAAGAACGAGGAAAATGAAGACCACATCGGTGGTAAACCTAATTTTTTCTAACAAAAATTACGCCATTGGAAAATTTATATCTAATTCTAAAATATCTTTATAGTAATGCAGTATATATTACTCATGTGATCGGTGCTATAAAGATTAAAACGCTTCGTATGCTTAACCAATATTTCCTGTTTGCAACAGTTATTATTACTCGTTTCTTGCTTATAACGTATTTTGAAAAACACATATGCAAATGCGAAACATCAAAAGTGACGCCATTTATCGTTTACAATTATCAACAATTAAATAAGCAATGTGTAAATCGAAGATTTATAAGGTTTTTTGTTTCAATAAAACAGATCTTGTAATATAAGACACCAGATTTGTTCGAATTGTTTTTCTTTCAAGGGAACGACAAATAAATTTGTATTGACCTTTTAACGTAGAACCAACAATATCTAGGATCTATTTTCACTAAGCTAGCAATACTGTCAGGGCTGGCCTAATAGGTTTCTAAGGATATGTTTCCTTCATCCTTAATGTCAGCGATGCAAGTAATACTGCGGTGTAAGGATTACAGTAACGTTTAGACGTGAGCTTTGTTGTTGGACAGAACATTTGTAAAACAGCTCTCTCTCTCGCTCTCTCTCTCTCTCTCTCTCTCCCTCTCGCGGTTACTCTATGTCTTTTGCTACGTTGGAGTGCTTAATTAAATACTAAAGCACCTGCCTTTGTAGCTTACCCATTACGCTGGCCAAAATCCAGATGGCGTAGTAAAAATATATATTTTTAAGTTTAGCTGTTATAGAAATATATGTATACATATATGTCGTCAGATTTAGCCTGACATGTGAAATGCGCTAGAGGGGAAGGCAGAGAGACGTAAGTGAGTACTCTATCGGGGGAGAGTAAGCGGTGCAGTGTTGCACACTATACTATTTTATTACCATATATTACAAATGTAAACAAAGACTGCGAGTACCTCCCCTACACACAATAACTCAAGTGTTACAGCGCTTCTCAAAGTCACCAGACGATCTGTAACAATGTCAGTTACAACGCTTCCGCCAAAAATATAGTTTGCACTTCTTTATTGCGTTCGTTTTCCCATTTCCATAGAATTGATTGGATTGTCTGTGTTTTTACTTTTATAAAAACACACGTAAGCACTCTGCGACGACGTAATCGTAGTTCTAACTTTCGTTGATAGGTGTCACTTGAATTAGCAAACAATAATCATTTGAGCTTTTGCACTTTATTGTAATTAGTTATGCATTACTTGAAATTTAGTATACGTATAAGATCCTCTTTTAGGATTAATATCTTTCCTTCATATTCTGAACGATAGGTGATTTTGTAATGGTCAAGGCATGAAAGCCACAGAATGAATCAATCCTCCAAGAATTATTATGACGCTGTTCGTATTGACACTGATTAGACAGTTACAAAAACCGGTGTAATCTCGTCGTCATTTCAGTGATGAACTTTTTGAGGAATAAATACCTTGAGGGAATAGTTTGTGAATTTATATTTACTTTTGAAAAAAACAGTCATCTTTCACCCAGCCTTAGTTTAAATCTATTCTCTTTTCAAGTATTTGGTTTGCCCGGGTCACTCTTCTTCAGCAGTGAGCTGTGATCTAGCCTCACGTAGTCACAGGCCTTTAACTCCCCTCCCCATACACAGCAGATACATATCCACATTTAACACAGTGTTACACTGTGGTTTTCCGATTGTACCAGACACCACTCTTTTAATCGCTTTATATAGCATGTTTTTCTGGTATGCACTCTGGCTATGAACTTTCCCTTGCTCTTAGCATCGGAGAGTCCCTCCCTAATATTACCATTACTCAATCTATCCCTCTTCATTAGCGTAACGCTTAGATATCCCTATTTACCCGAGACCTATTTGGGTAACCCTGTTCCATGATCAATTCCTATATCCGAGCCAGAGGTATTAAACATATCCTTATCATAATCTTCTCTCTGTATTGATGAAATTTTCCTACATTCCATAGCCGTTAATAGTCATACATCCGATTGCCAAACAAAATTTAGTTCTGGCACTCGAGGAAATCCCGACAGAAGTGATAACAAAATAGAGCTAATAGTTTCGCAATTGTCTCAACGAAAATTGCCGAAAATATGGACTATAAATTTTTCATTCAATTTTTACACCTTTATTTGAGGAATATATTTATTAAAGACTAATATTTACTGTAGTTGATAATAAAAAAATGTGGTTAACAAACAAAACATTTATTAGAAGTTTACTGAATACAGATTTTCTTAACGACAATGCAAATCAATTCATTAAAAAGTATAAGACGGCCTTAAAAATGTTTCCCTTTCAAAAATTGGAATAAAAATACATAACTTTTTATTAATGTCATACTGAATTATTTGTATACAGATTTATCAAAATTTCAATAGATTAATATATCTATTAGTCGATCAAAACTATTTAATACTAATCTATGAATAAAACGGCTGTTTTACAACATAACCTATAACACAAAATCAGCTGTTACAGGAAATCATATGTTGTAAGGTACATGCTGTAAAGTATGCGTTTCAGGAATAGCGTGACCCGAAACCAATGACTTAATTTCAGGTTTTGTCACCGCGCGATATCACTTCAAAAACCTAACGTTTACAGGCGTTAGAGTATTTTAAGTCTAAAGTTCCCTCTTTTAGTTAAATTATCACATGAATTCATCTTAACCTTTTCTTTTTAAACAATACATCAATGTTATTAATAACGAATCAGTTTTTATCCTGAACATGGGTTAGGGGAGCCAGGGTAGAGGTGCCTCATTCCTAGTCATACGGTATTCCACGAAGGTAATGGGGTGAGGTTTACCCTAAGGTTTACTGTGCGAGGTTGTACTATATAACAATAAATAACCCCTTAGTTATAAATATTAAACCAGTTATAAGCTCTTTACTTACTTTTCACTAATACAGTAAGCATCATTAACAAAACTCAACTTATATATAACCGATTTAATCGTAGGTTATTAAGGTTATTTATTGTTGTTTTGTAATACACAATATCTTCTACATTTATTATTGTGTTATAAGTTAAATAAATTATTTATAGCTTATTGTAAAGTATGAATTTCATATCATAAATGGATAACGGGTAGAGACCTCTGCTATTACCGGTTAGGGTAGGTCTACTTCGCATAAACGACCATGACCATGTGATGCCATAACCTTTTCTCTGCTCCCAGTACCAAGGAATCTTTATGTCTTCACCGGAGTCCTATCTAATTCTATCTACCTTTTCTATTCCTTAGAGACGCTTTCCCTTAGAGCCTGAAAAGACGTCTCTATGGGTAGACACCTTTACAACCCCGGCTCGTCTCCTCCTAGGGCCGCTCCGGTCACCAGTCCAGGTCTTCCAGTAAAGTCGCAAGACTATGGCATCAGACCCCTGTTTCGGGATATTGCTAGTCACCCGAGCAAGATTCACGAGTTTGAGGTTGGATTCGTAGGAGTGATGGTTTCTCATGCTATACTGCAGATTGCCCACATGAGGATCAATGTTTGTGTTCTTTGAAAAGGAATAAATTCGTAATATCCAGATAATCCTTGTCACTATTGTTCTTTTTTCCATCTTTCTTTCTTCTGATACACGACCCTGCATACTTTATCCCATAATATATCTCCTATACCTTCTATTAAGAGGTTTATATCCTCTCCCTTAATACTACTTTACCTATCCTCCGTATACAATTACATTCGTAATGGCCGTTTGTTTTAAAACCTCAAAAACGTACCTTCATCTATTTTTCAATTCTTTCTGAGTCCACACTTTCCCTATATATATCTCGTTCAATTTATCAATCATTAGTAAAATAATTTATATTTATGCACACAAGTTCAAATACATTTTTCAAAACTTGTATTGGATGACACTAAATGTTAATACAGTTTAAAACATATCAATTCGTTAATTAAATTTAATGAAATAATTTTAGTTCTATTTGGGGGGGGGGAACGTTTCGCAAAAGCAAGAACGTATGCAATGTAGTTATTTTATCCTTATTGGTTTGAAATATAGTTATTTACTTAAAATAAGTAATAACATATGATTTCATAAAACAGATGATTTTAGGTTATATGTAATATGGTTTATACAATAGAACACCTGTTTTAATACTCAGGTCATGTTACTTTAGTTATGTTATTGTAATTATTTATTATATAATAGTAACTAAAATAAGTTTTTTTAACCTAATTAGGAATTGACTTTAACCAATTTTGTTTATACTGTATTATTTTTTAAATAAATTATTCAATAAAAATAAACTTGCATATCCAAAAAATGTGAAAAGTACTGGATAGTTACGAAATATCAAAATATTGAAGACAACAATCTTCCACGGTAATTGTTAAGATCAGCGACTACCGCTCTTATCGGTGACGTTTTTAAAATCCTGGTCAATTTGACCATGCTGGACACGAATATGAAGTTATTTTTTACGGCAAAGCTAAATTAACAAAATAATCTAACCTAGCCTAGAGGTTCACCGAATTTTTTAATCTTTGGCTCACTATGAACAGACCTTGGTTGAAACCCTCCACCCACATTTTTGTGGCCTATTTTTGGCAATGAAACAACCTTCTCACACCTAAATTCGAAGCCGTTTTTGAACTTCACTTTATCGCATTTCAAATATTTGCTCCCGTTCTTCGTCGGGAGCACGTTGGGCGAACATAAAGTTCAATAACCCACATTTTATCGAACAAAGAAGCGTCGAAAAATAATCTGTGGCAAGATCCGTCACACACACACACACACACACACACACACACACACACACACACACACACACACACACACACACACACACACACACACACACACACACACACACACACACACACACACACACACACACACACACACACACACACACACACACACTAAATTAGAGCTTTTTCGGTTGAAAAGTCACGCGGTATCTGTCGGTCAATCGGAAAGCATATTTCCGGTCCCGTGACTACTATACCAAGATGGTTGATTTTGATATGCCGCTAAAAATATCACGGATTCCCGAATTTTTCAGTTGAGACGTCACCGGGAGTATGTCGGCCAATCGGAAAGCATCTTGCGGGTCGCGTGACTTAGGTTTGTCAGTAGGACTCGCGCTTTTTTGACTAGAAGATTTTGCTCGATCAGACCGTTACTAAGCACCTAAGTCAGATTAGGTTAAGTTAGTTTGTTTTATGTTAATTTTTGTTTTCCGTTAAAAATAGCTTCAGATTCGAGTTCAGCATGGTTAAATTGACCAGGAAAAAAATTCCGCCGATCAGACCGGTAGTAGCTGATCTTAATAATTTTCCCATCCACTATACAGTACTTAATTTTACATTATTTTACCCAATCAACACCGACTATAAAAGCAGATATTATAAAGTGGCTTGGGTATCGCCACTGAATATTTGAGGTTAGAATTGGCATGACGTAATCAATGACATTAAACCAACGTTGGTTATCCACCTCTGTATTGGTTTAGGTTTACGATACTGGAACATCACCAAAATTTGCTAAATGTTTTTTTTCTAATGCACACATAGTGTTGCGCAGTAGCCCACTGACCATTGTGTACGTTTAACACATATTACAACAGTATATGTTAGAGATTAATTAATTATGCTGTGAAAATGATTTACTTACACTTACATTTTTGGGATATTTAATATTAAGTAAATATACAATTATTCTACGAAGAACGAATATTGCTTTTTAGTATTTTAAAAAAATTTAAGAGTATTTGAAGTTACGTTGATAACTAAAAACAACTCCATTTTATCACCTGATGATGTCAAATTCTTTTGGAAAACTTTTCTGTAAATACAATTAATTTTTTTTTATTTGAAGTTGTTAACGTTAACATTACCAATAAATGTCCAAAGAAAAGTTATTATTTAGATTTGGAAACATTCGGTTACATAATGTGGTTGAAAAATTTAGATACAAGAACCAAAAGTTTCTAAACATAAATATTTATTGTATTACAAATATAAGAAAATTTTTAGGTCTAATTATGCCAGCATTTGATTATGTGTTGATCAACCTAAACTTTAAATGTTGCTCGCTATATGCAGGATCATATATTTACTGAAGCTTATACGTTGCACAGTGAAATAGAGGGGGGGCCTTATGTGTTCTATCAGAAGTGTTGCATTCCTACTTTAATCTTAGACATGGTCACGATCCTTTCTTTGTTACTTTGTGCCTGTTCTTCTTTGGCGATAATTCTCTCAGAGCCTTAAACCTATAATACAAAATGAGTGAAATTCTATGACCAGGGTTCATTCTCTTATATTTCGTTAGACTGTTTTTATGTGCTCTCAAAGCCTAATGGGATGGGTTTATGCCCGCCTAGGACCAATTCTCGATTTCAAGGGTCTGATTCTTAGGTGAGTCCAACCTAGAGTGTAAAAAAAGTCCGATTGCACTACCTGGACCGAATTAATCAAACTAGCTATTAAATGTAAGGAAAAGCTGACCTTCAGAAGCTTCTACTGGTCTCGAGTAGTTCTGAAAAAACCGTAGAGTCTGGTTGAAGCTCGTCTTATCCTGTCACCAGTCCAGGCCTTACAGTAAGATCGCAAGTCTCTGGCATCAGACCCCTTTATCGGGACTAACGCTAGCCACGAGGGTCACGTGTTTGAGGTGGGAATCGTGGGAGTGATGGTTTCTCATGACGGACTGCAGATTCTCCACTTGAGGATCTATTTTTGTGTACTTTGACAAGGAAGAAAGACGTAAGACCAGATAATCCTTGTCACAACTTGTTTTTTCCATCTTTCATTCTTCAGCAGTTTCACATAACACAATGCCGAATGTCTGTTTTATGAAAGCAAGGACCTGGTGGGTTTCAGATGGGCGATCCCGTCAAGACGAAGTTGGCATTATAGCAATGATAGATCGCTTAAATCATATCTCAATTCAATTAACATAAATTTACAGCTACTTCGTATCCTCCGATTTGAACGGTCTCGTTTCAATAATCCAGTTGCATGAAATCTGCAAACATAAAAATACTTCATTGCGTTGATACAGAAACGTTTCTATTTGCCAAGACTGTGGGAGTAAAAGCAAACAATCTGAGGCATCACTGCACGTCACTTGGCTAAGCCAAAATTTGCATGACAACGACTTAATACTCAGACTCACTTCTCAGCCTCCTAGTTCTCTGTTTATTTTGGCTTTGTGAGGTTAATCCCTTCGCTTGGATTCCGAACAGAGGTCGTCATAAAGTTGGCACCTACCTTCACTAAAATACCTTTATATTGACAGTTTTTATTGCAAAATTATTTGTAAAAGTTAATTAAATAAGACAAAACGTTTGTTTGACTAAGCAAACCTATATTTTGTTGATAATGATTTAAAATGAAACTAGGGCCTCGTAGCAGCAATTGCGGCTTCTTATTTATTACAGTAAAATGAAATTAAATACTCACCGATTAATACTTAATAATAGTTCACATAATTTATAATGTGTTTTAAATAACAATATGTTTCATGCTAGAAACACAATAGTATTTCTTAATCAACGATGGGATTCTTGTGTAACTATTTTCATTATAGTTTATTTTCCCTTGTGTGTTTCGGTTTTCTATTTCAATCCTATAGTCTGGAGGGGCTCTTGGTCTAATAAAAGCTACATGTAACACTGAATATTGGGCTTTATAAGTGATATCAATTTTTCAAAAATTGCCCTTGAGGAAAAGGTTAGCTTTACTAGAAATTGGGTGATACGAACGAAAAAGTCATATTTTTATTTGTTGTTATTAGTTTTATTCTTGGAAGAAATACTGATCGGCCTTGGTTTTTGCCAGTAACCATTTTTCAAACATAGTTTTCACAATTAGTCTTGCCCCATTTACCAGTCAAGAAGATATATTCATATTTCTGTTTAAAATAACTATAGCTCCAATCTTTATTAAACAGAACGATAAAAATAAAATAAATAAATAATCAATTTCACATCATCTGTTTACATCAGCAGAATCACCGTTTGGTATATTTATTAGTCTCTATCCTGCATATACGGTTTAAGTATTAATAGACGCACTGTAGTGATATTTCCATTAGAAAATCATTGGGTCTATCAAGGCCAGTGGGGCTAATCCCATGTAAATTTTGACGTGTCTGATAGTTTCCCCACCATCTTTAACCCTCAAACTTTAAAATGAATTAAGCTACGGTTATTTGTTCCTTGCTCGATATATTTCATCGGAACCGATTCACTTGCGGAATTAAATATATAGATTCAGAGATATGTTTTGATTAAGTTATTGGGAACAGCTACCTGGGATATCTATATGACTCCAAGAAAATGGCGGTCTACATCTCACTGTACTTGACAGCCTTATGATAATCCGTATTTATACACCCCTTCTACCTATCCAGGGAGAGATGGTTATCTCAGCTATCTAGACTTGTTTCTATTGAATATTCTGATGTATAGTAAGTCTACCTCATTGGTACACTAAGGAATTGAAACCAAAGAATTTGGAAGAAACTCAGAAATGAATAAAATGTTAGATTAACTTTACAATAGTGAAGTTTTGTCAGCGTGTGCTGTGGCGATGTATGTGAAATGTTAACTAACCGTCCGCAGGGTGATTTAGCGTTCATGGACCGAAATTAATCTGTGATTGCTTGATTATTAGGGGCAGAATTGATCAATGAAGTTATTAAGTAAGATAGGTAGGTAAATTAGTACGAAGGGTTGATAATGTACGTCTGAACTGAAAAGAAGTATAGTTAAGAAATAACATTAGCAGTAGAAGGTTAACGAAAAACACAGGAAAAGCTAAATACATAATCAAATTGAAAAAAAAATCAGAAAACCAATGAACTGAAACAATAGAATTTATTTTTAAAGGAACTCAAAATAAGGTAAGTAAACTATTTAGAGAAACTAAAAGAGAAAAATAACAATAGATACAGGATCTTCATTTCCAAATAAGTTCTTTATGAAAATAAACTGATTTGATAAATGTAGTTATTTAACAAAATGATAAATTTAAGTATTATTATATCTTTAGTCTACGTGTCGCGTAACATCTAGCTTATAAGCATGTGGACAAATAAGTAAGGATTTCACATACAAAATTATTAAGGTATGTTGAAAGAAGAATAAGTAGACCCGATACCATCATTAGCCTTAGGAATGTGTGAAAAACAAAACCGGTAGGATTTGGAGGAGGGGTCGTTTTGATTACACACGTCGGATGAGATAGGAACCAAATAGAAAAGAGAAAGAAATCTGATTTAGAGTTAGAGAATGGGGTTAACAATCCAAATACTGGAATTAGGTATCTACTAGGACTTGAAATCATGGAGTGACAAATCCATGAAAAACATCCCATTTTAAGGCGACACTCGTTTCATGGAGGACTATGTCATAGTTAGACGACTCCTCCATGGATGACCATGCAAAATAAGGTAACACCCACTTCATGAAGGACTATGCCATAATAACACGATGCCCACAAACTGATTTGATAAATGTAGTTATTTAACAAAATGATAAATTTAAGTATTATTATATCTTTAGTCTACGTGTCGCGTAACATCTAGCTTATAAGCATGTGGACAAATAAGTAAGGATTTCACATACAAAATTATTAAGGTATGTTGAAAGAAGAATAAGTAGACCCGATACCATCATTAGCCTTAGGAATGTGTGAAAAACGAAACCGGTAGGATTTGGAGGAGGGGTCGTTTTGATTACACACGTCGGATGAGATAGGAACCAAGTAGAAAAGAGAAAGAAATCTGATTTAGAGTTAGAGAATGGGGTTAACAATCCAAATACTGGAATTAGGTATCTACTAGGACTTGAAATCTCGGAGTGACAAATCCATGAAAAACATCCCATTTTAAGGCGACACTCGTTTCATGGAGGACTATGTCATAGTTAGACGACTCCTCCATGGATGACCATGCAAAATAAGGTAACACCCACTTCATGAAGGACTATGCCATAATAACACGATGCCCACTGCGTGGAGCCATACCACAGTAAGACGACTCCTACTCTATGGAGTACATTTCAAATTTAAACAACACCCACTCCATGAAGAACCATGATACACCATAGTAAAACTCGTTTACTATATGGAGGACCATGCCATAGGAGGACGGTACCTATTTCTTAGAGAACCATGCTACACCACTGTAATACGATGTTTACTACATGGAGGACAATGCTGTAGGAAGACATCTATTTCATGGAGAACCATGCTGCACCACTGTAAGACGATGTTTACTATATGGAGGACCATGCCGCAAGAAGACTGCACCTATTTCATGGAGGACCATGTTAAACAATAGCAAGACGACGTTTACTATATGGAGTACCATTCCATACGGAGACGGCACCTATTTCATCCAGGACAATGCCATAGTAAAACGACTCGTACTCCATTAAGAACCATTGTATAGTGAGAATTGTAAAATGACTTTCATATAAGGAAGGACATGCCACAGTAAAAAAAACTCCCTCTCAATAGAGAGCCATGTCGTAACAAAACGCCACCATGGAAGTGGCTTTGCTAGAGTAGACTGTGCCGAAAAACCAGCGTCATGGAAAGGGCTACGTCATGAACGACCACAATGAGGCAACTTCATCGAGATTACTATTTGGTGGAGGGTCCTGCCCAGCACATTGAAGGGTGGCTCAAGAAAGAGCTCTGTACGAACGTTACATAGAGAAATGGAAAATAATAAAAATTAACGAAGACCTATTGGCGTGAATAGTTGATATCACTTTGTGTGTATTTCAACTATTCTTTTTTAAAAAATTTAAATTTCAAATTAATAAAGTTCCAAATATAACAACAAATTATTTTCTGTAAAACTGAAGTGTGTATGTGTCATTAATCAGTAATATTTGCCCCAGTCCGTTTCAAATGAAATATTGTTTTCGCATCCGTCCCCGGCCCCTGTCTTTTCTATAATTAATTTTCAGTTTCAGGACTTCCTCTCCCCAACTTGATAAAAACAAAGAAATGAATCGAATTCACTCTAAATAATTTTGATTCTTAAAAAAAGGAACGAATAGAAATAAAGTTAAACCACACCTAAAGTTAAAAAAAAATATATTTTTCTTAAACACACGTTTTAAAAATGTATTTGTTTTTAAAATCAAACTAATATGTGTGACGGTCAAGTTTCAATCAAGGGCTATATTTAACATTTTGTTAGCTGTGGCTATTGTTAGTTCGAATAATTTAATTGTGTAGAGTTTACTTATTAACAAATCTTTTAGTAAATTTCTTTCAGTCGTAAGTTTGGCGCAAATCTAATATACATAATAGGCCTGTACATATTATGTTCTGATATGGTTTATATTTAAAGTTATATAAGACTAAAATAATTTTACACACAAACACACACACAAATATATATGTATATATATATATATATATATATATATATATATATATATATATATATATATTAAACTATGCAATACCGTTTTCTTGTATTAAACAAGAATCTTACTTGGTATATAAGCGAGTTAACTTTCGAGGACTAATTACGTGTCTTCATTATCGAGCATAAACTAAGCCTCTCTCTCTCTCTCTCTCTCTCTCTCTCTCTCTCTCTCTCTCTCTCTCTCTGTATATATATATATATATATATATATATATATATATATATATTAAAACAACATAGGTTATTCAATTACAACCTATGATGATGTTGGTACTGTTTACCAACGAAAAGCTTTGCATATAAATTAATAAATATTCTTGTATTTGAATAACCTATGTTGTTTTAAATTATTAAACAAAAAAAGTCTTATAAATATATATAATTAGTCACAGTTTATTTAAGTATTCATTTTTTGACAAAATCAGTATTTAAACGATATACACGTAAAAGAGTTGTATATAAACATTGCAGGCTCAAACAGAGAAAACACGGCTAAGACTGGCTAAATGACAAAACTAAATTTACTTCCGTTAGTCACGTTTGAAATCTCCTGATATGCATCATCCATTTTTTTATTGTTGGACTTAAGTTGCTTGATTTTAATTTCAGTAACTATAAATTACAAATGATCGCCAACTCAAGTATCAATCCACTACGATTTTTACAACTGAATAGAGTAGTCTTGATTTACACAGATCTTTGTTGGATGCTATTTTCACTTGGCGCGAATTTCATATATACTTTTAAAACTTTTTAAAGGCAACAGTAGTTTTGCTTCAAAACTCTCGTGTCCCCTTTCTTGACGGAATAGTGGATGAACAGATTTTCAACACGCCTTTAAATCCTCGTCTATAACTTTCTTAAAGGAATAGTAAAGAAGCTTTGAAGAGCATTCTGCAACTGCCATGCACAGCGAATGCATTCAATGTTGCTCGCTTATCAGGAAGGCAAGGCACAAAGGGCTGCATGTACATTGAAAGCAGTGAGCGACGGATTTAATTTGCTCATCAAGATTCCGACAGTCACACCACACGTCTTGCGGCTGCTTTTGCAGTAAGAAGTCTTTATATACGTTCCTTTACACCAAAACCTCAGTCTAACCAACAGCTTTGCTTTAGCTGGAGCCAATGTTTAGGAAAACGTTTCATATGGTTTCTGTGCAATTAATTTCGAATTATTGATTGCCCGTGTTATAATAAAGTATTATATTATGAGCAGTATAAACAAAAATGTTTTAAAGTTAATTCCTACTTATCTTAATATCTAAAAAAATTATATTTATTACTTTATATTAAAAATACAATTAACATAAGTAAAGCTACAACACCTATGGATTGAAACAGCTGCTCTACCACATAACGTATAGCATTAAATCAGCTGTTTTATAAAATCATATGTTATCACTTATTTTAAAACAAATGGGACGAAATAAATATTACATACCTTGCCTCTTTTGAGAGATGTTTTTCTCCCTTATAAAACTAAAACTAATTCATAACGAAATTTAAATAATTAATTATTATTTGGAAAAAAATATGTTACGTAATAATATGTTACGTCTACTACAAGTTTAAAAAAATGTATTTGAACTTGAATGAAAGGTTAACAAGTATTTTATTAACGATTGATTAGTTTAACAGGATGTACATACAAGGAGAGTGTGAACTTATAGT
Source organism: Prosapia bicincta (assembly GCA_036971475.1). Taxonomy (NCBI): domain Eukaryota; kingdom Metazoa; phylum Arthropoda; class Insecta; order Hemiptera; family Cercopidae; genus Prosapia; species Prosapia bicincta. The sequence goes on from JBAIZL010000004.1 coordinate 134,120,553, forward strand.
AGGAATTAAATAATTAATAAATTGTGTTATTTTTTTATAATTTATTAAAATAATAATTTATTATATATCTTGCAGTTTTATTAATCTAAAACTCGTCCTCCATATATTAAGCCATCCTAATTCTTGGATTAAGAGGACAACGACAAAAGGTATCCTTGTATGTAGGGCTTTCGTGTCTTACCTTCGGTCGAATTCTTTATCGTTCCACATTGATCAGTAAAAGTAACCGACGCAGGTAAAATTTGACAGGAGCAGATCTGACTCCAGTCAGAGCCTGCATCACTGCTTGTTGAATTCTAATAGAGAAATGATAAACCTAGACCGAGAATTAACGTATTGAGTTATATTGTCTCGTGGAATGAGATTCTTTAGGCAACACCGTTTAATGATCATAGCTTAGGATTATTTAAGAAAGTTATGTTGTGAAAAAAATAAACGCTAAATTGCAATTTAGTAAAAAGGCTTTTTTAATAAATTGAAATATCCAGTGAGGTATACAGCAGTTAGTTAGGTATAATTTACTCATATATTTATTCAGTAATTTTTTAAATTGTATTAAAATGAAAATATTGGAATGAACCCCAATACCACAAAAATAACCAAAAATAACAAATAATACACTTTACTTAAAATTAAACCCTTATGTACATTTCAATGACCATGCCATCATCATCATAGGGTCTTATGATGATGATGACATGGTAATCGAAATGCACATGAGGATTTATGTTTTAAGTAACTTGTGTTTTATTTGTGATTATTTTTATGGTATTAGGGTTCTTTCCAATATTTTCATTGTAGTATATTGTACCACTGTGCTCTTGATATTGTATATTTCAAATTGTATAACAAATTTTCTAATATAATATACGTAAAAAATAATTTTTAAAATTTTCTCCCAGAACGAATAAGCTACTCAGCTGTGTACGCAATATAAACTCCCACGCATTTATTAAAAATACAGTATATATAAACAATATTAGTAAAGAATAGGTATTCAAATTTAATATTAAATATAATATGCAAACATATTTAAATAAATTAAACCATCTTTATAACGTTCATATCAACAACAATGTGAAGTAACCTATTCATTTATTAAGTTCTTGTAAAAATTAATTTTAATACTGAAAACGCTATATTTACTTTTTATCACAAGTTCGAATTTATCTTGACTAAATGCACTTTTATTTTTAAATATTATTATTATTTTAAAATAACAAAAAAGACTTTTTAAAATAACATTACAAATATGCAAACCCATAGTTTTGGCTTTAAAAACGTTACTAGAACTTTGTGTAAGTATTGACGCTAATTGCCTAGTGCTAATCTGCTACTCTCCTTCAGATGCGCTTGCCGACTGAAGCAACTATTTTCAAGAAATTCTTATTACAGTACCATGATTGTTTCGAAAAACTGGCTCGAAATTTCTAACTGAACATGAACCTTATACAAGACAAAAATAAACAAGTACTATATACCAAAAAAAAAAAAAAAAAAAAAAAATTAAAATCAATTCCTAGTTAGGTCAAGAAAGAAAACTTTTATTTCACTTACTTTTTATTAAATATATATAATAAATATAAATATCTATATGCATCTAACAGAATTACAATATTAGGTGGCAAATTAAATGGGAAATTAGTTATTAAAATTAATTAGTTGAATTTAAATAATGAAAAAATACTTATTTTTATTTTGAGTATCATAATTACTGCCAATCCTAGCATTGTTTCTCTCCTCGCTGATGCGTTTCGGAGCATCTTCATCAGTCACAACTTATGAAGTCTGGCGGAGTAATTAATGGGAGATAATTATAATAAACAAAATAAAAATAAGAATATAAATCCTAGCAGGAAAGTAGAAAATTGTCAATAATAAAATGAATAAATGTTTAAAAAGCTGTATTATCATCAAGGGTTATTTACCTGTTTATTTACAAATACTCTTGGATTGCATGACATACATATTGTATTGTTTTACCTGCGACTCTTTATGCTTGACCGAACATCAAATTTATTGTCTGAACAGTATTACATAATTGCAGAATTATTAATTCCATTTCGGACAAAGACTTAACGCAACCTTTGAACAAAACACATAGATCCGTTTAGGCTGCGACTTTGTACAAACAGGGATGTGAATTACGGTCGGCAAAGAAACTCCTGCAAAACACTGTTTTGAACCAAAACACGAGACAAATTGTTTGAATCCCTCGAGTTTGCGAGGAACCTTACATTATTTACTCGACGTAAGAGTTTTGTTCTCGATGTCTGGGAGAGATGTTTGTCAATTAGAGCATTCCTTTTGCCTTGTCAATGTTCGGAAAACTACTTTTATATAATTTGCCTTAGTAAGCACACTTGTGTAGCAATGCTCAATCAAGTTACTGCCGACTCGGTCGTCTCTAAATGCAACCAATGCTTTATTCAATTCCTTCTATTAGTTCACTCTCTCCTTAGATGTATAACCTCTATAAAATACGTTTTTATTCTTACAATCAAGGTGAAATACATTGTTTTAAACTTGTAGTGGATGACACTCAATGTTAATACAGATTTTTTTCAAATATCAATTCATTAATTAAATTTAATAATGAATTAGTTTTAGTTTTATATGAGAGAAAAACAATTAACAAAAAAGACAATGTATGCAATATAGTTATTTTCTCTCATTTGGCTTAAATTAAGTGATAACATATGATTACAAAAACAGCTGATTTTATATTACAGCATACGTGTAGAAATGCGTTTTTAACGCATAGTTTAAGTCAGTTTATTTATAATAATTGTAAATAATTAATAAAAAGAATTAAAATAATTTTGATCTTTATTGACCTAAGTAGGAATTGACTTTAACATTTTTCTTGAAGCTCGCAGTTACAGTAGCCTATACGTACAGAGACAGTTACAATAGCCTATACGTACAGGCGCAGTTACAGTAGCCTATACTTACAGACGCAGTTACAGTAGCCTATACGTACAGAGACAGTTAGAATAGCCTATACGTACAGGTGCAGTTACAGTAGCCTATACGTACAGACGCAGTTACTGTAGCATATACGTACAGACGCAGTTACAGTAGCTTTTACGTACAAATGCAGTTACTGTATCCTATACTTACAGGCGCAGTTACAGTAGCCTATATGTACAGACTCAGTTACAGTAGCCTATAAGTACAGACGGAACAAATACTTACGCATTAACACTTACTTATAGTATTTATGTGTGTATTTAGTGGCTGCGGCTAGTGATATCTCATTTGTTCCGTACAGGGTAGCTCTTCTTTAGCTACTTATGTCTGTCCAGAAACCTGTAACTACCGGAAGTACCGCTCTGCTTCCGGTAGTGACCATTGTCTTCCATTCTTAATCTCCCATTTTAACTGGTAATATTTCACGCGGATGTCGGAGAAATTATTCATTTTATTGTGTGTACATATTGCCATGAAATAAGACAACACATTTATTTTATCTGACTCGAAAATACGGTTCCTAATTTATAGATTATTATTTATGTTTTTTATTGTTTTTCGTTTGATACTAGCTTGTTTGATGATAGTGAGATTTTTCGCCAGGAACAAAATAATTCCTATTATAGAAGCACTTGGGTTCGGCTGATTAGCATCAAGTCAAGTAAAAACCTGATCTAGGCCTGCGTGGCGTCATTCAATTTTGATTCAAAGGTTCGTAAATGTCTAACAAAATACAAATAAGTGAATTATTAAAAAATATACAACTTTCTAAAGCATTTATTATATTATTCCTACTTTTCAATTCTTTCTATAGTTCGCACTCTCCTTGTAGGCTCTCCTATAGTCTGTCTTGTTTAAATTTTCAATCGGTTATAAAATACATTTTATTTATTTACTCAAGTTCAAATACATTCTTTTAAAACTTGTAGTGGATGACACTTGATTTTAAAACAGTTTTTTCAAATATTAATTCATTAATTAAATTTAACTAGTTAATTTTAGTTTTATGTGGCAGAAATACTTTTCATAAAAGGGACAAAGTAAGAATATGTAACATTGATATTTTGTTTCCTTTGGCCTAAAATAAGTGATAACATATGTTTTCATAAAACAGCTGATTTTATATAGGTTATGTGGTGGAACAGGTATTTTAACGCGTAGGATATGCTATTTTATTTATATTGTAATTATTTAATAAAAAGTAATTAAAATAAATTTTTTCTTTGTTGGCTTAAGTAGGAATTGACTTTAAAACGTATTTATTAAATTACTTGTTTCTGTAATATTACATTCGCAACTGGTGTTACCTATAAATATTAGGGTTTGTTTATCAGTTGTATGAGGCTAAAACACCTGTTGTTGCGAGGCCCGCTCCGAGTTCTAAGGAGGTGATTACGTTATCAGGAGTATCCTAAAATTGAAAGCAGAGGCAATTTACTAGACGCGGTATAGTTTGCTCTGAGAAGCGTTGTGATGTGTAAGACAGCCTTCGCGCTCTTTCTGTTCGTTGTTTCGGCAACGATTGACAGTTTAATCTCTCTGGGCCGTATTGTAGTGGAGAAAGAGGGGGCAGTGGAATGGAAACCTATATAAGTTGGTACCACTTTTATCTTGTGAATTTGATCCTACAGAAAAGTTGTAGAAAAATTTGTAGTTTAATTTAGTATATAACATGTTGTTTGCTACAATTAATATTTTCCAAGATATTTGACAAAACCTGAAAATAATATGCACAAAAACTCCCCCCTTCTCAACCCTCACCTCCAACAGCCGGGGACCTTTAGTATTTTGCTTAGGGCAGCTTCCTACACAATTGTACCAACTTTCAAAACTAGACCATTTTGTTAGCAAATTTTCTTTGATGTTTGGCCTATTATACTGTTTTAAATTAGGCTATTATTGATGTGATTTAATTAACTCATTTTTTATTTATTAAAAGATTTCATTTTCTGCGTAAGTTTCAAAATTGACCGGTTTATTGGTATGAACCTAATATTAGTAGTCTATTAGATATAGATAAATACTTTGGTAGGATTTGAAGGACCACTTGTCTAAGGAAATTGCCGGTCATTTGTTAACTAACGATATATAGAGATGAACATCAAGTAGCGTGGAGATTTTACAATATATTTACTTGTGTCAGCATGGAGATCGGAGAAGGTAGTCACAGGTAGTCGTAGAGTCGTCTGGTTGGAAAAATAATCACAAAGCTCTGAACTTAACACACAGTTATGGGTTGATTCGAAGTGGGAATCACCTTTATACGTGCATAAATGAATGTGTGTGTGTGTGTGTGTGTGTGTGTGTGTGTGTGTGTGTGTGTGTGTGTGTGTGTGTGTGTTTGTGTGTGTGTGTCCTAATCAGCGCAACCTCTTAGACGTTTTCCTGTGGATCCATTCTTACCTGTAAACAGCCGACGCAGCAAAATTTGAAACATGCAGATCTTGCAGAACCTGTACCGCTGCATGGCAAATTCTCCCAGAGAACCAGTCATTGGACTTGGATATTAAGAACCTAACTTACTGATAGAATAACCCTAAAAGTCTTACACTGATGTGCAAGATGTTTAACTCTGATTTATAGCCCTAAGATATAGTAATATCTCGCGGAATAAATTCTTTGAATACATCACAGCTTAATGACCATATTGTAGGATTAAAACCGTTATAGTGTGTACGTGTGTGTGTGTGTGTGTGTGTGTGTGTGTGTGTGTGTTTATGCGCTTGTACGTGTGCATAAACATTTAGATGGAATATATGTGAGTGTAAACGCCTGTTAAATGTGTAGTTGATATTTGTTTCACCGGTCCACCGCGAGAGTGGCAAAAATATCTTAGTAGCTACACCTGTGTGCGTACTTAAGGCATTCATCTTTTTTTATGTTAGCAAATACAGTCCCCCCCCCAAGAGTTTTAACTTTCTTTGCCGAGAGTTAATGACATCTTCATTAGAACCGATTAATAGGAGGTTCTTCGATACTTTTTGACGGTTTTGTCAAATATCTTCGCGGTCTTGATTCTTATAGCACACATACAACACTTACAGCAGCGAAAAACAACCTCTCTAACTGTTCAAGTCAGCACTTGAATATTTACGTGTTTGCCTTCAACCTCGCTCAGCTGTGCGGTGGCATCTTGATCGCATGACAGTTGACCTCTGGTCCATCCTTGTTGCTAGCTTTTATTCGTTCTTATTTAGCGATTGGAAATTTAGGGTGGCACCACTGATTTCTTTTCTACTTTACTATGACTCATGAGATAGTCAGTTTGTTCAGATTTCCTGCTCGAGAAAACAACTCCTCGGAACTCGTTACCGCGAAGTTACCTCGATACAGCCTAACCCCGTCAATTAACGCTTTGCCGCGCCGTAAATGTCTCATTAAACCTTGACAAGTGACTTTATCCGTTGTGCGAAGTATTATTTTTAACCACAGTGACTTATTTTATATGTTGTGTGTTTTAAACTCGCTAGCGATTATTAGTAAGCCGCCTCGTGGCGAACTTTAAAGTGTTGACTAGCCTTAAATTATGTACGTTATTCATTTCTCCCCTTTGTGTAGCGCAATTCTACGCCGGGACCAGCATCCTGCCTGGGTACCCAGAGGCCGTAATTACTACAACTTCGAGACCTTCTCTGCACTATTGCGCCAGCCCTCCCTTTGTGTAACATGGGTAAGTCATGAACAGAGGATTCCTTATAAATTTATTGTTTTAAGTGTTAAATTCAGTGTTTTTAATTCAAATGTTTATTTGCTGTGTTTCGTTATAAGTTTATATTTCTCATGTTCGCATTCGGTAAAACTAATTATTACGTCATCTTGGCCGCGCTACCCAATGTAACAAAGCTTACTCTTTCGTTTGCTATAAACCTCGCATCTTCCTTTTAGCTGAGCGCCCTGCGTTCTACATGGTCCCTCGGGCCGGATAGTTTTGAATTTATTCCAGCTCTAAATGGTTCTCTTAAATTTTTACGAGAATTTAAACTTATACCAGTGATCACGTGGTTCCTTTGTGACTAATTCAACCACATGTGCTTACCGCGACGTGAAAGAATGTGCGTCACATCGATACAGGAAAACGTTAATGATATATATCAATGCCAGATTACGCAATAAGCTACGTGGCTCATAGTGTTATCGATTGGTGCACGATTAGGAATAAGGAAGTGTTTATGATTAAACAAAAACTATATACAGTCCACTCTAATACCGTTGTTAAACTTAATGTGAATTTAAAATTTTAATTTATTTTGTTTTTAAAATTTATTAGTAACATGGAGATCAACACAGAATATTACTTGTCCAAGTTGAAAAATATTGTGGCCGATTTGGAACAAGTAAAAAATGTGCTTGACGACAAAGAAATAACAGAAGGCCTCGCACGGGAAATTCGACGTATTCAGTCCAATTTCATTGAAACTTTTGACATCTTAGAAAAAACGTTCGCCAGTCAGGTCGCCGATTTTGTAGAAAATGCATTTAAAATTAAAAAGCAATTTCAGGATATGTATTTGCCAATGTTGGCCAAATATCCGAATATTATTAAGATTGAGGTGAAGTCAGCCTCACATATTAACCCCGTTACATGTTCGGCCAACTTACCTAACCTTACAATGCCTAGCTTTTCAGGCAACAGTAACAAATGGACGGATTTTATAACCATGTTTGATTCGATGGTTCACTGCAATCACAGTATTAATGCCATACAGAAATTTCAGTATTTAAAGTCAACGCTTAAAGGGGGCGCTTTAGCCATTATCACCGGACTTACCATATCTGAGCATAATTATGATATCGCATATCAAGCCTTACTCAATCGTTACGCTAACCCTCGTCGTTTAGCCGATCATTATTTTCAACTCATTAAGGACTTTAAACCGATTAAGAACGCGTCTCAGAATGAACTCAATCGATTTTTAACCGCACATTCAAATGCCGTGTGCGCACTAAAAGCTGTCCAGCTAGACGACTTGGCGGACTTCCTTCTTTTTCAAATGTCTGTTAATAATTTAGACGCACAGACTCGACTTAATTTCGAAAATAGATTGGGAACAAATAAAATGCCCACATATAAACTTTTAAACGATTTCGTCACTGAGCAGGCTAGGGCCTTGGAATTACTTAACCAACCTTCTGCCACGTCTCCTACTAACACGAAGTCCACTCAGCAACCCCGTGTACTAATCTCTTCAGTAAATGAACCTGATTCACAAGGGGCCCATTGTTTAAACTTTGACCACGTCGAAACTAACCTTGATGCTGAACATAGTCCAATTGGCCAGCCGTCAACTTCTTACGTCACTCCGACTATACCCGGGTCTACAAAATATGCGTACAAACTTAGACATGCGACGCCAAGTCCTATACGGCCGTTTACCGGGCCACGACAAGGGAATCTACCACCGGTTATGAATACGCCCAAACTGTCAGTTTTTCGCCACCGGGTGCCACCGCTTAATATGGCTCAGGCCAACGTTTCTACTACACACGCGGGCATGTGCTACTATTGCGGCAAAGGTCATCGTATTGTTAATTGTCAGGTTTTTCTTGAATTAACCGCTCCTGGACGCAAAGCTGTCATTGTATAATTACAGCGTTGTTTAAATTGTCTTGGATCTCACGTCCAAGCCAAATGTAAATCGATTCAACTTTGCAAACCGTGCAACAGTTCACATCACACGCTACTACATGACAACCCGCCGTCACAACTGTGACTAGTCACACCGCGACGCCCTAGTTCAACTATTCGCCGTATACCCGATGCTCAATTATAACCTCATTCGCTTTCGTGCAACATTCAGTCTTCTCTGGCCCTGTTGGGAACCGCGCAAGTCGTCATTCAGGAATACTACGGTCAACCTCGTTCATTTAGAGCCATTATCGACCCCGGCAGGCAGATATCCGCTATTACGAAGAAAGCAAGCGTTATGTTGAACTTACCTACTCGGAGATCAAATATGTCTTTGATTGGTGTCGCCGCCAAGACCACCCGCATCCATGAATACGTTACTTTAATCTTCTTTTCGAGGCATGACCCAGGCGTCATGTTAACCGCTGAAGCCGCAGTGCTTAACCATATTACCGACCCGCTTCCGTCAACTGCGTTGGCACCGCACATACGTGCTCAGTATCAGCACTTACCGTTAGCCGACCCGCAATTCGACATGCCGTCAGGTGTCGACATTATACTCGGGGCAGATATTTTCACGCAAATACTCGCTAATGGGACTTGCACCATTATTCACGGGCAGCCGTCAGCGCTCAATACCAGTTTAGGTTGGGTCGTTTTGGGATCCATACCTTACAGCATGCCACAACAGCCGAGAATGTTCATTACCTCGTTAAAGTCCATCGATGACAGTATTCGACGTTTCTGGGAAGTTGAAGAAGTCGCTACGTCTAATTGCCTGAGCCCCGACGAACAACTTTGTGAAACCTTGTTTACTACCACTACTAAGCGCGACGAAACAGGGAGATATATTGTCGCTCTCCCATTTAAACCTGAAGCCAGACAGTTTAAATCAAACCGCAACGTTGTCCTCGCTAGTCGCCATGCTTTGGAACGACGTCTAAACCGTCAACCGGATGTCGCCAGGCAATATCACCAGTTCATGGCTGAATATATAGCACTAGGGCATATGTACCCCGCACTCAAAGCTTCTGATTATCTGATTCCGCACCATTGCGTCTTCAAGACCACCAGCTCTACTACTAAGCTTCGTGTGATATTCAATGCCTCTTCACCTGATTGTCACGCAAATTCCTTAACCAACAAATGCTGTCCGGTCCTAAACTGCAGAAGGACTTGTCCAACTTAATCATTTCATTCCGGTTGTATGTTCACGCCGTCTGTGCCGATATAAAAATGATGTACCGCCAAATTTCAGTACGCCCTGAAGATCGCTTTCACCAGCACATACTTTACCGACCGTCACCTCAATCTCCGTTGGTCGAATACGAATTAGCTACTGTCACTTACGGACTAACTCCTTCTGCTTACTTAGCTCTGCGCACGCTAGTAGTAATGGGTATACTTTATCCCCCCAATGAGAGAGCAGTATTTCTTACCCCCACCCCTTCCTAAGCCCCGCCCCTTTTGTTTGATAGGTCGATGGTGGTGAAGATGGCGTCGACGCCCCGCCCCTGGTGCTGGTGGAGGAGCGGAAGGGCCATCTTGTTCTGGTGATGACGTGAGTTTGGAAAAAATATAATTCTTGTTTCGGGAATGGAACCTAGGACGTTTGGTTTGCTGGCGTGTGACGCTAGCGACTGAGCTACGAGTCGTTCAGTTGTGTGTAACTGTACGATTGTGGTACAAGTAGGTCTTGTGAATGGTGGAAATTTCGGTTGTATAAAATAAGAGTAATACGTGTATTTTAATAAATATGAATTTATTGTCTCAAAAAATAAAAATATATTGACAAGGACAAATACGTAATTTAAATACAATATATATATATATATATAAATCTAACAATTATTTTAAAAAATAATAATATTAAGACTAGAATAAATACGAATAATAAAAATATATGAGCAAGAACAAATACGTAATTTAAATACAATATATATAAATCTAACAATAATTTTAAAAAATAATAATATTATAAATCTAACAATAATTTTAAAAAATAATAATATTAAGACTAGAATCAACTCATCAATACATATTTCAAATATAATATAATTAAAATTAAGCAATGATAAAACTAAATATAAATAAGAGTAATATATATATCACGCACACCAACAGTCACACAAAAATATTTTTAGAAAATATATTACGCACAGTAGGTTAGCGAATATTGGGTTCGCGTGACTTTAAAATTCGGTGTAATATTTGTAGGTGACATCACAGCAACATCACAGTTATGCGATATCGAAGTCGAACTACACCATCAATTACTCCTCATCAGAATTGAACTACAATATAGGTCAATTCTAGTAACGAGTCTTTGATGGTGTGGGTCGATTGCGATAGTGCATAAATATGATGTTTCTGTGGGTGTCAGAGTACAAATATTACACACCCGATTTTAAAGTCACGCAAAACCAGCATTCGCATGTATCCTTGGCTGTGGGTAAAATATTTTCTAAGGAAGACAGCTCCAGCCATCGCTGTCCTCAGTGGTGGCCATTCCATTACAACATGCCACCTCCCAAGCAAACACACACACACACAGACGCACACAGTAAGTAGGTTAGCGAATGCAGGGACCGCGTGGTAATATAGGGGAAATAAAATAATTACGATTGGGATCTCAGCAACATCAGCAATTACTCACTATCAGAATTGAACTACAATATAGGTCAATTCTAGTAGTGAATCTTTGATGACGTTGCTGTGGGTTCCAAATCGTAATTATTTTTATTTCCGATATTACCACGCAAGACCGGCATTCGCATGTATCCTGAGCTTACCGGGTGCGTAAGCTGCCTTAAGGGCTACGGAAGGCAGCTCCATCCATCGCTGCCTTCTGTGGTGGTCATCCATTACAACATACCACCCCCATGCACAAAGAAATGCGGGTATATATGGTATATACACCTCTTCAAATGAGGAAAACTGTTGGTTTTACGTGAAAATGAATGTAGGAAGTAATATTTTAAAACAAGTGTCACTGCAAGGTTTAAAATACTGCTCACTATTATCATATTCACATGAAAACAATAATCTTACCGCTTTGCGAGAAGTGTTATTCCTCTAGACTCCGCATTTCTTCGTCAGTAGTTGACAATAAAGTTGTGACGTCAATTCCGTCCAGATCCTCGAGCGTGACTGACAGCGGCTCAGGAGGTATCTCAGACGTCATTTGCCTCCGTATGTCGGATATAATATAGTCCACAATATCCAGGCTCTGAGCAATCACCTCATCTGCGGTGGACGGTGGTGGCTTGGATGCTGGTGGTTGGGGAGGCAGAGATGTTGATGGTGGTGTCACCTCATCTGGCGCTGCGGTGAACGGTGGCTTGGATGCTGGTGGTTGGGACGCTGAAGGCAGAGATGTTGATGGTGGTGCCACCTCATTTGGCGCTGCGGTGGACGGTGGCTTGGATGCTGGTGGTTGGGATGCTGAAGGCAGAGATGTCGATGTCCAGGTATGCGCTGGTGGTGGTTGTTGGCCGTCGTACGGGCGGGACGTCCTCAGATATCTATCCCATGACTGGCTGATTATAATTCGACCGTCGTTTGTGCATGGGAGATAGGATACTCCCGACGAAATATTTAGTGTCACCAACGGGTTCCCCGCCGCCGTAGCCTCTGATCTCAGTCTCAACATCTGACTGAAATACCGACAACACAATTTAGTAATATGAAAACAAGGAATACTATAAAATCTGAAAGACTAATTCACAGTATAATTTTAAAAATTAAGTCAATTTAATGAATAAATACAATGTTTATGAAAATATATGTCCAAAATAGGTAATACAAAACAAAATCTAGTGTAAAATGAAATGCTGAAAAAGAACAGCTACCTTATACTATTTTATTAAAAATCGATATATGTTTAGCACATAATATATCCAACTGTTTGAGCTCGCTTAAAGTTAATAAAACACGACAGTATAATTATTTGTGAAATTTGTAAAAAGCAATATGAAATGAAGGTTATTCAAAATTAAACACACATATATAAAGTATTTTTAAATAAATATTCGTTGTCACTTACCTAAATAAGTCATCAGCCAAGCCCGGCAATATAGACCTGATCAGCTCCCTCAGCATGTCGTCGGTATAACGAGTGAGGTTGAATCCAGGCACCATCTCAAGCAACTGTGTCAGGTATCCTCTGAAGCTACTGTGAGAGATCTACTAGTGTGTTGTTGATATATACTCTTCTCCCCAACGTTTGGTAGGGGTATCAAGTTCTCACAGTTGGTATCCGGTTGTCAAGGTCTACTGGTTCAGCTTCCCACGCCTTCTACCGAGTTCAACAACTCTCACTGGCTTCACGACCGCAACGTCCGGTTCTCGAGGTTTACCAGTTCGCAAGCCTATGAAAGATAAACACGTATAGTGGCGGATGTGGGCGTTCTGCACACGCTACATACTTCAAGGCTAAGCGAGCACAATTGACAGGCAAACACATGTCCACATGGTAGACTTGCAACTTGCAATTCTTCTGCACAACAAATCTTACATTTCAAACGATCATCCTCATTACGTTGCACTAGATCACCGTCGTCGTCGTCATCATCATCATCATCGTCATCATCATCATCGTCATCAAAAACAGTTCTAATATCGATATTCATTTCTTCTACTTTAAATTTTACAATCCATGCTAATTTACATTCATGAAACCATTCAACGTGTTCAACAAACGGGTCATCTGTAGGTTCCCAACCTTTGAGACCTCCCCCACAACTAAAACATACAGTATGGTCATCTTCTCCGGTGTAGAAAAACCCGGTCAAGCTTAGAGTATATGGATTCAATGTTTCGCTTTCCACACCCTTCCAATTACGAAAAGAGGATAATCTGCTGTTCGCAAGTGAATAACGTCGATGAACTGGGTTCTCAATTGTAAGAGAATCGGGCCAAACCATGTCTGTCTGTGGAATGACTGAAAATCTTAAATGTCTTGTATTCTTATACACTTGTTCTCTGTGTCTCATACGGGGTTGAAACCGTCATCATTATGCCCACATTACAAGTTTGGAAATAGCCGACGCTATTTACCAGTGACTACCACAAAATGCAGTCCCTACGGGCAATCGACTTTCAAGTAGGGTGTTAACCCCGACATTCAAGGTCGATTACCCGAATGAAAATGGCTCCAACCACCGCCATTTCCTGTAACTGCCACTCCATGACAAAATGCAGTTCCCAAACAGCCAAGAAGGTTTAGGAGGACTTGTCCTACGCCAGGGACCTTCAAAGGCAAAGCTTTTTTTTTTGGTGCTTTAAAGGTTTACAGGGAGTTACCCCGTGCCAGGGACCTTTAAAACATTTTTCTTGAAGGTTTACGGGGAGTTAACCCACGCCAGTGACCATCAAGTTTTTTTTAAAATTTTTTTTGAAGCTTTAAAGGTTTACAGGGAGTTACCCCGTGCCAGGGACCTTTAAAACATTTTTCTTGAAGGTTTACGGGGAGTTAACCCACACCAGTGACCATCAAGTTTTTTTAAATACTAAGCGATAAGCAAAATCGTAATAATATCTTGCACTGCGCAGTGCACATTTACAATGTACATAAGTGTTTGGTTGCGGTAGTATGCACCTGAAGTAAATACGGCTGTTGTTGCTAGACGAGTATTTCTCAGGCAATTCCATGACATGTGGAAATATTGAGCCTTTTCCAAACCTTTAGTGAAATGGTGGAAAACGGTATGTTTCTCAATATGTGTTCATCAAAAGGTATACTACCATCGTACTAGCTGATACGATGATGGTTTGCCTGTAACCATCGAGCAGACGTTTGTGACGATTCATTTAAATTATGAAATTTGTAAGGCGGTTTAAAAATGGTAACACTTTGATAGTATTCGGACGGGCAATCGACATTCAAGGTCGATTACCCGAAATGGCTCCAACCACAGTCATTGCCTGTAACTGCCTAACATGACAAAATGAAGTTCCCAATGGAAACAGCCAGTTTTAAACTCTAATATCTTGCACTGCGCAGTGCACATTTACAATCTACATAACATAAATGTTGTGTTGCGACGGGCAATCGACTTTCAAGTAGGGTGTTTACCCCGACATTCAAGGTCGATTACCCGAATGAAAATGGCTCCAACCACCGCCATTTCCTGTAACTGCCACTCCATGACAAAATGCAGTTCCCAATGCAAACAGCCGGTTTTAAACTCTAAGCGATAAGCAAATCATAATAATATCTTGCACTGCGTAGTGCACATTTACAGTCTGCATAAGTGTTGTGTTGCGGTAGTATGCATTTGAAGTAAATAGGGCTGTTGTTGTTGTTGCTAGACGAGTATTTCTCAGGCAATTCCATCACATGTGGATGGAACTGCCGCAAATATTGAGCCTTTTCCAAACCTTTTGTGAAAATGGTGGAAAACGGTGTTAGCATGATTCGCAATAGTTGTTCATCAAAAGGTATACTACCTTCGTACCAGCTGATACGGTGATATTTTGCCTGTAACCATCTAGCAGATTTTTGTGACGATTCATTTAAATTATGAAATTTGTAAGGCGGTTTGAAAATGGTAACACTTTGATAGTGTTCGGACACCACAGCCAGTTCCTTCACAACGTATTTGCCATCGTTGTCGACGAAGGCATGAAACTCCACTACTGCTTGCATGTTTGTCTGCCAACAAAAGTTTACACAAAAATTAATAATAATAAAAAATTAATACTAAATAAATTCGTAAGATATGAAGTAATTTAAAGAGCCGCTATGGTATGAAGTAACATACGAACGTGTACCTAGCAAGAAATATATAAATCGTAGAAAGTAACGTATATATATTATTAGGCATGAAACTCAACCACTGCTTGCATGCTTCTTGTACAAAACAACTTCCTCGTACAACTTGTCTGCCTCGGGGAGAGTACTGGACACGATCTCGTCCGTGGCTAGACACTCAATGATGTAAGACCCTAGTTGTGGTTCATTATAAAACAGTTCTCTGATGCGCCGGTTTACGAGCGGTATGGTATCCATTAATAAATTCCATTCTGGTAGGCCCAAGGTGACCCTGTGTTTTCCGTCAAACAATGCGATATAACGTTTACCGAAGACAGTCTTTATTGTGATATCGCCGTTAGTTAGTGTAAACTTACGTTGTTCTCCTTCAGGCAGCGGTAGTCGTGTCTTGAAATCATTAAAGTCGTTGTACGTGAAAAAAACAAATTTTCTACCAGCCTGTATAAGGACGCCTAGTTCGTAGACGGTGTGCTGAAAAAGCCCGGTCGCGACAAACTTCGTACACTGGTCATTCAGAAAATACACAGACTTTAGAAATATGCCCAACGGACGAGCGGTACGGTCTACATCCATCGCGTCCATGACGACAACTGAGACTAAATGCGAACAAATAGGGTAATATATCACAGGGTGTGGTCACAGATTACGTAATATTTTTAACAACACCTGTTAGCAGGTTATAGACAATATGCGAATCGTGAATAATCAAGCAGTAACCGGAAGTATTAGGCGGAATATTTTCAGACGCCTCGATTTCAAGTCTCACATCTACAGGCCCTGATTTTATCGTATCGTTTTGTTTCGAACAATCGATTACAAAAATCGGTGCTTTTTGCTTAAAGGTTGACAAGTCTAGACATGGTGATGGTTCGCGTGAATAATAGGACTGCTGAAATCTAACGTACATGTCATACAAAATGGCGGTGTCGCCGAGAATATTATCGTAGGGAAAGTACTGAGAGTTGAGATACAATTTTACATCCGTTACCTTGCAGCTATCAAACTCTGAAGCATTTGCTTTAATCTTGTTTTTGCGATCGATTTGCAACGCGAAAATTACGTAACGAGGTTTTTCCAGTTGCGAAGATTTCTTTACAGTCCAAGAGAGTTGTTTCGTGGCCGGTAAACCGGGATATTCTATTAGTTCCCATTTCCGGTGTGGTACGTGAACGGTGACATCGCGTTCAATCATTTTCAAAAGTTTCAATTTTATCGGATCGGCTACGGAGACAAGCGGAACTCGCCAATAGATAGTATTTATTTTCAGATCAATATTTGTCGCATCCGTGCTAACTATTGCGTTTAAATTTGAAGATGAACGCAAAAGGACAAGCTCCTGTTTCACGTTGACTACAATTCTATTGTAATCCTCGAAAAATCCCATCAACATACGCAACGGTATAACTATGTTGAACTCTTTACAATCGTTATTTGTTTTACCCACTCCTAGCCAACCGCAATTTCCGAGTTTATTTTTCTCGTGTTCGCGCAACGAAAGCAAGTTCTTAATGGTGGTCGTTATACCGACATTCCTGGTCCTGTCTATTTCGTTGCCTCCGATTTCGTATCTGATATCGTCGAAAAGAAAAGCTATAGCATTATTTATCAAAGACACGTCAGCGGCCGCTCCTCCGTCTTTTGTCGCAGTCAACGTACCTTTTATATGCAGCGTGCTCTGAAAAGGTATCGTAATGACATCTTGTTGATGAATGGGAATACGAATTTCATCGTTATTACCAAACGTAGCGGAGGAGTACGGTCGATGAGTATGGTACTCCAGTCCGTTGAGGGTGTTGTCGTACTCGGCGCTAGAGTCGATTGCCAAAAGGTTTTCCATTGTTCACTTTAAAACCCAAAGATCTGAGGAACCTAACGTTTCGCCGTGTTAACTGTGCCGTCGTCGGACGTAAACTGCCGCCCTTCTTATAGAAGCGCTCGTTAAATATTAGTCCCATCTCGACGTCTACGTAAATGTAATCGTACGGAAATGTTTTCTCCACGGAAATCTATTATATCACCGTTCTGATCTCGTAGACTTACAGTGATATTATGAATGACGCTTACGTTGATAGGTAAATATATTACGCTCTGAGGGACTTCTACAATTTTATAACCGGGCGGTACCTGCGGATAAAATTCGTGCAAGGTATGGCATTCTATGCCGTTTTGAAACGATCCTGCGACTATATTGCAATCCACGCGTATCACGTTAACCCTGATGATATCTACAGGCCGGTCAGAAGAGTGTTTATGATTTGCCTCTAATTTCTTCTTACTGAACCCCATCAGCTGGCCTATAGACATGGCCTTGTCGAAAAAGATTGCGTGCGAACATTTTATTTCCACTTTGAGTGTGTTATTATTCGGTGTCAATACTAAAACAGTATCGGGAACTAGTTTCGTTTCAATGTACCTCTCAATATCGGATATTTCGTACGATCCGGTCGGTAATGAAATCGTGTGAACGTTTTTATCATCGCCGTAATGAAAAAGATTGTTTACATCCTCAACGATATTTGGTATCGAGTTGTATGTTGCCAGATCGATGAAAGCTATTTCCCACTCGCCTTTTGATACATCAATTGGTGGGAAAAAGTCACAAGACAAAACAGCAGTGTGATCTGATAGAACTATGCTCATGACGTTAGAAACTTTAGACACAAATGACCGCAAACGACTGAGTTGTCTTTTTGATGTCTCTTGTAGTTATAGTGTACGTTAGCGTTTTCGCCAAAATACCTACTTAGCTCAATTGGCGGTCGCAGATTCCCGAAACTATCATAGTACTCTATAGAGTTTCCTCTCTTTTTGTAACATACCCAATGGGTGCCGGAGCCGGTTATACTATCCAAATTCACGATAGCCGATTCGTTTCTTAAAGGTCGTGCAGGTAATGTATCTCTCATATATACACCTCTGAACCACGGTAATCCCAATGCTAAAGCGTATCTTTCCAGTTCTATATTAGTCAACGGTCTAATGGGTATACAATCTATCGACGTTTTTTTTTCGTACATCTTTTCTTCTTCTTCCCGCTACCTTGTTTCTTGTACGGTTTCAAGTAAAGCCCTTTGCCTTGCAGACGTTCCAACAGGTGTTGAACGGTAGGCTGACGACGACGACGACGACGTCTTTTACCGCCGCCAAATGCTGTCTTAGCTTTCATCGCTGCCGTTACGGCCAAAGCAGCGGCGCGTTCACCGAGCGATGCGTCACCCGCTTTGACTCTGCTCCAAGCTTTTCCCGCTAAGATTTCGTCGGCTACGCGTCTTCTATCTGAATCACTGTAGTTGCTGTATGAGATATCGTGTTGTTTACAGGCTTCGTCCAACGGATTTATACCTTTATCACCGCGTGCCAACCGTGTCTTCAATTTTGTTCCCGGTCCACAATAATTGTACGAAGGTAAGTGTAACTCGACTGGAAGTAAATCGATGGCCTTATTCAAAACACCAGACACTAGTCCACGTCCTGTCTTTACGACACCGCGTTTACGACTAACAGCTGTTTTCCGTTTGACACCCATTTTATTAATGATTCATAACAGTCACTGTTACGCCTACTTATAAAATATGTCTTTCAAGATTGCATATAACTGTCGGAGTCTAGTCGTCTTCATGCATCGTATTTTCAAAACATCGAAAATATCCTTTTCAACTGCCGTCACAGCTTCCAGGAATTCATTGTACACAAAAACCTGATTGTCGGCGGTGAAGAAATAAAGATTTCCGTCCATATATCTGAAACCGCCACGCAAATCGTTTGGTAAACCGTGGTAGATTTCGGTCATAGGTCCTTGATATAAACCGGTGTACCTACATTCATCATATCTCATCACATAAGCGTTGTCGTAGAGGACAATTGTTTTACCCAGATGACTGTTGAAAATAGAGTTAACCGTCTTCATCGGTCGTCCTATCCAATCTTTCAGCGTGTACATATATCTTTTCAAAAGACTAGGATATTCTATAGCGTAAACCCATCCGTGAGCAATGAGCACCACATCTCCGCTGCGTGATTGATAAACGGCGGTAACGTTAGTAAAACCAGGTCGCAAATAGTTTAACCATTCCGAAATGATTTCGGGTTTCGGAACAACTTCTCTCTTATTCGGATCCAAATTCAATATCCATACATACTGTCCGTGAAACAAGTACATATGTTTCATCGCTATTAAAACGGCGTCAAAGCCGCGGACAGAACATAAATCGATAGTGTTTATTTCTGTTTCGATCGTCGTAGGGCTAGAACGAACGGTGGAGCTAATGGTAGTAGGGGTAGTAGTGCTTGTGGTGGTAGTGGTGGAGGGGGTAGTGGTGGTTGGTTTTGCACCATATAGATACTGAATATTATTAATATCATCTGAAGAAAGGTCTAAATAATACATACTGGATATATTTCGGTTGACCGTATAGGCATACATTATCGAATCTCGTTTCTTATTATGAGACAGTCCTAGAGCGTGCCCTATTTCGTGGACCAGAACAGCGTAAAACGAGTTATGGCCATTATCGGATGTAGACATTGTAAAGTCCCACTCTTCTTCGTTATCGAAGTGTATCTCTACTTGCGATTGAAGCACATGAGGCGCAAAAGCGTGGGCAACGACTCTTCCTCTACCGTCAAATCTAGTACCGCACATTGTTCCTTCCGACAGTTTTATATGTTCAGCGTCCCCAAATAGTATAGCGATATTTGGCCTTGTCGAGTCGAGAGTAAAAGTCAAAGGGATATATCTACTCCAGAGATTGAAAGCGTGCGAAGCGATATTGAGATATTTTCTATTACCATACATATACCAAGTTAGTCCGTTGATACCCCATTTACGGTTGGTCTTAGCCTGAACAATACTACTACTACTACCGTTAGTTTCAGTATATCCACAAAATACCGTCGAATCGGTGATAGGGGGAGGCGACGACGACGACGACGTTGCGAGCGAGGAGCTCAACAAGGCGAACAGTAACATCAGCTTGAAGAACATTTCAACGACTGATATTATTTTTAAAGTGTTCCCGTATTTATTTTCGTGTATTGATATGACCTTGTCAATCTATTTTTCGACAGGCTTCTCTCGCATTAGCGTGTCTCGTAGGCCTTGAATAGCCGTATTCAATTGCCTTTGCGAAACAGCATCGTTATCAGCTATACCATCGGCTATCCCCGATAAGCGCTTAGAGTTTAACCAGTAGTAGTCGCCCGTCTCCTCGGAATGCAGAGTGTATTTCTTTATCCAAGATTTAATTTCATGAAGCTGACGAACGTTAACAGCGTCGACATCGGTGAAACCGTCTCGAACATTAGTTATACATTTTCCGTTTGCGTTATACATTTCACCGATCGGCAGTAGGGTGAGAAACAGCGTATTTTTCATTAGAAAACCCAGTGTGACCGCATCTTGTTGGTACAAAGGTTCTTCGACCTGAGCGAGCCGCTTATTTTGAAAACTCCAAACAGTTTTGTCTTTTCGAGGCACCCTATCGTCCACGTATAATTTTGTAGCGGCGTCATTTTTATACAAAGGCGCTTTAACATTACATATGGTCACTCCGTGAGCGTCAAATTTACCCTCTGCGTTTTTCGATAAGAAATTATCTCTGACGTACTTCATGTTAATAGCGTCAGAGTCTTTCATAGGCGCCGATACACCGCACACCCTTTGGTCGCCAAAGGAAAAACAATCGGCTAGTTTAATAGGAACCAACGATTCCAAGTAGGCTCTCGTTACGGCATCATCTTTTTCTTTCGGCTCTCCGAGACCTCCCAAAGGCAAGCCTTTTGTATGATATCTATTCTTTATTCGAGTCAAACAGTTTTGTTCGAGATACGTTTTGGACACTGCATCGTCGTCCTCAACGGGTTGACCTAGACCGCCTACAGAATAGCCTTTAGTGTAGTATTTTTTCCTATCCTCGTCGAAACCTAAACATTTTTTCGCTATCGTACCCGCATTGACGGCATCGCTGTCCTCAATAGGATCACCAACATTGCGCAATAACTTGCCTATCGCGTCATAATGATTACCATCGGGGGTCAGACCTATCCCGTGCTGATGATGATGGGGATGGGGAGCGGTAACCTGGTCCGAAAAACGTCCAAACTTATCGACGCTCATCTTATTAATGTCCTAATTTTTCTATTTCCACTGCCTTTTATAAGACCCGCTTCCCTCAGCTCTTCTATAATGGAGGCAATTTCGTTCTCATGGCCCGTATGACCTACCTCTTGAGATGACAAAAGTAGTCGTAACCTGTCACAGAGTTCGTTAGGGTTGTCCCAATACGCATAACCTTTACCGCTATGCAAACCGGTCGGCGGAAATAATCTCGATATAATTGCCTTGTACTTGGCGGATTTACTAGCACGGTTTATGGCTAAGAGCGGATTATAACCTTTCCTATGAGCACTGGTTTGTTCACAGATTTGTTTATAGGTGTTCAGGTCGGCCTTTGTGTATAATGTTTCATTGGGTTTGCGCATAAATATCAATTCATAGAGCCCTTCGGTTCCCTTGTAAGTGTCCGCGTCGATGATGATGTCACCGTTTTCGTCGTCAAACCTTATATACTTATCGCCTATCATAACAGTACCGTCTCCTGTTATTCGAGGACCGTATGTGTTATCAATTGTATTCCTATTGTCTTTAATCATTCTCAACACGTAGGTCCGCGGTAGACGATGTTTGAACATTGTATGGACATAACGAACACTATCTTCCTGGCCCGCCGGTGTTGATAGTAGCTCTTTAACAACACTACTTTGGCGCATTGGTGTAACTGAAGGTCCAGGCTCATCTATTGATTCAGCTATTACTTCGGTATCGATGAATTTCGGAACATGGGTTTGTGAAGCATCATCCTCCATGTCTACATCCATTTCTTCTTCTTTTTTAATTTCCATTTTCGGCTGTGGACGACGAATTTTCGAAATTTCCTTAATGATAGGGCTATATTGTTTAGTCAAAATCCGTTCAGCATCTGCATCGCCGAATTTTATCTGAAGATACTTTCTCTTGATGGTCTCCCTCAGACGGGCGATCTCAGAAATAACTTGCTCCTCCTTTGGTGTCATATTGCGAAATGACCCGTAACTCGACTATCAGATAGTTTTTAAGACAGTTCCAAAGATCGAAAAAACGCAGCGTAACGCTTTTCACGCAATAGGTACTGTACAACCTGCGATGCGGACGCTTTCATCAATTTCGGGTTGCTCCACGATAAACCTCGGCAGTATCTGTACATGTTGTTGTCAAAATATGGTATACTTTCCACCTTCTCGGCGCTCCTAAAGACAAAGGTACGTTTTATATTTTCACGCCATTGCGGTATTTCGGCTACTATTAGATTATCATCTCTGGGCATATCTTGCATGTACCGTTTTAGCGTCGGTATAGAGTTTTCGAGAAGATAACTATTCAAAAGCAGAAACTCATCAGTATTTGCCCCCGATCGACAACAGTATATTTTGATCCGTCAAAAGACAAGCCGAAATGATGACACTGATTAGGCACCGTCGGCAGGGCGGCCTTTAGAAATTCGGTTGTAAACACACCTTGTGCCTTATTATTTACAGCCTCGTAAAATTTACCTCTACTGCGTAAAGGTAGCGACGAAGGTCAAGCACCGTATTTCACATTGTAGCTAATGTCTACACAACACTTTACACTGCTGATAAGCTTGTACGCCTTTATAGGACCGACTATGGGAATTGTCCTTTCCGTGATTACTACACAACGGGACGCGTACGGCAATGAACAGCTGTACTGTAACATGTCGAGGTATACTTGCGTGTACTCTATGCCTCCGTGACTGGGAGTCAGTGTCCGATTGAAAAAATCAGGAAACGGCCGGAATCTGGATACCAAGTTTTGTGGATGCCGAACAGTTCCTTTCAACATGTGTTCATTGTATAATATCAATTCAAATGGTACACCTCCTTTATCACATTCGTGCATGAACCTAATCCAAATGTCTCGATTATAAATTCTATTTGCGGATGTGATCATTAACAGAATTATAGGCGGCAAACTCTTGCTGTACGACCCGAACCGCTTATGTCTCCAGCAGCGTCTATTAAATACATGTCCATGTCTATTCGTCCGGCTACAGTAGTTCCCGCAAAACCTCTTCTTATCGGGATAATAGAAACAACACAAATTTGATTTTGGTGTTTTGGTAGTGCCGCTATTAGCATATGGCGAAATATCATTATAAGTGTATATACGCATTATAAATCTTTTACGAAGGAATCGAACCCAATTCTGTATCGACCCTGATCTATATCGCTGTCTTTATCTATTACTATAAAACCGAATTTGTCTTTCCAGGCTGTTGCACAGAGCTTTTTGAAAGTGTTAAACGACACGTCCGTGCCTACGTGATCCGAATGAATGTGTCTTAAATTCATATCGTCCTGTTTAAATACAACAATCAGGTTGGTATTGTCTCGGATTAAATGTTTGGGAATCCTACTGTACGTTTGACCGAGATAAAAAGAGTCAATTGAGCTATGTCTTCCCATACTGAAGTAATTACGTATGTTATCATGTTTTTCACACTGTATATCGTCAAAAATCATAATGGAATTCGGTTCCGCTTCATGTGGATTTATGATGTTGTCGTTATCACTGTACGGAAAATAACCGATACCCGATTCTTCCATCACCTTAGACAGAAACTTATATTTCGGTTGGTGAAGTGATTTTGAAAAAATATAAATGTTGGCGAACTTCAGTCCGTTTGCCTCGAACAAAAGATTGAAAATTACATTTGTTTTGCCGCAATTTGAAGGACCACACACAATTGCTCTAATAGTGTTGGGCAATAGGGGACTGTGACGAATTCGTTTCTCCTTTTCACCTACATAAGCGTCGAAATTATGTAGCTGCATCGTATATGGAGCAATCACTACACGCATCTCGAAAGACGTAACCAGAATGAATCAATTGTGCGAAAGACTTAATATTTATTTTCGAAACATATATTCTATTGCAGTATAAAGCAATTGTGACACATTGTCTCTGCAGCTAGTACTTTTCCAATCGCATGCTCGGGGTCGGATGCGGACAAGGTCAGTTGGGACAAAGCAATCGCGACCAGTACTTTTCCATTGACGTCAGCGCTTGCACATGGCCGGATGCGCATGGGCGGCTTGCCGGATGTGGTACAATGTTTCACAGTATAAGTTTATTTTTATCTACCCACGAGTTGTGGGTTTTATCGAAACCTTGCCATTTCACAAGAACCTTATCTCCTTTCCGGCGCAAAACTTTTTCCACCAAATAAACGTCGCCAACATTTGTTCGACTTAATTCTTCAGCATAAAACCCACCTTTTAATATTTCACCTCTCGAATCTTGTAAAATGTAGGTTTTAGGTGAGGACGGTACAACAGCGAACACGGTAAATACTTCTTGCGTCCAGTTTGGATAAAATCCTTTCGAAAAAACTTTTTTGTATTTGGATATTCTAACTCTATCGTCTACCTGGAATGATCGCGATTGAGGTATAGTACGACTATTTACTTTCTCGTTTATTCTAGCCAACAGCATTGCTTCATGTTTTTTTCTCACCTGACACGGTTTCATACCAATAGTACTGTGTACGGTTTTGTTGTATGACTTCACAATATCATCTAAAAAATCAGTCCATTTATGACTACCGCGAGCCGTAAATTCTAACCACATTTTACTTTTCAAAGTTCTGTTTAACCTTTCTACGATGGAAGCTTTTTTCTCGGTGTAAGTGTGATAGTGATTAATTTTATAGGTTTTCAATAAGTTTTGAACAGATTTGTTAAACCATTCTTTACCCTGATCGGTCTGAAAATGCTTCATACTGTGTTTTTCTAGTATAGGCTTTAATGCTGAAGCTACTTCGGAACCGGTTTTAGATTTTATCGGCTTCGCAAACGCAAATTTTGATAAACAGTTAATCATAGTCAATATATACTTATAGCCTTTGTTTTCCTTTGCATAGGGAATCATCTCAACTAAATCAGCTTGATAAAGATCGTTTACACCTTTCAAAGTAACACTACGTGTTTTAAAGTTTCTACGAGCCGGCTTATGAAGCTCGTTAGCAATAGCACGTCTAACGTTCATTTCAAAACTGACCACCCTGATTTTACTTTTGGTACTTTTAAACCAACTGACTAGGTTTCCATCAACACCCAGGAGGTACAGTCCGAAGTCGTTCTTGTTTTTGGAAGCGTACCCGGGAAGCATTCCAAGGCCTATCCTCCCTGGCGGTCAGTTTTTGTCGTTCAATTTTACTTTAAATCCCATCCACACACTCATTCAGTCTTATAGACGATTAAGTCGAGACAGAGGACCATTCAACCTAGGTTTCACACACACACACACACACACACTCATGCAACAAATATTTTATACCTTTTGTAAAAAGGTATTTTATTCAATACAAAAACACAATCTGTCTGACATTGCCACAACAGAAGCTATGTTCTTTTGTTGCTACAACACTTAGCTATTCACACAGCCTTATAGGCGTTTAGACCGTGACAGAGGGCCCATTCATTCAACCTAGGATCTCCACACAGCATAGGTCATACAAAAACTAAAATGGAACGACTTGATTTCACAACATAATACCGTTCAGAATGATGGGAATCATTCTAGGCGTGGAACCTTACAGTACCCATAAGGTAGCGTATCAAAACCCCCGTTACGTTTTCTTTTCGCACCTGTGGTTCTGAACATTTTTGTTTCACACACAGTAATAACATCATGATCCTTTCTGCGACGTATACGCGGTTCAGTGACCATTATGCTATCCTCCTCTGTTTGTTCATTCAATACTAATTTCTTTAAAGAATCGAAATTCAAATAACCCGAGGTGCGGAGATTTAAAGTCAGTCCTTTAATTTTGCAAACTGTAACGGTTTTGTCATTTTGGACAAATTACCTTGTAACCGTACGTTTTCGGACCTCCCGAAACAAATTCTGTTATATATGCAGAAGGACCATAGTCTGCCAGTTCGTCTGTCATCTGTCCCAAGTAGTCTCCTGTCGATACATCGTGCGTACCGTCTTTGTGGAGATAAATTACACTATCTGTGTCGTAATAGAGGACCTGTGATCCCAACACGTCCAAATACTCATAGAGCTTAAGACGAGCATGGGCTGTAGTAAATGCAGCGAGAACGACATTTACTGTTGGTAGTACATCACAGGTGTTGTCGGTGTAGCACCAGTTCACTACGACAACGTCCTCGTTAACCTCTTGTATATTGTTTACATCAATTGACGGTGAAGTTAACAAGTTGAACAGTTCATTCGGCTCTCTTACTATTGTAGTCTTTGGCTGGTTTTCACGTTGTCCAAACTTACCCCAAAAGGAGTTTAACATTAATTTAGCCAACGACCTGGCACCAGGATTTTTTTCAATTTTCATCGGGTCAAGTCTAACCCCCTCGTTGTCGAAATAGCTTTGGACATAGTCTATTTTGTCTTGTTCAGTACGACACCACTCTGGGTAACCTGAAGCCTCCTGCTTTATTTTTAAAAATTTATTAATATAGTCGGTAAACAGTCCGTTCCCTTTGTCAAATGAAGCCATTTCGTATTGCCAGAGCTCATACATTTCCAATATCACGTAACCTTTCTGCACAGCTTTGCGTATCTCGTCCATAGTCCATGTTCCTGTCAACGTCCGTTCGTCAAGAGAGTGAGTACAGTCTCCAGGTATAAGGTTCTCACCACATGTACGGCATAGGATGAACATCAATTTATCGTTCATCCTGACCGGCAGCACTGGATGATACAAATCCCGAGGAGGTAGGACTGTACATTTCAGGAGGCCGTCAGCAGACATTCCTGCGGCTCTACACTCATTATTGCCGACGTGTATTTGCGGATGTCCTATCGGATATTCTCGGTACTTACACACCCAGGGGTACAAGGAACAAACATCAATGTACCGAATCTTCTCGTTCTCCTGACACATATGGTACGATTTTACATTCCCCGTACGACCGCCGAAAAACGCATCTCGAGGGTTTAGTGGTGTGAGATGTATTAGAGGGTGGGAATCAAGGTATGCCATCCTTTTGTTTATTTTTTTCATCCTATAAAATTCACACTCCCACAACTCGACAACATTATAATGACGGGACAACTTAGCCGTCTTAGCTTTAGTCCTGGTCAGTCGAGCACTATGAGTGTCTGACGGGTCGTCGATTAGAGGTGAATTACGCCCAAATGTGTAACAGTTTGGACATCCGTGCCAGTAACAGCCGTGAAATTCATATACGGTCTTCGTTTGGTCACATAGTCCGTCAACCTTTATACCATCTACTTTAATTTCACGACCTCTACCAGCATGCTCCAGTCGATAGCCTTTCTGGTCTTCGATCCATGCGAGCCACTGTAGAGCAATGGTGGACTGCTTATCGACGAGTCTGTATCCATTCTTGGGCAGTATGCCTATTGTGTTTGGCTTGAGAAAATTTCTTCTGAACGCTAGGCTACACGCGCTAGCAATAGTGACGGCCTCGAGAAACGGATCTACATTACATTCCTGCAAGAACGAAGCACGAAACTTTATACAGGCTTGAGCTAATATATCAACATCAGAGAGGCAATATTCGAATATTTCCCTTTGAAAATTGAATACATAACCGTTGGAGACCTGTTCATCGTACCACTGTAAGAATTTTGTATTGTTCTTTTCGAACATTGAGTCAGGACAGTAGTATTCCTTTGCTGGAATAGGACCTACATAATTTTCATTGGCCACTGTGTTGAAAAGGTGGGGAAAGTAACCCTTCTTTTTTTCGGGAGGTAGGTCGAACGCTTCAGGGAGTTTAGACAATGCCATTGGCATATAGTTTAGAGAATCAATAAACTTTATGTTATCGATCTCCATCTTTATAATCCTAGTTCCACGCATTATCAATTCAGGTGTAAACTGAGTTTCTTCCAGAACGTATTTCAAAAGGAATTGGAAATCAAATGCCTGTCCATTATGAGCGATAACGCACACCTTTTTAAACGTTTTACGCGCATCCATTATGTAGGCCATGAACCCTTCAACTGGACTCTCTTTAAAAACACGAGTTCGTGGCGTACAATTACGGCAACGTTCGCCATTTACGCATTTCCAACAGTACTGTTGAGAAATGCATAAGTTTACCCTGTGCACGTGAGTGCTATCAAGGACTTCGTCTTGACGCGTTTCCAGGTCGAAAAATAGAAACATGAAATCTTTAACTGGAGGCTTTTGTGTATTGATTTTCATGTAACACCGATGGTTAGCCGGCTTGTACTCTAAGCACATTTTACAATAAACCTCTCCACACTGATGTGTGCTTTTACGGTCTGTAGTAAATATTACCTTCTCACACATTAGACATTTTCTAATATACTTGCAAACGCTTACGGAATGTGTGTTGTAACATTGCTGGTTCATAAATTGACGGTTACAGTCACCGCATTGAATACCACCGTTGTCGTCTAGCACACACGGTGGAGTCCGTTTACATGAATAACAGGTAGCTGAACATTTGTGTTTGCCTAAAGTGTTGTACGGTGTCCGACATGCTTCACAGTAGAAATGACACGCAAACGCGCTAGTTAAACTGGTAATCACATTAAAATGGGACTTGTGAAATAGCAAATTTATTTTATACTTGGGATTGTTCACATTACCTTCAAAAAACACATGCCTACCTCTACTACCGTAACTGTACACCGTGATTTTATATTCAGTTAAATGATTTTGAAACGCTTGTAACTCATTCACACCCGCACCTGACTCGGTAATTTCTACATTAGCGTCAGCCATTAGTTGCTGTGCCCTAACGGTCTGACGTTTACCTTTGTTCTGTATTATAGCTTTATATTCTTTATCATTTTGCGCCCGAGCAATGCCAACCACAAGAGCACAAGGCAAGCACAAAGCATCTTTATTTTTAATTACAACGATTCCCGTTCTGCTGTGACACTCTTCGCCAAAGTTATTGTAAATCCCACGCCTACTTCGACCCCGCCCTACAGGTACTCTAACCTTGGTACACGATACCTGGAAGGTATCACCTGACATAAATCCCTCAGCGTTACTCTGGATTATTCCACCAAAAACGTCCCAAAGAATGTCTGACGTTAATTCCGAAGCAGGCCTGAAGGCTACGTACCCAGGTGTACGATTCTTAAAGTTTATGCTAGTCATAGTAAACCCAAGTCGATCTTCGTCTGTTGTACCCCTAGTCACAGATTCAACCAACTCTTGAAGTCCCTGTCTAACCCATTCAATCTCTCCTACACCTTCAGGGGGTGTATTGAATTTAAAAACAATTTTATTCCCGTATAAACGGAATTTCTTTACATAGGTTTGCACATTAGAAAAAATATACACGGCCATAATATAGGTTTTATTTTAAGAAGTCAAATTAGAAACAGAGATAGGATAACAATCATACTTACCTCTTTGCAGTCAGAATGAGACCCGAGTATACTGTGCTAACTGTTATATAGCTAACTGTTTATTAGAAACAGAGATAGAATAACAATCACACTTACCTCTTTGCAGTCTGAATGAGACCGGAGTATACTGTCCTACCTGTAATATACGGGTTTATATAGCAACCTGTTTAGAGTGGGAGACATAGGCCAGCGATTTCTAATCACTGCACGGCCGCGAGTAGGAGTGAAAGTAGGTCAGCGATTTCTAATCCTTTCACTGCACGACCGCGAGTGGGAGTGAAAGTTCAACGATTTCACACGGCACAACCTCGAGTGTGGGAAAAGGTCAATGATTTCTAAACTTTCTGTTGCGTGACACAGCCGCTTTGGGCAACTACACAGAGGACGCGTGGGGAGTTGCACAGTATATAAGCCGGTACCAACATACAGAGAGCATCAGTCTTCAGCGCTTTGCAGTTAGGTGCGTTGTGAGTGTTTTATCTTAATTATGAATACTGCAAGTCAGCTCTCCGAAAATTCGACAGTTAACCGGTTCAATGCGGTTCCGGTTTACGAGCGAATTTTGGTGTCGTTAAAGTCGTTGGCGTTGAATAAAGAATACGGCATTATCTGTGCGAAACTCGTAACAACCGTTCATGGCTCGTCTATTCAGGTTGACTTTGATGACGACGATATAAAAAAGACTACTTTTTTTCCGAAACGGTATACCGCTATAGTGCAAGATTCCGATCTTCCGGAGTTGGAGAAATGCAAATTTGTCATTACACGTCATGTCGGTAAAACGGTGATAATGGAAATACGGCCGTAAATCTTATTTATTTTCAAGGGGGTGACATATTTTAATGGAGTGGTCACCACTGATCACAGCGTGGCTGGAGCTGTTTTCACTGGGACGAACTATTAGAGTTCGTCCCACGGGGAGCTGGCTTGAGCGGTTCCGGTTTACGAGCGAATTTTGGTGCCTTTAAAGTCGTTGGCGTTGAATAAAGAATACGGTATTACCTGTGCTCGTAACAACCGTTAATCTGTTCAAGTTGACTTTGATGACGATATAAAAAAGACTACTTTTTTCCGAAACGATACTGCTATAGTGAAAGATTCTTCCGGAGTTGGAGAAATTTCGGTAAGACATGGTGATAATGGAAATACGATGTTTTCACTGGGACGAACTATTAGAGTTCATCCCACGGGGGGGGGGGGAGCTGACTTGATTAACGAATACTCTTTTAAACAAATACTTAATTATCGATATATTTCAGAAACTATCGATTTATTTCAGAAACACTATGACCGATAGACGAAATCAATCAGAGGTGAGTATGAAATAGCGTGTTTTTTTTTTGTTAAAGTTTTTATGTTTCGTTATTGCAATTTTTCATTGATTTTCAGTCTAATGACACAACAAACAACGATGATTCTAGCTACGATGAAACGGGCATTTGGGAAGAATTAGACAATCATACTAACGAAATCGATCGTAACAGACGTAGCCCATCAATATTACGAAGGGCTGCATGGACACCGTACCATAGACGCCAATCGATGGTTGATCACAGCAGGGAGACTACGTCACAGGTAATTATAAACAATTTAGATTATTAACAGTTTCATTTTCATATCTAATAAGCTTTTTTCCTTTCAGGAAACACACATTACGACTCCTCCTAGAGTACCTTTGACTGATCGTAGCAACACCGCCCACCCAACATCGGTGATTATTAATAAACTGCCTTTACTGTTTCCAAACAATTTAGATTATTAACAGTTTCATCTAATAAGCGTTTTTCTTTCAGGGAACAAACACTCCGTCTAGAACCAGAGGACCTTTGGCTGATCGTAGCAACACCGACCACCCAACACCGGTGATTATTGTATTCTTAATGAATTTTTACTGTTATCTTCTTATTTTTCATTACTAAAATAAATTGTATTTTATAGGCTGCATTATTAAATCACGTTGTAAATAGACTCAGAGATCGAGCGTCTCATTCGGGTGAACTAGAGGAGGAATTGCAACACATACAAGGACACGAGCATTCTCGTATTGACTGTTTCCTTTGCTTAGGAAGTAGGACAAGATATCCTCCTCAATATTCAGTAAGTTTTATTGTACGATGATAATAGCTGTACTATCAAAGGATTATAAATGAATTTCATTTCTAATTAATTTTCTTAGACGGCTGTGGGAAATGCACGTGCAACTGCAGCTCGTAACGTATCGGCTGATGCACTGCAGATACTAAAAAGGCTAGTATCAGACTTAGAGACAGCGTTTCAAAGAGACGGATATGAACAAAACTTCTACGCAGTCGGCGTATGGAGGATCATGATGAGCGATCTGGACAAACTTCTTGAAGATTGCCGAAGAAGAGTGGCTGTCGCTGAAGCGGAGGCTATAATGGCCGATCGAATCCCTTCATTCGTAGCCGTAAGTGTTACAATTTGTAAATACTGATATTTATGCTATTCATTTACAATAATATAAATTATCTTCTTTGTTTTGTATGTTGAAACAGAGAACATCAGAAGAGCAGAACGACGGAGACCGAAACAGCGGCTACCGTATAGCAGACTGTACTGTCTGCTTAGAAAGACCACCATGCACTGCCATCATACCCTGCGGTCACGTGTATTGCAACCAGTGTGCGGAAAGGGTGCAGAGGTGTCCCATATGCAGGAAACCTGCTGACAGACGCTACCGACTATTTCTGAACCTGGAATAATTGTTTAAATTATCATAGTATTCGTTAATGAAGTCTTCCCTCTAAATTCAGACTTAAAATTATTGTTATATTTATATATATATATATATATATATATATATATATATATATATTTTGTATTTAAATTACTTATTTGTCCTTGTCAATATATTTTTATTTTTTGAGACAATAAATTCATATTTATTAAAATACACGTATTACTCTTATTTTATACTACCGAAATTTCCAACATTCCCAAGACCTACTTGTACCACAATCGTACAGTTACACACAACTGAACGACTCGTAGCTCAGTCGCTAGCGTCACACGCCAGCAAACCAAACGTCCTAGGTTCCATTCCCGAAACAAGAATTATATTTTTTCCAAACTCACGTCATCACCAGAACAAGATGGCCCTTCCGCTCCTCCACCAGCACCAGGGGCGGGGCGTCGACGCCATCTTCACTACCATCATCGACCTATCAAACTAAAGGGGCGGGGCTTAGGAAGGGGTGGGGGTAAGAAATACTGCTCTCTCATTGGGGGGATAAAGTATACCCATTACTACTCACGCTCGAGCAGCTCGTAAAGGACGAGGGAGACAGATACCCTACCGCGTCAAAAGCCATACTTCATCAGACTTATGTTGATGATGTCGTCACTGGCGCCGATACGCCCGAAGACGCTAAGGCGTTAATACAGCAACTTATTGACATTTTCGCCCACGCAGGCCTGGAGCTCAGAAAGTGGTCGTCAAGTAAACCCTCGTTACTGTCAACGTTACCTTCTTCTCACCTGGAGAACCCTCTATTGTTCCAGGACGATTCCGCCGCCATTAAAATATTGGGACTTCAATGGAACCCCTCGTCTGACTCGTTTTCTTACCAAATTCAGAATTTCACGTCGGTGCCTACAAAGCGCACCATATTTTCTTATGTCGCTAGGACCTTTGACCCACTTGGCTTCTTAACGCCTATTACTTTCTGGATCAAGTCTTTTCTCAAACGCTTGTGGCTCGAAAAGTTATCATGGGATCAGCCTTTACCAACCCCGCTTTTGAATCATTGGGACAGCTTCATTATCCATTTCGATTGTCTGTCTTTTATCCAAATACCTCGACACGTCGGCACCCGATCGGCCAAGCATCTCCTATTAGGGTGTTGTGATGGGTCCGAAGCTGGCTACGCCACCGCCATATATCTAAGAACCGAATTTGATGGAGTCGTCACCGTCAGTCTTTTGAAGGCCAAAAGTAAGGTAGCTCCAGTCAAACTGATTACTATACCTCGCATGGAACTTTGTGGCGCAGTTTTACAAACTGTATAAGTCGATCCAGCCCGTTCTAAACTTAATTTCTGTTGCCGATACGCTGTTCTTTACCGATTCTGAAATTGTGCTCTACTGGATCAATACCCCGCCTCATCTATTGAAGACTTTTGCTGCCAACCGCGTTACTGAAATCGTCTCAAATACATCCATGGAACGTTGGTTCCATGTCTCGACTGCTGATAACCCCGCGGACGTTGCTTCCCGCGGGTGTCTACCGGATCAGCTTGCTGAACATCCGCTTTGGTGGCACGGCCCCCCATGGGCGTTACAGTGTCCTACCACGTGGAACTTGTCTAAACCTACCGGCCTTAACCCGGACCAGACTGAAAATAAGTCTGAGCCTAGAATTCTGTGTGCGGCTGTTTGAGAGCCTAATCGACTATTGGAAGTAATAGAACGACATTCGAACTTAATAACCCTTCACCATGTCTTCGCCTATGTCGTGCGCTTCGTGAAAAATTGTCGTCGTAAAAGCCAGGCCACCAGCCATTGTCATAACACTCGCTACAAGGCTAAAGCCGCATCGACCAAAACTCCGCTGACAATACCGTCCGTGCAAGAATTGGGTAACGCCAGAGATTTATGCGTTAAATTAATACAAGGGCAGGCATTCAGCGAAACTTTGCAACGGCTCCGCCTCGGCACTCGCATTAGCGACCAGCTACGTAGTCTAACACCGTTTATCGACGCCCAGGGTTTACTTAGGGTGGTCGGTAGGCTTAATCACTCGGACATGGCTTATGGAGCTAAGCATCCTATTTTACTACCCAAACACCATCACTACGTCAACCGGATTTGTGACCACTATCACAAGTTGGCCTTACATGCCGGACCGCGCACTACTCAAGCCTTGATCAACGGCGAATTTTGGATCATCGCTCTGCGGTCTTTACTTCGACAACGCATTCATGCGGGCATACGTTGTTTCCGTATGCAGTCTAAACCCCGTCCGCCCGTGATGGCTGCTTTACCCTCATCTAGAGTTACTCCATCACCGCCTTTTTACATTGTAGGAATTGATTTCGCCGGGCCTTTTGACACTAAGGCTAACCATCTACGCACCTCGAAGCTATTGAAGGCTTATCTTTGTTTATTCGTCTGCATGACTACCAAGGCCGTGCACTTGGAGTTAGTATCCGACCTGTCTACTGATGCGTTTCTCGCAGCATTGCACCGCTTTAGCTCAAGACGAGGTTTGCCCTCTGACATTTACTCCAACAACAGCACGAACTTCACCAGCGCCGCGAACAGACTGAACGAAGTCTACAATCTACTTGACCGATCGAACTCCCATATTAAGCGCAAACTCGCAGACCAGCGCATCGACTGGCACTTCAACTCTCTGGCAGCGCCGCATTTCGTAGGACTGTGGGAAGCTGCTGTCAAATCTGCAAAAGCTGCTCTTACACCGCACTGTTGGCAATACCGTCTTAACCTCGGAGGAACTATCCACGTTGTTCACCCGGATAGAGGCAATCCTTAACAGGCGCCCTATCTTTGAAATTTCACCGGATCCCAGCGAAGGATCGTCTTTCCTCACTCCTGGACATTTCCTGATCGGACGCCCGCTTCTCTCACTTCCTGAGGGATGTTACTCCGAACCTCCACTTAAATCTCGTTGGTCCATGCTCCAGCAAACGACCAACCGTTTCTGGAAGACTTGGTCCACTCCGTATCTACACTCGCAGATTCAGCGCCTCAAGTGGAACAAGAACTCTTCGCCACTCCAGGCAAATCAACTCGTCTTCATAACTGGGGAGCATCCGAGCCCCCTGCATTGGCCTATGGGTCGGATCATCTGTCTACATCCTGGATCTGACCACGTATCCAGGGTAGCTACTGTTAAAACCTCGCACGGCCAGCTGAAGCGACCAGTTCATAAGCTCGTCGGCTTTCCACTGCATCATTAAGTTCCGTCGTCTCCTTATCGTTTGTCTTCTTTGGCACCCTTGCCTTCCGGTTCTTCATGGTTCTTCGTCCACTACCCACCTGGCGGATTAAAAACATTCGTTTTGGTGGGCGGTATGTTCAAGTCAGCACTTGAATATTTACGTGTTTGCCTTCAACCTCGCTCAGCTGTGCGGTGGCGTCTTGATCGCATGACAGTTGACCTCTGGTCCATCCTTGTTGCCAGCTTTTATTCGTTCTTATTTAGCGATTGGAAATTTAGGGTGGCACCACTGATTTCTTTTCTACTTTACTATGACTCATGAGATAGTCAGTTTGTTCAGATTTCCTGCTCGAGAAAACAACTCCTCGGAACTCGTTACCGCGAAGTTACCTCGATACAGCCTAACCCCGTCAATTAACGCTTTGCCGCGCCGTAAATGTCTCATTAAACCTTGACAAGTGACTTTATCCGTTGTGCGAAGTATTATTTTTAACCACAGTGACTTATTTTATATGTTGTGTGTTTTAAACTCGCTAGCGATTATTAGTAAGCCGCCTCGTGGCGAACTTTAAAGTGTTGACTAGCCTTAAATTATGTACGTTATCCATTTCTCCCCTTTGTGTAGCGCAATTCTACGCCGGGACCAACATCGCTGCCTGGGTACCCAGAGGCCGTAATTACTACAACTTCGAGACCTTCTCTGCACTATTGCGCCAGCCCTCCCTTTGTGTAACATGGGTAAGTCATGAACCGAGGATTGCTTATAAATTTATTGTTTTAAATGTTAAATTCAGTGTTTTTAATTCAAATGTTTATTTGCTGTGTTTCGTTATAAGTTAATTTATTTCTCATGTTCAAAATCGGTAAAACTAATTATTACGTCATCTTGGCCGCGCTACCCAATGTAACAAAGCTTACTCTTTCCTTTGTTATAAACCTCGCATCTTCCTTTTAGCTGAGCGCCCTGTGTTCTACACTAACCCTCAACATGTTTCTCTTCAGCTAGCCAATGAGGAACACTTTTGGTGGCAAACTGTTATTTAGAGGCCAACTCTAGTGTAAGCAGCTTCAACAAGCCTCTTTGCTTCAAGATCCTGACGGCACCAGCGTCTTCACATATGTTACGTGACTACTTTCAGCCTAGATGGGCCAAAGTTTTTTTTTCTTGAAAACAATCTTACATTGACAATAAAATCGATTTCACATATCACATTCTAAGACATTTTCGCCGTTGTGACATTGAAAAACTCTTAAAAAATTAATATTTCATAATCATTAGGCGGGAAGAGATGTGTCTAAACTTTGTGCATATTTTAGGACTTATGACAGGAGGAAGTCGCAGGTAAAGCTTTCAGCGCGCATAAATAAAACAGGTGGGGGTATCTGAGAGCAAATGTTGCGCTACAATACTGAAACACTTTCCTAAAAATGTCTTTTTATTTAAAATATTCCTAATAACTGGACAGTTTAATACGTCACGTTCACCTCATGAAGCTCTAATGAAACGGGACGAATCAAATGTTTCAGCGAGCAGTCTCATCAAGGATACCAGTCCACTTCAGGGTACATTGTTTCAATAAAGTAGTCATCGATTGGCGGTGAGCGGAGGAATGTTGATAAATGCACGCCAATCGACACAATATGTCTGCGGCGTGTTGATTGGAGGGTTGCATCTACAAAGTAATTCGATTATTGTGCGCTCATGGTTTGTATAAAGTACTAACTATAAATCTATGGAGAAGATAGAATACTTTATGCCATTGCTGATGAAATATTGTTATCAAAATGAGTTGAACTTGAAAATAATTATAAAATATACTGGCTGTCATAGTAGCTTCAATACATTTACTATGAATTTTTATTCCTTTTCTATAAAATCACCCGATCGTTACAGGAAATAAGTTTTCATTAGTTTTTTGTGTTTCAGTTTTGCCAAAACAATAATAATAACTTATTTCTTTTGCTAGAAATTGCCAGCAATACTGAGTTAATAAATTAACTAAAAGAATAAACTTAAATTAATAACAGGATAGCAAGGCAGTTAACCCTTTGACTACGGCTTCAGTGAGTCATGCCCGATCTTTTGTCCGCAGAGTAACTAAATCCGTCTTACTTGGTATAACAGCTAATACCTTTGTATAAATTCCCAGTAGGACTAATTTTGTTAAGTATGTTCCCAGCTTTCACAAAGGGACGTCTTTTTCTAGGAATCATTGTTGCAAGCCTAGATAAGTAGTGCAAATATGAATCTAGAAGTATCCTAAAGTGTTTGATTGTGACGGGTGTATCCACCCTTGTATACGTCGTGAGATATAATAAGAGATTTCGCCAGTGGTCTACTTGATATTTAGAATGGTGGAGGACCGCGTAATGAGTTGTTTGTCGAAGCTATATGTAGGCCTATCACTCTGGCACAACCACTGTGTCTTGTTCCCACTGGGCCTAAATGCGAGAGAGGGGTAGCCATTCTACCTTCATTACGCTTATCTCAGGTCTCTTGCTACATCTCGTGCGTTATATTATATATACAATATATGTTCTTAAATACAATATAATAACAAATAAATATGCTGATTCAAAAGAGCCAAAAGCCGGCGCAGTATAGGTAAGTTACCTACATGGTGTAGGTCGAGTTATCATGGTAATGTTAACCATGATAATATTGAAAACAAGCTAAAGAGGAAATTTTTTAAATATTATTCTACATACGTTTTTAGTTATAATATTTTGTTTGCTGTACATTCCCGAAAATAGTACTTTATTATTTCGTATCTTTGTAACTAAATCTGTAAACTGTCTTTGTGTCATGTGTAACTAAAAACTATAAATATAAACTTTTCGCATTATTCGCTAGCTATATCGTTATATTATTTGTAACTTTATGTTATGAATACATTGTGAGCTTTGTTTATGTCAAGATAAAAGTCTGAATACAAAAAATAATGTATCTGATTAGGAGAAACGTTTATGAAAACAAGTGAATTTAAACTAAGCTTGAAATAAAACAAGTAATACAAACATACATTTTTCCTACTATTCCTAATAAATTCAACAAATAAAATTATGTTTTAGTTACTTTGTATTACATAAATACAATTAATATAAATAAAGTAATATAACCTGTGTGTTAAAACAACTATTCTACCAATACCATAAAATCAGTGTTTTTATGAAATCATATGTTATCACATATTTTAAGACAAATGGGACGAAATTACTATATTACACACCTTCGGTTTTTTGGGAAAGGTTTTCTTCCATATAAAACTAAAATTAATTTATTAAACTTAATTAATGAATTAATTCTTTAAAAATTATATAAACATCAAGTATCATCCAGTCCAGGTTTACAAAAATGTATTGGAACTTGAGTGGATGAATAAATAGTATTTTATTAATCATTGAAAATCTGAACAAGATATATATAAGAAGAGTGTGAACTAATAGAAGGGACTAAATAAAATAATATTATAATAAATTTGGTAACACATTTATTTTCCTATAACCTCTATATTTATTTATATTCATTTCCATTATTTTAATAATAAAGTTATATATATTATAGTAATCAAATATCTAAGAAAAGTGTCTTGCCATTCGAAACGAATAACCTCTGGAGCAATGGGGACAATGGTGTATTATAGGAAACGTATTCCAAGAAAGACGAGATGGGTGTAATCTGTTAGAGTTGTGTTATTGTGGAAACCTGAGTAAGTCAAACTTTGATGCCTATAAATGTCGAGGGAAATATACGTGATGTTTCTTGCACTGAATTCATCGCGTGAAAGGAAACATATAACGCCAGACTGGGTGAGTTTTCAGAAGTCAAGCAGGAAAATTAATTTAATTAAAACCATCCTGAAACTTAATATATTTATTGTATAGTTAATACCATTGCTAAGGATTAGAAAAGCAATATGATTAGAAGGGGCTTTGTAAGACCATAATACCCATTGAAAATTGCGATTTATAAAACACAATTTCCAAAGGAAATAATAAAGGCTTATATGTACATTCTTGCATATGTAGTTTGGAGGAGACGCACTATATGATGTGGTCATAAGGAGGACAAGTAAGTTTACGTGCAATAATGCTCCAACTCATAAAGAAACACAATGACCCCTCTGGAACTGTATCATAGTCATGGGATTGAAACAGGTTTTTATGTGAAAATTTGTTTATAAATTTATTAAATAATTTATATAGATACAAACAATAATATAAACAACACAACTAATAACATGTAATTTTATTCTATTAGCTTTTATCCTAATGCAAAATGTGTGGGCTTATGCAAAATATGTAGCCTAATGAAAAATTTGTAGCATAGAGCAACACATGCAGTATAATGCAACATGTCGCTGAATGTAAAATACATTTCTTAGTGAAAAACGTGCACCCTAATGCGAAACGTGAGGCGTAATACAAAACTGTAGCCAACTACAAAACATGTAGCCTAATGGAAAACATGTAGCATAATACAAAACATCTGACCTAATGGAAAATATGTAGCCTTATTCAAAACATGTAGCCTAATACAAAACATGTGACATAATACAAAACATGTGGCCTAATGAAAAACTTGTAGCCTAATTCAAAACATGTGACCTAATGCAAAATATGTAGCCTTATTCAAAACATGTAGCCTAATACAAAACATGTGACATATTACAAAACATGTAGCCTAATAGAAAACATGTAGCATAATACAAAACATCTGACCTAATGCAAAATATGTAGCCTTATTCAAAAGATGTAGCCTAATACAAAACATGTGACATAATACAAAACATGTGGCCTAATGAAAAACTTGTAGCCTAATTCAAAACATGTGACCTAATGCAAAATATGTAGCCTTATTCAAAACATGTAGCCTAATACAAAACATGTGTCATAATACAAAACATGTAGCCTAATGGAAAACATGTAGCATAATATAAAACATCTGACCTAATGCAAAATATGTAGCCTTATTCAAAACATGTAGCCTAATACAAAATATGTGACCTAATACAAAACATGTGGCCTAATGAAAAACTTGTAGCCTAATTCAAAACATGTGACCAAATGCAAAATATGTAGCCTTATTTAAAGCATGTGAATTAATGCAAACTATGTAACCTTATTCAAAACATGTAGCATTATACAAAACATTTGACCTAATACAAAATATGTAGCCTTATTCAAAAGATGTAGCCTAATACAAAACATGTGACCTAATACAAAACATGTGGCCTAGTGAAAAACATGTATCCCAATGCAAAACATGTGGCCTAATGTAAAACATTTGGCCTATTACAAAGCATATAGCCTTATTCAAAATATATGGCCTAATGCAAAACATCAGCATACGTCAGCACGTCATGGCTACGTACAAGGAGCATAAATAACATATAAGAGTAACTAAAGAATTTGGTGTAATGTTTGTTAATTTTTTCATGAAAGTCGTTTCTAAAGTGTTGTAAATTGCTTTTATCTCTCTATATTTGTACTTTAATTATTTGAACTGAGCAAAAACTAAGTAGATAATTTTTATTAAAGAATGAGAATTAATAATTCCATCAAGGCATCTGTTTCGGGCAGAGACTTAACGCAACCCTTGAACAAAACACATAGATCCGTTTAGGCTGCGGCCTTGTACAAACAGGGATGTAAATTACAGCCGGTAAAGAAACTCCGGCAAAACACTGTTCATCGTATTGGACCAAAACACGAGACAAATTGTTTGAATCCCTCGAGTTTGGGACGAACATTATTTATGCAAAGTAAAAACTTTGTCCCTGGTGTTTGGCGGTATGACCCGGTTTGTCCATTAACAACCCTCGCTTTGTACCGTCAATACGATTAGGCCAACTAGTTTTACATAATTCGCCCTACGTTTCCGAAAATGTGTAATCATTTTATTTTGTCTGGTTATTTTAAGAATATTTATTACTCATTAGTGAAGTGGAAGGTCGGAAACCACTTCATTCTGGAAAATGAGGAACATAAGCTCCCCTAAACAGAGTAGGGAAATATATCTAGTTTAGAGAAATGTTGCCCGTTATAACCGCGAATGGAAGCCGGGATCCCAATCACATGGGAGGGTTGCTCGTTACCACCGCGTGTGGAAACAGGGATCATCGCGATCACATAGAAGGGTTCTCGTTACCACCACGTGTGGAAACAGGGATCATCGCGATAACATAGAAGGGTTCTTGTTACCACCACGTGTGGAAACAGGGATCATCGCGATCACATAGAAGGATTCTCGTTACCACCATGTGTGGAAACAGGGATATTCGCGATCAAATGGAAGCGTTCCCGTTACAACCGCGTGGGGAACCAGGGATCATCGCGATCACTTAGAAGGGTTCTCGTTACCACCACGTGTGGAAACAGGGATAATCGCGATCACATAGAAGGGTTCACGTTACCACCACGTGTGGAAACAGGGATCATCGCGATCACATAGAAGGGTTCTCGTTACCACCACGTGTGGAAACAGGGATCATCGCGATCAAATGGAAGAGTTCTCGTTACAACCATGTGTGGAGACGGATCATCGGAATCACATGGGAGAGTTCTCTTTACAACCACGTGTGGAAACAGGGATCATCGCGATTACATGGAAGGGTTTCGTTGCAACTAAGTGTCTAAACAGGGATCATTGCGATCACATGGAAGGGTTTCGTTGCAACCACGTGTGGAACCTGGGATATGAATCACATGGAAGAGTTCTCGTTACAACAACGTGTGGAAACAGGGATCATCGCGATCACATAGAAGGGTTCTCGTTACCACCACGTGTGGAAACAGGGATCATCGCGATCAAATGGAAGAGTTCTCGTTACAACCATGTGTGGAGACGGATCATCGGAATCACATGGGAGAGTTCTCTTTACAACCACGTGTGGAAACAGGGATCATCGCGATTACATGGAAGGGTTTCGTTGCAACTAAGTGTCTAAACAGGGATCATTGCGATCACATGGAAGGGTTTCGTTGCAACCACGTGTGGAA
Organism: Prosapia bicincta; assembly: GCA_036971475.1. Classification (NCBI taxonomy): domain Eukaryota; kingdom Metazoa; phylum Arthropoda; class Insecta; order Hemiptera; family Cercopidae; genus Prosapia; species Prosapia bicincta. The sequence goes on from JBAIZL010000004.1 coordinate 134,163,295, forward strand.
CCTGGGATATGAATCACATGGAAGAGTTCTCGTTACAACAACGTGTGGAAACAAGGATAATCGCGATCACATGTAAGTTTATCGTTGCAACCACGTCTGGAAACAGGGATCGTCGCGATCAAATGGAAGGGCTCTCATTACAACCGCGTGTGGAAACACGGATAACCGCGATCACATGGAAGGGCATCGTTGCAACCACGTGTGGAAACAGGGATCGTCGCGATCACATGGAAGGGTTTTGTTGCAACTAAGTGTCTAAACAGGGATCATTGCGATCACATGGAAGGTGATCACAGGGAAGGTGGTTTCGTTGCAACCACGTGTGGAAACAGGCATCGTCGCGATCATATGGAAGGGCTCTCGTTACAACCGCGTGTGGAAACGGATCATCGGAATCACATGGAAGAGTTCTCGTTACAACCACGTGTCGAAACAGGGATCATCGCGATCACATTTAAGGGTTTCGTTGCAAATAAGTGTGGAAACAGGGATCATCGCGATCACATGGAAGGGTTTCGTTACAACTAAGTGTGGAAGCCGAGATCGCGGTCCCATGGAAGGGTTGCTCGTTACAACAAGAGGTCACATGGAAAGGTTCTCATTATAACCACGTGTAGAAACAGGGATCATCACGATCACATTTAAGGGTTCTCATTACAACTACATGTGCCAGTATCATCGCGATCACATGGAAGGGTTCTCGTTACAACCACGTGGGGAAGCGGGTATCTTTGCGATCACAAGGAAGGGTTCTCGTTACAACCATGTGTGGAAACAGGGATCATCACGATCATATGTAATTGTTCTTGTTACAACCACGTGTGGAAGCCGGGATCATCACGATCACATGAAAGCTTTCTACAAATTCCGGATTTTTGGGCATATTTTTAGTTGCTATCTATGCATCCTTAACATTCAATTGTTTCACTATCTCAGATTTATTTCTCTTTTCATTTCGAACCATTAAAGCTGACGTTATTTGACAATGGGGCTTTGAAAAAGTAATAATAACAACTATTGTACTTCAGCTGCAATTATATGCACGTTTTATGTAATACAATCACTTATTTTGTCACGATGCTTAAAATTTCTGTGAAGCACCCGCCCTTTTGAAAGGGTTAGCAATATTACTAATTGGAAGCTTTGAAGGATGGCGTCATCAGAACAGTGTAATACAATATCTAGACGTCATCTAGCATTGCATAGAGTGATTAAACTGTGCACAATTAGCAGATATTGTAAACCAGCACAATTCGAGTTTAGGTAATTGGTGGCATACGTATTCGGCGTCAACATGCTGACTTCCGACTACTGTCATGGCTATTTTACATGAAGGAGACTTGGAATGATTCAAACATAGATTTTCCCTTTTGTAAGAAGATTAGTTACAATCTCAGCAAATATTTAATTCTCAAAAATTGATTATTTTTCTTGTTATTGTTGCACACTCTATATATTTATTACTTTAATAGAATATTACTTGCTGTTTTGAACGTTTCCTGATTTTCGTACCCGGAGGGTGGTGAGGACCAGCAACATGTAGTAAGAGCGATTTGGGTACCCTCTTGCTTGTGGTATCCAAGTTTAACTTAACACCCACTGATAATACTAAATCTTACCATACACAACCTTATAAATATAAATACACCTGTAATGTCTGAAACGTTTATAGAATAAAACCAAATACCCACCCACCCGACTTGGAGGAATTAAGCGATGACCGGATTCTCTGAAAACGCCTACCTAATTGATTATGGTAAAAAGAATGTTTCACCAGCAGTACTTCAATTACTACTGAATACTTTAGTTGTTGCACATCCATAAGACGATGCGGATCTTTCAAAGGTAGCACAGTCTTTCAAAGCTAGCACAATGCTCCAACAGGATGTGCAGCAGGTCCTGTTTCTTAATGTAATGGGGCACAAATACGTAGCCAGAAGAAACTTTCTTTGCTGAAAGATGAACTTATTTCGCGACCAGGTCAGAGTTTCTGTGGTTTTTCTCAAACCATTGAACTCTTCGAAAGTAGTTATTAATTGTTGGGAGCTATTGAACGTTCAAATGATGAAATTAATAGAATGCTTGTCAGACGTTTGCCTAACGACGACATAACTGGGGCAGCGAGTTTCAACTGCGACTGGTCGTGAATATATCTGTGAGGGTTGCCAACGGTTCTGTGTGTGGTCTTGTTTTCCAAATCTCAGTCTTTGCTACAAATGTCATCAATTCTTATCTTACACGTGAAAGCAATTCTTGTTCGATATTAGAGGATTGAGACCAGTGTGGTAGTGAAGACCTTGTAGATAAGGTTGCAGTAACACTCCAAAATGCCCCACCTGTACTGAAGATCCCCTTCCTTACTCCTTTTGTTAAGAGATGAAAGCAATCCCGAGCATAATGACAAAGAGAAAATATCTTTTCTGGAAACAAAGAATATGGGCAAGTCTACAAAACTTAGTGGAGTTTCACACCAAAGCCAGGCAGGGCTAAGCCGAGCCGTGCGAAAATCGCCTGGTCACTAAATACGTAGTATTTATATGGGAGTGTTCAAATACAACGCCGGGCCGTGCCGAGCGAGGCCGAACCGTATTGTGCATTCCTACCTGCCACCAATTCAAGCATTTTCTGTCGAACGGTTTCTGCCTTCGTTTAGAATATCTCGGTGTTCCAGCCTAGGGGGTTAAGAAATATTGTGCAAATTGGTATTGAATTTGTGGACAGATGGATTCTGTTATAAAAAATGTATGGTTATCACATTCTAAAATATCTCCAAAACAGTTTTTCATCTTCTCGGAGTTTCCCGTATAGAGTTACGAACTGTCTACTAGTCTCGTGATCTTTATTGATATCGTGAGGCCAGTATCACCTTCTTTGTCCAACACATTCGTTATCAAGTAAGGAACAATCCAATAACGTCATCATCATCAAAGTTGATGACATTATTATTGGACTACGTTGCAACTGAGACTGACTAGAAGCAAACACCTCTCACTACAAGGCTAGAAAACCTACTAAGTACGAATCGACTTTAGCGGGATCGCATAGCAGATTTTGCTCAACTTAGCATCGCCCCGAGCAGTTCGGCTCGGCTTTGGTGTACGTCGCCTTAGACTTGAAGCCAAACCCTATGCTGCAGCTATCACATCTAACAACTCCCTATGTTCGTGATTATGCACCTGCTAGTACGTCGCCTTAGACTTGAAACCAAACCCTATGCTGCAGCTATCACATCTAACAACTCCCTATGTTCGTGATTATGCACCTGCTAGTACGTCGCCTTAGACTTGAAGCCAAACCCTACGCTGCTAGTTTTGGCCCCTAAATATTCTGTTACTGTAGTACTAAACATTTTTATAAAATTTAATATTTGTTTTCAGTTTTAGTCAGTTTAATTTTAGAACTAATTTAATTTTAATTTTTAAGTTTTTGGTATTTCAATAATTAGTGCTAGTTTAATGTTAGCAACTAGCTGTTACTATTTATTTTAAGTTAGTTAGTTTAAGTGTTTAGTCCTACATTATGTAATAGAAGCTTAGTCTTAGGGATTACTATTTAGTTTTAATTCCTTAGGCCAGCTTAGTTAATTATGTTGTTTTGGCTATGATAACCTTATTTGGTTTTCCGGATTATCGTACTTTCGTCTGACGTATTTATATTTATTTTTATTTTAGGCTTTCTGTAAGGCCTGCTGCATTGAAATATGCATTGTAATCCTACTCTTTCCCTCGCGCTGTGTCAACTCAAACTGCAAACATTTCTGAATAACTCTCTTCTTTCATCTGTGCTAAAGTTTAAAAAACCACTTCAATCTTTGGAGGGTTTTTAAACTAATGATGAATACCAAAATAGAGTGGAAATATTCGACTATAGATCGATATTTGTTTTTATTATTACTCTAACTCGTGCTAGCGTGCCTTCACGCGTATGTGCGTCTAATTTATTAATAAATATACATTTCCTAAACAAGAATATGTAAAGAAATAATGGCTTGAAGCTTTCATAAAATTAATATACTGGTATTATTAAGAGTCTCGTACAACAGTCACAAGTTAAAGGTGACTGACTTGCCTAGTTTGCGTCAGTCGTGTTTAAACTATGACAATCTTGTTAATGTCAATATATGATCCATAATTAATTAAAAGCTTTGAGCCATTATTTTTGCAAATGTTCTTGTTTGTAAAATGTTTTAGTGGAAACGGTTTCTACATTGTGCTATATGTCTCGTTTTTTCTCCTAGACATTTACAGTTAAACAAGTCGACCCGTATATATTCCTAAATGGTAAGGTTTATGGTTATTGTTTATCATCAAATCAATTTAGATATTAATCAATTTAGATATATCATCAATCAATTTATTTAGATATTGTTTTTGGAAATTTATTAAGCTACAGAAATGTAAGTCGCTCAAACCGAGCCCATCTGGTTGGCTAAACTACTGGGGTAAAGTAGGAGAATATAGAAGCAAAAAAAGGATGTAGGACAATGCAATCTGCTCATAGGTACTGGTCCAACTATAGCCATCGGGAATTGACTTTATAAAGTGGAAGGAAAACCGAAGTTGCAGATATTCTTTCCTAGACGTTTCAAAATTATGTTCGTGAACATTGACGAGGTGACTGCCGGATCATTTTGCATCATATCACATGGTCGTTCCAGATGGGAATGTACAGTTCTCACATTGCAGCAGCAGTTTTCTTTCATAATTTGTACAAAAAAAAGTAAATAAGTAATACAAATCGCAAACTCCTGTAGAGAATTTGTTTAAATTTCCGTTTTACAGCCTTGAGCAACTGGAGAAAGCAGATATTACTTACCATTCTGACACCTGCCATTCTGAAACTCCGGGCACCCCGATCCAGTTCACATATCTTTCCGACCTTTGTGTAGATCCAGCTTTCTCCAAAACAAGAACATCAAGCCCCAGAAAGGAAAGGATCCGAGGCTGACACGGACATCACTCATATACAACCCTATGACGTCGTTAGGACGCCATCCTTTTAGGTAAGTACAGGTTTACTTCCATGACGTCAGTTTTAGGTTGACTATAAATATTCAGTATCAAATTAGGTGTAGGGAATTTTTGTTTTAGCTAATCTAAAAAATGTCGTCACAATAGGTCATCCCGTACATGACTTCACCTCACTTTACTGGAAAAAATTTCCAAATTTTCTCCATGTGCTCCTCTTTGGGTATTTATTACATGGATAAGTCAATTATTATCCCTTTGTAAGAATGTAGTTATACAACTTTATTGTAATCAAATAGGCAACATATATGTACATAATTTTGTTTACATATGCGTCTTGCTTTTCAACGCACTTGTACAAGATTCCTTATGTCCACAAAAAAGAAGGTGTTCGGTTGAGCTACGAGCCAGGAATGAACCGCTTCTTTCAATAACTTTTTGAGTGGAGCAAACAAGTGATAGTCAGAAGTTGCAAGGTCGGAGGTATATGAAAGATGAACCAGTACTTCAAAATTAAGTTTCTGGAGAGGTTTAAGCAGTATAGGGATGTGCATTGTCATGGAACAACACATCTTTTGACAGCAGTCCTCGCCGTTTGCTTCGAATTGCAGGCTTTAGCTTGGCAGTAAGCATCTGACTGTAACGTACACAATGTTGATTGTTGTGTTCCTTCTTCATAATGTTCCAGTAATAGACCTTGTGAGTACCAAAAAATTATAAGCGTTAGCTTTCCTGCCGACGGTTGGGTCTTGAACTTTTCTTGCACGGTGAATTTGGATGTTTCGAATCATACTCTGCCGTTTACTCCGGGGCTGCTAATGATGGATCCATGTTTCGTCACCAGTAATGCTCCTGTCTTAGAAGTTGTCCCTTTCGTTATCATAGCGATCCAAATGTTTTTGACAGAGATCCAAGCGCGTTTGTTTATGCAACTGTGTGAGTTGTTGCACAAATTTTATGAAACCCAAATCTTTTGTGAATCTTTTGGTAGGGAATACCGTTGACTAATTTGCAGACGATGTGACTCTTCGTCAATAGTTACTTGTCTGTCTAAGAACCATTTCACTTCAATGCTCAATGTTTTCCTCATTTTCGGCGATAAACGGTCGTCCAGTTCTTTTATCGTGCGTAACACTTGTGCAACCATTTTCGAAATTTTCGATCCATTCGTAGACACTCCGTTGTGGCAAAACATCATTCCCGTACTCTACCATAAGTATTCAATGTGTTTCGACCCTTATGCACCTTCGGACCACAAAAAACGGATCTCTAAATGTTGATCTTCTTTGGTGGAAACAGTAAGTGGAACAACAATGACAGCACGACAGTGATAACGAAAGTAGCATTGAATCTTGAAACATGCATAGACAACAACAAATAAACAAACCATGTATCATCAACGTAAAATGACAGTACCACCAACATAAACAAAAATATAACTAAATTGAGGATAATAATTGACTACCCTCGTATTACAGGTAGGGAGAGAGAGAGAGAGAGAGAGGGAGAGAGAGAGAGAGAGAGAGAGAGAGAGAGAAAGAGAGAGAGAGAGAGAGAGAGAGAGAGAGATTGGGTGTGTCCGAATAGCCTATGCATGTAGCATAAAATAGACGTGTTCTCTCCTCTCATGAGGATGTATTTACTAGCTAGTCATGGCTAAAGCTTAGAGAAGCTTCTTCACGACATTAAAATTACGTTCGCTTCCGCTGAGCCACCGTCCCCACCGGTGTTACGATAGAAAATAGCCGACCACAGCTTCTCCCCTGTATCCTAAACAAGGGAATATTATATTCAAACTTTAATCCTACCTATATTATTCTAAATTCTGTCTTGTGTTTCGTAGGTGATATGTCATATTTGATGATCGCCTTAAAAATATAACATATATAAAAAAAATGTTTTTAATCTTACACCTTAATAAAAACTACAGTGTATGGGAAATGTTCATTAAGTGATAAAGTTAGGCTTCAAAGAACACAAGACTATTGCCTCACAATCGTTGCACGTAATTTTTCAAGACGTAGTCTATAAAATAAGGTTAACCAAAACAAATGGTAAGCTACACAGTGTCTATATTAGAAATATGAGCTACTCCCTCGGAAAAGGACAACAGGTGTGCGAGCAGGTAGGGGATGGGGAGGAGAAGGGCTGCATTCCCTGTGGATTTATCTGCGCACCTGGAAGGGAATTAAAACTTTTGTTAACTTAAATTTACTGCTTCCAGTCCTACATCTATCTGGCTGCGTTAACTACTAAATCATTGTTGCGAAAGGAATTTTAAAAAGTGATGTTTTTAAAAAAAATTGTTCTCTGTTGTATAATAAAAACTGTATGGTAATTATAGTGTTTTTGTGTGTTTGAGATGTTGGTAGGATTATGTTGCATTATGACATATCTTTGGTACCGGGTGTAGGGATAAATATCGCTCGCGTGAGCAGCGTCATTCCCCCTGAATTAGATTTATTCATTAGGGAGTAATTGATAGATATCTACCGATGAGCCTCTTGTTATTAGAGGTAGTAAATATAGACTTTATGTTCATAGTGTGTCTATAATCATAATGTGTAACGTTTATAAGATTTAAACTAAATTACTAAAGATATATACCTTCCTTCATGACAACTTGAACGTAAAGAGATTTTACATCTAAAAGTTTTTTCAAAGAAAATACCATGGAATTTATTTATTTCGGCCTTTGACGGCCACTCAATTCATAGGCAGTTAATTTCGCGCTCCAATAGTCCACGCATGGAAACACCACGTGATGCATGTACTTATACGGTTCAAAAGGTTTTACCGCGGAGGGAATAACTTCATAGGAATGAATGTTTGGGATTATTGAAATTCTGAAAATACTTACAAATTACTGGCCACTACTGTTTATTTTATGTATTTTAACCACTAACATAATTGGTTTGTATTTCAATAGATTTATTTGTTTTCATGAGTCTACGTTTGGTAAATAAAGTTCCTTTAGTCTCTTAGACATTTTTAATGAGGGGTGTGACATGGTTACTCTTTGAGAACCCGATAGAGTAACTTTACCAGAGTAGGACAACCCTGCGCGCTTTATGCAATGATATAACCTATTCTCTAATAAACGAATTTTATGTCTCTCCCCTTAATCCTATTAATATCCACAACGCTCTCCTATTCTTTGTAGGAAGTAATAGTTAAACTGATTGGATGAGCTTATTAATATTATAGATGATTAGGAGGCAAATCTATGTTTTGTCATTCAGCTCTACTCCGAAAAAAAAGTATATTAGGTGCGTGTGAAGGGATGCGGCTTCTTAACCCTATTAACTCCTTGAAAGTGAATGAGATGGATATCAAGAGGTGCGGCTTTTTAACTGTTATTATCCACTGAAGTTACATGAGGAGCGTAACAAGTAATGCTATTTTCTTAACCAAGATACAGATAATGTAACTCAGGAAAGAAAAATAACTGTACGAATATTGTTATTCTACCAATGGTAATGTCCTCTGTGAATTTTAGCTCATTCAAAATACATATTTAGTGGTTAACTAAAGTAGCTAGGGACCATTTTACATCGGTTGTTTCGTGTTTTACACCTCTGTCTTACTGCCACTCTCTCTCTCTCTCTCTCATATATATATCTATATATATATCTATATATATATATATATACATATATATATATATATATATATATATATATATATATATATATATATATATATATAAATTATGCAATATGTATTCTTGTGTATTAATAAAGAAATAAGTTAAAATACAAATACAAGAATAATCATCAGAAATATTCATATTATGAATTGTATATTCAATAATTATTCTTGTATTTGTATTTTGACTTATTTCTTTATATATACGAATTCCTTCACGGATGAAAAAATATGATAAATAGTTAACATCCACAGTACATCCGTTCATTTTTGTAGTTCGCAGCTCCAACGTTTCGCTAGAATTTCATCCAGCATTGAGGAGGTGAACCCAACTACAGTTGAAGTGCAAACTAATATATATATTATATTGGTGTTTTGACATTTGTATGGATAATATGTTTCAAGTAACGCCCTAATACGCGTGCCCTAGATGAAGATCTACTGAATTATATTAAAAAAATCCTATTTTTATACATATTTAAAAATACAAATTTAAATATAAATATATAAAAAACGTATTATTTTTGTGAAATTTAAATATAATTATATTTCTCCAATACAATTTTAAACTAATCACTTTAACAAAAGCTTATGACTATCCGAACTTTCAATTTTGTAAATTTGTTAAAACTTACTGAGACGTTTTCGATAGCTTTGTAGCGATCTTCATCAGTGTCATCTGCTTGGAGATGTCGGGTCAAGCGGTGACGGTTTTAAAGGCAGGTTTTCGATAGTATCAAAGAGTATGTGTGATTTGTATTGTGTTTGTTCGTTTAATATGGTTGTACCTTGTGTTTTTGTGTGTGTGTAAAATATAACTTACATTATAAATCAAATAGCATAACAAACGGAAACATTATACTACAAACTCAAACAGCCATACAAAAAACCGACACCAAAGACCAAGACTCACTTCGTCATGACATAAAAAACCTAACCAAACAGAAAAACATAACCCACAAAAACATGAACAATGAAATAAAATCGCTGCAAACATAAAACAAAAAGCCCATTTAAACAACATCACACTCACCACAGCAGACAAAGGCAACACCACAGAAATTATTAATACAAACATCCTAAATAACAAAATCAATGATTACATAATAAATAATAATATAGTACAACTACATACACACCCAACAAAGAAATATCAAAGAACCGTCAAACAACTAATTAGTACATCTAAATACATTATCATCAAAAACAAAAAAAAAGAACAAAAAACTATCCTAAAACGAATCTACCCTAAGGCATCCGCCCTCCGCGCTCTCCCCAAAATTCACAAACCCATTGTGCCCATCCGAGCCATCATCAATTACCAGAATGCCCCTGCGCAAAATACATGGACAAAATAATCAGACAATCCATAAACTTGAACACAGAAACACACATTAAAAACAGAACAAACCTCATAAATAAAATAAAAGACATAAACATACCACACAATTCAACACTAATATCACTCGACATATCAAATATGTACACCAACATACCCATACCCGAAACGATCAACATCCTAGAAACCCAATTAATACAGAACATACCTAAAAACCACGTTACCGAAATCATAAACATTCTTCAAACCATCACCAAACAAAACTATTTCACCCACAACTCAAACTTCTATTCACAACTAGATGGCCTACCCATGGGAAGTCCTATCAGTAGTGTCCTAAGCGAAATTTTTCTACAACACATAGAAAACACCAAGATACTCACAAACAGTACACACACACACACGCGCGCGCGCGCACACACACACGCGCGCGCACACACACACACACACACACACACAATCATTTACTGATACAGATACGTCGATGATATCTTAACACTATACAGAGGGAACTCCAGACAATGTTAAAAACTCCTCACCTACACTAATAAAATAAACCCAAAACTCCACTTCACTTCAGAAATTGAAACCAGCCGATCCCTAAACTCCCACGACCTAACCATAAGAAAAAGCCACACACAAAAACACAGCTTCAACATTTACAGGAAACCAATAACGACAGACACACTTATCCACAACACCTCAAACCACCCTATCCAACACAAACACGCTGCCTTCAGATCCATGCTCCATAGACTTAAAGAGGCCCCAATGATCACAGAAAACATAAACAAAAAACTAGACACAATTAAATATTTAGCATACACAAATGCTACAATAATAGACAAACTATGGTACAAAATACAAAAAAAGACAAAAGTTAACACTACAGACAGGGAAAACAAATACATCAAATTACCCCACACAAACAAAATAGCCCGCAAATTTCAAAAAATATTAAGTTCGGATAGTCATAAACTTTTGTTTAAGGGAATTATTAAGATTCACCGAATGTAATGGACTACAAAATTCAAGAATACAATTTTAAAATTAAACATAAAAGATAAATTGTACTATTAATGTTTACAAATTTAATATAATAGCAAATTAGGATATGTTATATGTTAAACTAAGTTTTATGACTCCCATCTTTCTATATATATTATATCAATCTTCATTTTTGTTGAGAATATTTCTATATATTTGAGCACAGTTTTCTGTCTTTTCTAACATTAGAATATTTCTCCTGGTGACGCGTTTCGGAGTGACTCTATTTTCAAAGCAGGTGTGTGTGTGTGTGTGTGTGTGTGTGTGTGTGTGTGTGTGTGGGTGCGTGCGTGCGTGTGTAAATATGATAGTTCTTATGTTTATCCGTTTTATTTCCAGTTTTATAAAAGGTGAAACAAAGAAAATCAATAAAGGAACCTCTTTTACCAAAAAATATTTTTTTAATAATCAATTAAAGTAAATAAGAAAGACAAAATAATAAGTACTTTATGTTTTGTAGTACGGTCCATATTGCATTGAGGTCGCGGTGCAAAACTATTTGTCTGCATCTCAACGACTGCCATTCACAAAATAAATGAAACAAACATAAATCATTCATTGTTTGCGCGGTCTTGTTTTCCAATGAAATTAATCGGACACGCTGCAATCCATCACAGACACTGCACGAACGTTGTAGATAATAATTTATTTGTGTGATTGATGTAAAGTGATTCATTGGGCAAATAAATGTGACCAACATTTTTGTCGTAATTAAGTGTTTTTAAAGGACTCATTGTATTCTTGATTCGTTTTTTGTTTCGAAGCAGAAGGAAATCTGTATTTCGCCTGACATTAGAAGAGCGCTTGATAGGCTTCCACAGTAAAATATTTTTTGCCATTTCCATTAACTTTCCGTATTTCTAGCGAAAACTCTTCGTCCTTGAACACTGATTACTATGTAGCAAACTTTGATGTTCCGTTTTTTTAAAACAAGGAGCTCTTTCGTGTTCTCGGTATCCTGCGTGTTATGGTCCTCCACTGAGACCAATGTAAAACCTGGAGCTGATAAAAAGGTAAGATAGTAGTACTTCGTTGTTGGCCGACCGCCTATCGGAATTACGAATGCCCGGGGATACTGGAGGTTGTCGGTAAAAACTACAAAAAAATGAAAAGGAAAAAAGAAACAATAAAAAAAGGTAGAAATGGAAAAAACATTTCTGCAAAGATTTTCCAAAACTTTATAAAATCATTCTTAATGCGATATTTATTGTGAAACGGACACAAAATAGGTCGTAATGCGGATGATGAGAAGCTCTCTCTGCATTGGAGAGAAAGCTAACTCAGCCGAAGTGGGTGGACTAGTGTTTTACCACCCACCCATCACATATTAGTCCTTTGGCATAGAGTCTAATAGTTTTCCTGCTCTGAATGTGTATCCTTTCTATCAACAGACTTTCTTGCTGATGTGTTATGTGACAACGATGGCTCAGACATCCTAAGTCAATTTTACAACACTGAAATGTTTTTGGAAAGGCCACGATACAAACGACACACGCTGAGAGATAAAATGGAGAGTTTTGTCGGTCCGAGCATGCGCCAACTATCTTTACCTTAGTCGTTCCCTAGAAGTTTCATAACTTGCCTCACAAACTATACATTGCACTTCTTACCCATCAAGTGTAATATATGAGTCTCTTATATACTTTATCTCTACTGTTGTTATACTTACTAGCATATTAACTCTCCGAGCTTGTCTTACTTCTTAAACCTATGAGTTGTTTTACGTGTTATCTCAGCGAGTGGACTTGATATAAATTAATGCATTCAGTTATCCCAGCAGGTTAGGCTCCCTATGCCTCTATAACACACTTGTTATCCGAATGAGCTGCCTAAAATTATATTTTTTTATGTTACATTAATAGAATGTTCTCCTTAGTTTGCTCTTCGAAGTATCTTAAATTGTTAACCCTGTAAATTCCTGCTATTCCGTTATCCTAAAGAATCAAACCTGCATTAGTATTTGATTTTTGGGTACATAAATTAAAAAATGTTAAAATGTTTTTGAAAGTAGTCTATAATAAACATTTCAACGTTCTGTCGCCTGTTGTAGATGAGACTCTACATTGATGAGTTAAACCAGTACCTTCTAATATACATTAAACGATAAGATACAGACACTACAGTTTAGCAAATGAGAAGGCGAAGGTCTAGATGTAATGACGTCAGTAAGCAGCTGTGAGGCTTGTTGTATTAGTAGGTACTGATTAAACACAAGTCATGTATAAATATAAGTTGTAAAAACAGCTGTGGGTTTTAATGAAATCAGCTGTTTTATTCCAGCTAAAACATTTCAATAAAAGTCGAGAAGATTTCATATTCTATTTTATTCCTTACAAAAATTTGTTCACAACAGAGTTTGTTAAATATTGTACGAAAATATAAAAATTATACCAGTAAATTTAAAAATTAAATTACCTGAAAAATTGTTAGAAACAAATCCAAGGTTTGGAAGGAGAAATGAAGAACAGGTGAATGGGAGTTTAAATTTTCATCGACATTTCAATTGTAGACAAGGAAATAACATTCTTTAGCGTTTATACATTGTTTTGTTTGGAGTCGAGATTTTAAATTTGTAGATATGTTAGATTATAAATTTGTATATTGAATAAATGAAAGTGGAGAAAGAGCACGCTGCAAAAAACCCAAGATATCAAAGTGTATCGATCTTAACACTCTTGAAGGTTTAAAGTCTACAATACACGCAAACACTATCAGATCTTGTTCAAGAAGTTTTAAATATATATTGTTGTAAAGTTTGCTTATTCTGTCACTACATTAGCATAAGTAGTGTTAGGCCTGGTTTATAATTTACAGATTTACCTGCCATAAAACTTTAATTTTAAGCCTTTTAATTTCGAAAGTTACCATATAATGTATATTTGTTTATTATGTGTGTTTGGTTGAATACAGCAATACTTTATCCCTCATAAGCAAAAAACTGTAATATTTTATTCCTATTTCAATCATTTAATTCCAATCACATTTTATTGACTATTACCTGTATTTACTCGTAATAGGACATATTATTGTTTAGATTAGTTCAGACGTGTTCGCTAAGCGAAGCTAAATAATTACAATCAATATAAAATAATCTATGTTAATAAATGTTAATTATTCTTTGAACCTGTTTCGTTGAAAATTTTAAAACAACGAAATCAGTTATTCACATTGTTGACATTTTTTCTTGCAAGTTGCCATGGATACCTCGCCCATTACAATTTAGGCTTCTAACTATACACAACATTTTCATGGCTCACACATACATTCCAAATTTATCACATACTTCCAAAATGACACGTTTTGTTAAAAATTTTCAGTCACTACTAATACAATCAAGACATTTTGCAAGTGAAGCCACAGAAGCAGCCAACGCTTGTGCTGAGGGAGGCGCAGGAGGATCAGGAGCTGGCGGAAAGGTAACCTAAAACTAGCTGGTCTATTTTGTTTTCAATTAATATGTATATTTATTTATAATTTTTCATACAATATATAACTACTAGAAAACTATTCATTTAATTTAAATATATAATATGGGCCTATTCAAAATAGTTTACAGATGAAAACATTTAAAAACGTTTAAAATGTTTTGTTGGAGTTATAAATAAAACTACAGATAAACATTATATGTTTGTTCGTATAGCCTACTTGTAAAATATTACCTATAGAGCATTGCATTAAAGTATATACTGTTTCAAATAAGATATTTCTTACGTTAATTTAATTAAATATCTGTGTAAATTAAAGATATTTACAATGTGTAAATGAACATGAAATAAAATGTGATGATTTTTTCATTAATTGAAAGATTTAGTTGATATGCAAAAAAGGTGTTTATTATGAAAAATGTACAGATATTTTAAAGAAATTACTTATTAAAAATATGTTTCGCAACAGAAAGGCCTTGTCATCGGCGCATATGATTCAGATGCTTGTTCTGACTCAGCAGCAGAACTATCAGCTATAGGAAAAACGGTGGACGGACAAACTGGCGGAAAAATCACTGAGTTGCTGAAAGGGTGAGTTTTAATTTATAACCTATGAACATGTATTCCAGACGTTTTCATTATGTGTGTGTGTAATGCGATCGCTCGCGAGATAAATAACCTATGGTTTATTGCTTACAATAGCTATCTCTTTTATGCCAACAAATTTAAAAGAACACTAGATGGTGGTTCACATACAACTGGAAAAGGATACAACTGTGCCTATGTTATTTACTTCATTGTACTTCAATGTCTTATGTAATTTAATGTACATAATTGTTTGTTCTTTCCGGCCTATCTATCTCATTAGATGCAACTAGACCTTTGTCTGTGAGGATCGCTATTCTTGTTTAACAGACGCACTTGTTTCTTTGTGGCTTATCGTTCTCATTAGGTGCAACTAGTCCTTTGTGATGCACGCCTATCCTTTTTATCAACACAGTTGTATCAGCACAGTTGTTTCTTTCTGGCTTATGATCTCATTAGGTACATCTAGTCCTTTTTCTGTGAGGAACGCCCATGTTATTTAATAGGCACAGGTGTTTCTTTTCACCTTATAGCGTCATTAGGTACATTTAGTCCTTCGTCTGTGACGAACGCCAATCCTACTTAATAGGCGCATTCGGATATTTCACAGTGAAGATATAAATAGGTTAATCTTCATCTTTTCTTTTGAAGAACACATATCCTCTTTAAAACGTGCAGCTATTTGTAATAAGGAAAGTATAATGTAAGATATCATGACTCGTTGAAGAGTGAAACTAACAGTAGCAATCGTCTGTAGGAGGTAAACAGTAAATAAAATCAAATATTTTACTATAAACATACAAACAATACCAATTTTAAATAACATGATTATGCACATAACAATGTTAGAGAAAGTATAATAAATATGAAATATTCTTGTGATGCTTACAGACTGAAGATAGGTCCCGGCACTGTGTACACGTTCGCAAACGTAAGCCCAGCGTACGCTGAAATAGCCGTCGTTGGAATGGGAAGGAAAGAAGTCTCTTACAATGAAATGGAGAACCTAGACGAATTTAAGGAAAACGCTCGCGTGGCAGCGGGTGTGGGAGCTCGCGTGTTGCAAGAACACGGGATCGAAAGCATCACGGTGGACAACTTTGGCGACGTCGAAGCGGCAGCGGAAGGATCCAACCTGGGCATCTGGCAGTACCAAGAGAACAAGGATGACAACGATAAACTGAACGAAGCAACACTTAACGTGTACGAAGGGAATAGGGAGCAGTGGGACAGAGGGACGTTAAAGGCAGAAGCGCAGAATATTGCGCGGTGTCTGTGCGAGACTCCGGCCAACATTATGACTCCCACGAGGTTCTCCAGGGTAAGCAACTTTATTGCAACATGTAAATATAACGCTCGTTGTGAAAATTTCTTTACCTGTCATTAGCTTTGTTGTTACAGAGAGCAATAGAGATCCTGTGTCCGTACGGCGTGCAGGTTTACGCCAGAGACAGACGGTGGATGGAGATAAAGAAGATGCATGGGATACTGAACTCCGCTCGTGGATCCTGCGAGCCTCCCATATTTCTGCAAATTGATTACTGTGGCGATCCAAAACTCGAAGAGAAACCAGTGGTTTTAGTTGGTAAGTCAACATTAGAAAAAAACCTTTAAAGTACATTTTATCACAGGAGTCAATGAACTAATAGTGTTTTGCTATTTTCAGGTAAGGGTACGACGTTCAACTGTGGCGGCCTTTGTCTGAAGGAGTGTGAGGGTATGTCCGAGTTCCGGGCTGACATGTCCGGTGCAGCGGTGGTTGTGGCCGTCTTCAAGGCAATTGCTGCCATGCGACTTCCCATCAACGTTCAAGGTCAGTCTAAAGTAGTTATTTGCATTTCCTTTATGTTTGCTTAAAAATGGGCATCACTTTAATTTTATGTGTTTTGTGCTTGGTTCAGGAGTCATCCCGTTGTTTGAGAACATGATCAGCGGAATGGCAATGAAACCAGGGGACGTCGTGCTGGGAATGAACGGCAAGCTAATTAGGGATCAGCTGACGGATGCTTATTCCAGGATCGCACTCGGAGATGCGTTACAGTATGCGGGAACCCTCTCGCCTGCGCAGATCTTGGCCATCGCCACTATGTCAAGTAAGTGTTTCGGAGCTCACTAAATAGCTTATATTGTATGCACTATCAACTGTTAGTTTAGATGTAGAATCAACTCCCTTCTTTGTAGTCTTTGTAGATCGACTTGTATTATTTCTTGCCATTATAAATGGTACAAGATGTAATTTATTCACTACATAATTTACTTACAATATTGTAATTGTAACAAATCTATGGCAAGTGATAATTAATAATTTGTACCTTACACAGGTATGTTTTAGATTTGGTGTGTTTACATTTTAATAGGTGCTCAGCCTCTAATATTGGCTAACTCATTTTAGAGCTCTGTTTTCTTGGCATATGGCCCGAATGTAAAGATTATTGCTGATTAATTTTAAAAACCATTAGCGTTACGACGTAACAAGAGAAACTAACATTAAACAGTAGCACTTGTGTTTAGCAGATACCCTTCATCGTGGAGGAGGGTATTGTCTTGGCGTAACCCGAGAGCGAGTAGGTCCTAAAGCACCTTCATGGTTTCCATCAGTCACAGTTGTAAAAGTTTCCTACTGACGCTACTGATCGTACGCCAAATGTACACACATTAATGTGATAGTGTTAGCATACAATATACAGTAAAGCGTAATACGTTGAACAGAGTATTTAATGTTTGTGTTAAAACTATCTAATAAAGGGTTTTTCGTTTGTATTCTCAAACTGCTATTTAGTATGATATGAATTAACTGGTTTGGAATTCGGATTCATATACTTTCAGACTTTAATTAATTAACTTTTATACTTTAAAAAAGCAAATGAAAATATGTGTTCTTTGTGAAAACAAATTAAAACTTTATCTATTCAAACATTAATTAGGCCAGACGTTATCGTACGTCACAATGCGGGCTGTAAAATGTTTTATATTTGGGATTGTTTTATACCATAATAAAGTATTTTAGAAACGCCATTTATCATATAAACTCTCGTCTTCTCATAAAATGCTATTGTAAAACTATTGTTGTTTAAACTGTGAATAAACGTTTGTTTTGTTTGGTTAAAGGCAGCATCAGGGATTCACTCGGGTTCGGCCCCAACGGCGTCTTCTCAACCTCGGACACCATCTGGGAGCAGTTGGCCTTCGCTGGATCCATGACTGGCGACAGGATGTGGAGGATGCCGCTGTTCAAGGACTACCGCAGAATAGTCACAGGTACATTTGTGTATGCGTGAGTGTGTGTGTGTGTGTGTGTGTGTGTGTGTGTGTGTGTGTGTGAGAGAGAGAGAGAGAGAGAATTATGAAGAGAAATAAAATTATTTCAACAGAAAATATTTTTAAATAATTGTTAAAATACTTTTTGGCATAGTTCCAAAATACTCTTCTATAAATTATATTTTGAAACCAAGAAATTATAACTAGAATAACGTGCTATGTTGAATTCTGATCTGGTGGTGGTGAGTTCTAGCACTGGTGGTGGTGAGTTCCAGCATTGGTGGTGGTGAGTTCCAGCATTGGTGGTGGTGAGTTCCAGCATTGGTGGTGGTGAGTTCCAGCATTGGTGGTGGTGATATTGTTTCAACTTCATATATCTTTGCGTAGTAAATAAGCATTAACTACTTTTGTGGTGATTACAAACACACTAGAGATTTTAGATCGAGCTTTTAGGTTTCAGCTGCAATGAAAAACAAAAAATAAAATATTTTAAAACGTAAAGGTTTTTGAAAGTAATCTTACAGGCAACCAGACGTACAACCAAGATGTGGATGTGTATGGCGATATTTATTGGATTATCGTTATTGGGCAGCCATACTTCTTTCATAAGTTTAACCAAATCAAAGGTTAAATATATGTCTACCACATTAACACAAAACATTATTGCAGTGTTTAGTCTAAATGTTTTAATTTATTTTCAGAGAACTGCAACTGTGACGTACAAAATCTAGGAAAAGGATATCCTGGAGGATCCGGTATTGGCGCCGCTTTCCTAATGGTGAGTTCCTTATGACAAACTCCCAAAACGTTTAGGCTATAAACCAATTAATTTTAGAGGGCTAGAGTAGAATTATGTTTTACATATATTTAATATAAAAGTACTATATATGGTTTAAATTTACAAAAAAAAAGTTCAGAGGTGTATTGTTGATAACCAACTCGTTATGATGATATTTGCAGGAGTTTGCGCCTCCAGTGCAGACCGCCTACATCGACAGCACCGGCACGGGGATGCTGAGCACAGGATACATCCCCTATCTGACGCGCGGCCTGATGTCCGGCCGCCCTACTAGGACCATCATCCAGTACCTCTGCCACTTGGCTTACGCCTGCGACAAAAAGTCCCACACCAAAGACGTGACAGATGCCACGTGTTTACAAAACGAACAACTGCCATGAAAACAAAATCAACCATGTGTACTGTTACAACTAAACAAACGCCTCCTAGACAATCTGTAAAGTCATCATCAGAAACAATAAACACAACACAAAACTTACTTTCCGTCAATAAATATTTAAATAACAATATTTCTGTTAGTTTTGTACATTTTTAGTAAACGTATGTAAATCATGAGACATGAACGTGGCTCATACAATTATGTAAACAAACATGTGAAGGTGGGTGGAATCATCACTGTACAAGGACGACCGCCCTTAGACCTTTACAGAAGGTGGAAAATTAAGGGGTTCATAACGTTGGGGCTGTGATGACGAAAGGATTATTTGTACTAGAACGCTACTTAAGGAGCTGCTAGTTTAAGAAGTTTAACAATTTTATCGTTTGAAGATTTCGACCAGTATTATCCATCTACGAAGCATAGAGAGGATTGTGATTATAGGTATTATAAGGCATTATGTACTTAGGCAGGACCTACAACGTCATGATGGAAGGTATAAAGGTGAATATCATGACCCTCGTGTTCTAGGTTGCGTATCTAAAGCAGTCTTACTTGTGCCAGGGTCATCATGAGTTTAACCAGCTTTGTAAGAAGAAAGATAAGGAATATTAGAAAGAATTAGGCAGGTAGGACTGAGAGACATGTGGCATGACGTATGAAAAGTGTAAGAAGTAAAAAGCGTGACAAGAAATACCTGCATTCCGGCTCCACTTCCTCGTCAAAGTGCACAAAGATAGAGCCTTCATGTTGGGATCATCTCCAGTCTAGGATGTGTCTCCTCACGAATCCAACCTCAAACCAGTCTGGGTGATTAGTCTTGGTGCTACGGATCCTTGGTATCAGAATGTAAGAGTCATCGACCTTGCTGTAAGGTATACACTGGTCACCGCCCTGCCCCTAGGACGAGAAGAGCTCCTACCAGGGACAGCGGTTCGACCGCTTTTCCAAAACCACTCGGGACCAGTAGAACATTCGGAACGGCCAGGTTTGTGTACCTCTATACCTCGTCTGATTAGTCCGGTCTAGGTAATGCAATTAGAACTTAATCACTCTCAGGTGACCATACCTAAGGCCGAACCCTCAAACTGGGGACTTGGTCCTAGGCGGGTATTACCCACCCGTTAGACATTGAGAGCAGGACTGAGGAACGGTCACTCCTTGGTACTGGGAGTAGGTCATCGCAAAGACAAGATCTTATACTTGAAGCAACTGCTCAGCTACTCGTTACTCCGATATTTTGACTTGAAAAATTTTAAAAGTACTGAATTAAAATCAGTAATGTTTTTCTCATTTATTTCTATCTTTGTTTGGACATTCATTCATCTCAGTTTAGACATTCAACTACTCCGTTTGTATAACGCACCTCATCACGCAACATAAGATGAAGTCTCGGCACATAAACAGTACCCTTAGATACCTTAGATACAACAGATATATCTTACAATTTGGTATAACGTTTAATATCGCTGGTATTGTCATTGGGCTGAGAAAACTGACGCATACAAATTATTTTTACTAGTTTTAAAATTCAAATATCTGAAAGCGTTTCACACTAGTCCAGTTCCGTGCACAAACTCGCTTGTTTGAGTTTGGTTTTGTGATGACTTTATATTATAGAGTACTTGAGTAGTTAAAAATTTTCTATCGTGAGGAGTATTTTGTTTTTTTTCATAAAGTGAAGAATTTAAAGGTTTTATTCAAGTGGGCAATGAGCATTGAACTTCATGGTGGAGCTGCATTTATGAGTGTCCATTAATCCATTACATCGAGTGGTGAGTTTTTTTTGCATTTAGGTAATTTTGGCTAGATTGTCCGCGTGTCTGCTGGTGTACCACGGAAAGAAAATGAGCATATTTTGTTGAGGTTCCCTGCATATTTTGGCCTTGTGCTGGTTGTTGTTTCGTGATGATTAGGTTCAGGGAGTAGAATGCGTTTTGTTTTTCCAGTACGAGGATTACACGTGACAATACCGAAATGAAGTCCTGTTCCAGTGAGAGACATACGGCACTGAATATGCTGGAAGTTATCAGGAAGTCTGTGGATTTTAATCACTGTTTAGAGTTGTATACAATTATTAAATAAAATCGTTTCAAAACAGAAACCGTTTTGCTATCTCGCCGTGTTCAGTCCGGAGTTCAGTGTTTGAACTATATTTTAGAGATACCGTAGAAGGTGTGTGCTCACCATTACCGTATGACTTGCATTTGTTTGAAAATGCTATTAACCTGACTTCTCAAGAGTCGTTAATTTGCTACCGTAGTGCTTTGTTTGACCAACCTGTAGTCTTGCTAAATACGTAAAGGGAAACATGGCCGCTCTAACCTTAACGAGGGGCTCTTTACAATCACCGTAGAAAATAAGATAATTTTAATAAGGTTGTTTTTTACTATAAAACTTTTTAATGGTGCTCTAGTTGAAAAAATATCAACAAAAATTTAACATTAAAATAGTTTATCCGCCAATATAAGAAATTATGTGTGCAGTGCGTTAAAAACGTTTATGGCAGCACATCTTGGAAATTTAATTCGTTTCAAGAATGTGGTTAAACAAACTGAATGATGCATTCAACAATTTTGCAGATAAATAAAATTTGACAAAAGGTTTTGGTTAATAAACGTTTAGGTATATTGGATTTCAATCTTGTTTTGTCTATGGTGTTGGGGGATATCGACATTGTTGTTATAGCTTCTTCTGTCACAAGCAGGGGAAATCGAAACTGTTGATGTAGCTGTGGAGTTACCTTGTTTTTTTCAGTCGAGTGGGGGAAATCGAGACTGTTGTTGTAGGTGTGGAAATACCTTGTTCTGTCAATTGAGTATGTGCAATCCAAACTGTTGTAGCTGAGGTAATACCTTGTTTTGTCAATCGAGCGGGGGAAATCGAGACTGTTGTTGTAGCTGTGGAAATACTTTGTTTTGTCATTCAAGTGGAGGAAATCGAGATTGTTGTAGGTGAGGTAATACCTTGTTCTGTCAATCGAATGGGTGCAATCCAAACTGTTGTAGCTGAGGTAATACCTTGTTTTGTTAATCGAGCGGGGGAAATTGAGACTGTTGTTGTAGCTGTGGAAATACCTTGTTTTGTCATTCAAGTGGAGGAAATCGAGATTGTTGTAGGTGAGGTAATACCTTGTTCTGTCAATCGAGTGGGTGCAATCCAAACTGTTGTAGCTGAGGTAATACCTTGTTTTGTTAATCGAGCGGGGGAAATTGAGACTGTTGTTGTAGCTGTGGAAATACCTTGTTCTGTCAATCGAGTGGGTGCAATCCAAACTGTTGTAGCTGAGGTAATACCTTATTTTGTCAAACGAGTGGAGGAAATCAAGACTGTTGTTGTAGCTGTAAAGTTATCTTGTTTTGTCAGTCAAGGGGGAGAATCGATAGAGGACTTTGCTCTTTTGTAGTTGTAGAGGACTTTGCTTTGTCTATCTAGTGAGGGAAATCGATACTGTTGATGTAGATGTAGAGTACCTTGTTTTGTCTGTCTAGTGAGGGGAATCGAGACTGTTGTTCTAGCTGTAGAGAACTTTGTTTTGTCTATCTAGTGAGGGGAACCAAGACTGTTGTTGTAGTTGTAGAGGACTATCATTATCTATGAAGAGGGAAAAATCGAGACTGTTGTAGTTGTCGATGACTTGGTTTTGTCTATTGAGTGGGGAAATCAAGACTGGTGTTGTAGCTGAGGAGGTTCTCGTAATTATCAATTGAGGGGGGTATTGAGACTGTTGATTTATGGGTGGAGAAACGTATTGAACGCACTGTTTACAAAGAAGTATATTTCATATGATAAAACCTAAATATATAGGAAACCAGATTTAATAAAAGTGATAATATCTTAAGAAATATTTAATTTGTTATCTCGAGGACAACTTGAGAAGAGTCTAAGAACGGAACTGGATTTATGTCCACTCATTTAGCAGCATCTACTGGTGGATGGACGGCTGTTGACCTATTGATATGCAGCCATCCTTTAGTTACAACCATGAGTCAACCATTTGTTATATGAAATAATATATTATTCCATAATGTAATCTAATAACGTTATATCTAAACGTGGAGTAAACGTTTGAAATTCAATTTAATTTAATTCGAAAATAAATGTAAACATAACTTTAAAGTAACCTCTAATAGAAGACTGCGCAAACCAGCTGTTAGCGGTAAGAGTCACGTTTTACTTTTGGAAATCTTCGATATAGGCCTAATATTTGTTGATTATTAGGGATTGGTGTAAATTCCTAGACGACATATTTTTAAGAATTCTAATGTAAAATTCTTTTTTATATTCTACGCCACAACTAGATACACTTGATTAAGTAAAATGTTATTGAGGTTTCCCACAATCACTACAAGTAATTACTACATTTTATTGGTTGATACCGGAGGCGATATAATCAACGAATAACGTCTAATGTTTAGCAAAAGTGAAATAGGTTTTGGATAAATTGGACGCTTGGAAAGACAAGTTAAAGAATTTAGGTTAAACATCAGCAAAACTAGGGCAATGTTCGTACAAACGAATAGAAATGAAAAATGTTTGTTTTATTTCTTTTACAAATACAATTAGGATTCAACTTCAAACCCGGAGGAAGTATGTAATTGACAATGTCAAACTGAGTCACTGGTATTATTCAAGAAAAAGAAGACAGATATAAAATATATACAATAATAAGAGTATTGACTATGTTCAAAAACACTAGAAATGTTTGCAAAAGGTATATTGGAGAATTGGAAGAGTAATATCACTGTAGAAAAACCTTACACAGCACCTTTACACCCCGAAAGAAATTGAGTCAACTTTTATTTAAGTGCTAAAATATACTTTATGAATTTAAAATAATTAATTTTATTAACTTTTTTATAAATTAAAAAAAATATGATATATATTTTATATATAACAATAATTGTTTGTATAGCCTACTGACTTTAACTTCAGCGTGTCATAAATTCCATTTTAAAGTTATAATGTCTATGCTATAAGCTGTATGAAAACATCAGCTATTGTTTCTATAAATTTCGTGATTTTATAAAACCATCTATTTGTTTTGTTAATAAGTTGTCTATTTTATAGGCAGCTGTAGCCTACTTTGTAGCCTACTTTTGGCTACTGTAGCAAATGTCACATTCTTCACCATTGTAAAGTAACACATGCAGAATTTACTTTAGAGATAAAGCGCTTCTTGTTTTTTTTTTTGTTTTTAATTTATGTGATTCTCATTTCAAGGGTTGATAAACTCAAGGAGGGTGGAAAACGTTTAATGTAAGGGTTGATACGTACTCCACTTCACAGATGCTCAGACATGGAAAGAATTTAAAATAGCTAGCACCCTAATTTTTTCCGACGTCGAAAAGCGTAGATTTCACAGTGTAAAGGTTAGCTTTACGTTCCACCTAATGTTACTGTTTCATTTTGTGTAGAAATGTAAATTTTGTTGCTTTTGTGTGAAACTGTAACTGGATTTAATTATTTTAAACTTTTATTATCACTTACATCTACTGAGAGTTTTCATCGGCCTCTTCTGTCTGACGAAGATGAAGCTTAGATGATATTATTTATAAGAACAAAAAATGTAATTATTTCCCTTTCATAATATATGACGAAGCTTGAAGTAGTGTATTCAAAACTATAGTACTGAAAGTGGCCTTTTCCGGGACGCGATTGTATTTTCCCGGGACGCAATATATCAAAAACCGGGAAAACAGTTTAGACACGAATTATGATCGATACTTTTCATCACACTGCAAAGATAATATTAATAACACTAAATTATAATTAAAATAATTATAAAATAATTATAGTTTCCTACATTTTGAAATTATTGAAAACAAGTAGGGCCCTACAACGTTTTATCCATACATTTAAATACAATAAAGATTATATTTCACACAGTTAAAACTTATTTAGTTTATTGACAGTTCAATTAATTTATATGATAGAACAGTCTCATTACTTCAACTACTTCACTTAGCCAACTATTTGATAATTGCGATGGATGTCGGTTTTTTTATATTACACAGTAATATTTCTTCTAAAATATTAACAGCAATTTTGTTTACGCATATACAGCTAACTGAATTAATAAAAACGGCAGATTTCAAACATGTACCAACAGCTACATGTTTCAGCGCTAATTAGCGGTCGAACGCATAGCTACACACAATCCGGGGAAAATTCTCAGCACTTTTACCAGGCCTAGACTTGGACAAGGCTAATCTCGTTACACATATGAATGATTAGTGGGAGCGACTATTATCGAAGCAGAGAAATGAAAACTGTCTTTAATTGAAAACAGCGTAAACAGTATGAACATTATTGTCGACCGATCAGATCAAACATTCTTTAATTTTAGGTGTTTGACAGACGAATCGACTGTGAGTAGAACAATTGGGTAAAACTACATAGTAGTAATAATAATTTCTCAATCCCTCTCTCCCTCTCACTCCCATATTCTCTCAAGAGAAGTATTTAATCCTTCATTTGTCATTAGTTCTTACCACCCTCATTTATGTTTCTCACCTAACGTTCAGTTCAGAGCCATTTCAAGTTTTTTCTAAATGTAAGCCGATTACATTCAGGATTACATTCATTCAATGCGCGTAATAAGATTCTATCACACGCATTGAGACTAATCTAAAGTGTGGGATATGGAGGGGTCCAAGAATGGTAGTCGCCGATCAGCACACACTCGACAACCGTTCTGTTTCACATCGTGGCTCTTTCTTTTTTTACTGCAATATATTGATTGAAGTTAAAATAACTTTGATTAAATTCTGTTTTAACGAGGGATTAACGAAAACTTCCGCTACATTTCGTCCTAAATTCATTTTGGATTCAGTGTTTTCTTGTCTAGTTCCACCAAGCTGAAAATTTGGTTTGACCAGGTCAGATCAAATAAACCACAGGGCTTTTCAAAACCTAGCGTACGTGTAGTTGTATTCTTAATTTTAAAAAATTTAAGTCTGTGCACAAACATCAACATGAATGAAAAACATTTTTTTAAATCGCTTTCATCTTGGGGCAACAATCCTTCCGAATGGGTGGTCAAAGGGTGACGTTTTTGTTGCAAGATCAAAGCCGCTAATTCCCGGACTTCCATTTTACATTTTAAATTATAATTTACTGCGAGCGATGTGACAACACAAGACAAAAATACTGCTAAGGAGGACATTTTTTGGAAGTGATTTCTTAGGTTTCTTTATGAAAAAATGCCGGTGTGAATCAACTAATCTCTCATATATAAATACTACTCACTTTGAATACGTATTTTACTTCAGTCAGTCAAAGAAGGTGGGGATTTGGTGGCCTTAGAGGGTTTGCAGCTTCCGTCTTGCTGTAGAAATTTGGGATCAGGGCTTTTGGTAGGGGCTGGAATTGAGGAGGGTATATTCCACGGTAGGATGATTAATTGGGTAGGACGGTGACAAGGTTTTTTCTCTGAGACAACGTTTATTTGTTACAAATGAAGTGACTGACTGACCCTCCATATTTTTTATACCGACCTAGATTTATACCTCTGCATTTCCTTTGGAATCTAATGACGGCATTGGACACTCTGAATGTTTATTTCTAGCTTAACTGTGGCTTCTGATACTTTTACCCCATTTCATCACCAAAAACTAAAAAAAACAAACATTTTGTTGGCAAAAATTATAAGATAAATTTTTATAAAGAAATATTGAGTAACTACTTAACCATAACCTTGTTTATTTGATAGTATGAAAGTGGGTTTAATAAGGACTTCGATTGGGAACATTGGTACTCAAAACTCGCTCGAAAACGGTTGTACCAACGTAATTCATAGGGAAATAACGGTTCTAAGTAAATGCAACTGACCGTAGCAAAATCTGATTAAGTAGACACAACTTACCTCTTAAGTAACGGCTATTAGCAGCGCAAAGCATCGTAAAATAATAATTCTAAGCGGAAGCAACTCATTACAAAATAACGGTTATAGGCAGCACAACTCATCGCAAAATAAAGGTTTTAAGAGGACGCGAATCATTACGAAACAAAGGTTATAGGCAGCCTAACTAATCGTAAAATAAAGTTCTAAAAGAACGCGAATCATTACGAATCAAAGGTTATAGGCAGCCTAACTAATCGTAACATAAAGTTCTAAAAGGACGCTAATCATTACAAAACAAAGGTTATAGGCAGCTTAACTAATCGTAAAATAAAGTTCTAAAAGGACGCGAATCATTATGTAATAACGGTCATAGACAGCGCAACTCATCGCAAAATGAAGGTTCTAAGCGAACGCAACTCATTACTTAATAACGGTTATAAGCTCCGCAACTCAACACAAAATAATGGTTCTAAGCGAACGCAACTCATTACGTAATAACGGTTATACCCAGTGTAATCCATTGCAAAATAAACGTTCTAAGAGGACACGACTCATTACTTAATAACGGTTATAAGCTCCGCAACTCAACGCAAAATAATGGTTTTAAGCAGACGCAACTCATTACTAAATAACGGTTATAGGCAGTGTAAGTCATCGCGAAATAACCGTTCTAAGAGGACCCAAATCATTACGTAATAACTGTTATAGGCTCCGCAAATCATCGCAAAATAATATTTTTAAGCAGACGCAACTCATTACTATATAACGGTTATAGGCAGTGTATGTCATCGCGAAATAACCGTTCTAAGAGGACCCAAATCATTACGTAATAACTGTTATAAGCTCCGCAAATCATCGCAAAATAATATTTTTAAGCAGACGCCATTCATTACTAAATAACGGTTATAAGCAGTGTAAGTCATCGCGAAAAACCATTCTAAGAGGACCCAAATCATTACGTAATAACTGTTATAAACTCCGCAAATCATCGCAAAGCAATATTTTAAAGTGGCGCAACTCATTACTAAATAACGGTTATAGGCAGTGTAATTCATCGTGAAATAACCGTTTTAAGAGGACCCAAATCATTACGTAATAACGGTTATGAGCTCCGCAACTCATCGCAAAAAATGGTCTTAAGCAGTCGCAACTCATTACTAAATAACGGTTATAAGCAGTGTTAGTCATCGCGAAAAAAAACCGTTCTAACAGGACCCAACTCATTACGTAAAAACTATTATAAGCTCCTCACATCATCGCAAAACAATATTTTTAAGCGGACGCAACTCATTACTAAATAACGGGTATAGGCAGTGTAAGTCATCGCGAAATAATCGTTCTAAGAGGACTCAAATCATTACGTAATAACTGTTATAAGCTCCGCAAATCATCGCAAAATAATATTTTTAAGCGAACGCAACTCATTACTAAATAACGGGTATAGGCAGTGTAAGTCATCTCAAAATATCCGTTCTAAGAGGACCCAAATCATTACGTAATATCTGTTATAAGCTCCGCAAATCATCGCAAAACAATATTTTTAGGCAGACGCAATTATTTACTAAATAAAGGTTGTAGGCAGTGTAAGTCATCACGAAATGTCGGTTCTAAGAGGACACAAATTATTACGTAATAACTGGTTTAAGCTCCGCAAATCATCGCAAAATAATATTTTTAAGCGGACGCAACTCATTACTAAATAACGGGTATGGGCAGTGCAAGTCATCTTGAAATAACCGTTCTAAGAGGACTCAAATCATTACGTAATAACTGTTATAGGCTCCGCAAATCATCGCAAAATAATATTTTTAAGCGAACGCAACTCATTACTAAATAACGGGTATAGGCAGTGTAAGTCATCTCAAAATATCCGTTCTAAGAGGACCCAAATCATTACGTAATATCTGTTATAAGCTCCGCAAATCATCGCAAAACAATATTTTTAGGCAGACGCAATTAATTACTAAATAAAGGTTGTAGGCAGTGTAAGTCATCACGAAATGTTGGTTCTAAGAGGACCCAAATTATTACGTAATAACTGTTTTAAGCTCCGCAAATCATCGCAAAATAATATTTTTAGGCGGACGCAACTCATTACTAAATAACGGGTATAGGCAGTGCAAGTCATCTTGAAATAACCGTTTAAGAGGACCCAAA
Source organism: Prosapia bicincta (assembly GCA_036971475.1). NCBI lineage: Eukaryota > Metazoa > Arthropoda > Insecta > Hemiptera > Cercopidae > Prosapia > Prosapia bicincta. Next base: position 134,192,742 of record JBAIZL010000004.1, read on the forward strand.
TCATTACTAATTAACGGTTATAAGCAGTGTAAGTCATCGCGAAATAACCGTTTAAGAGAACCCAAATCATTACGTAATAACTGATATGAGCTCTGCAAATAATCGCAAAATAATATTTTTAAGCGGACGCAACTCATTACTAAATAACGGGTATAGGCAGTGCAAGTCATCTTGAAATAACCGTTCTAAAAGGACCCAAAAAATTACGTAATAACGGTTATAAGCTCCGCAACTCATTGCAAAAAATGGTTCCAAGCAGACGCAACTAATTACTAAATAACGGTTATAAGCAGTGTAAGTCATCGCGAAAAAAACCGTTCTAACAGGACCCAACTCAATACGTAATAACTGTTATAAGCTCCGCAAATCATCGCAAAACAATATTTTTAAGCGGACGTAACACATTACTAAATAACGTTTATCGGCAGTGTAAGTCATTGCGAAATGTCGGTTCTAAGAGGACCCAAATCATTACGTAATAACTGTTATAAGCACCGCAAATCATCGCAAAATAATACTTGTAAGCGGACGCAACTCATTACTAAATAACGGGAATAGGAAGTGCAGGACATTTTGAAATAACCGTTCTAAGAGGACCCAAATCATTACGTAATAACGGTTATAAGCTCCATACTCATCGCAAAAATGGTTTTAAGCAGACGCAACTCATTACTAAATAACGGTTATAAGCAGTGTAAGTCATCGCGAAATAACCGTTTTAAGAGGACCCAAATCATTACGTAATAACTGTTATAAGCTCCGCAAATCATCGCAAAATAATATTTTTAAGCAGACGCAACTCATTACTAAATAACGGTTATAGGCAGTGTAAGTCATCGCGAAATAACCGTTCAAAGGGAACCCAAATCATTACGTAACAACTGTTATAAGCTACGCAAATCATCGCAAAATAATATTTTTAAGCGAACGCAACTCATTACTAAATAACGGGTATAGGCAGTGTCAGTCATCGAGAAATAACCGTTCTAAGAGGACCAAAATTATTACGTAATAACGGTTATAAGCTCCGCAACTCATCGCAAAAAAATGGTTTTAAGCAGACGCAACTCATTACTAAATAACGGTTATAGGCTGTGTAAGTCATCACAAAATAACCGTTCTAAGAGGACCCAAATCATTACGTAATAACTGTTATAAGCACCACAAATCATCGTAAAATAACATTTTCAAGCAGACGCAACTCATTACAAATACCGGGTATAGGCAGTGCAAGTCATCGCGAAATAACCGTGCTAAGAGGATCCAAATCATTACGTGATAACTGTTATAAGCTCCGCAAATCATCGCAAAATAATATTTTTAAGCAGACGCAACTCATTACTAAATAACGGTTATAAGCAGTGTAAGTCATCGCGAAATAAGCGTTCTAAGAGGTCCCAAATCATTAGGTAATAATCGTTATAAGCTTAGCATATCATCGCAAAATAATATTTTTAAGCGGACGCAAATCATTACTAAATAACGGGTATAGGGAGTGCAAGTGATCTTGAAATAACCGTTCTAAGAGGTCCCAAATCATTAGGTCATAACTGTTATAAGCTTAGCATATCATCGCAAAATAATATTTTTAAGCGGACGCAAATCATTACTAAATAACGGGTATAGGCAGTGTAGGTCATCTCAAAATAACCGTTCTAAGAGGACCCAAATCATTACGTAATAACTGTTATAAGCTCCGCAAATCATCGCGAAATAATATTTTTAAGCGGACGCAACTCATTACTAAATAACAGGTATAGGCAGTGCAAGTCATCTTGAAATAACCGTTCTAATAGGACCCAAATCATTACGCAATAACGGTTATAAGCTCCGCAACTCTTCGCAAAAAATGGTTTTAAGCAGACGCAACTAATTACTAAATAACGGTTATAAGCTGTGTAAGTCATCGCGAATAAACCGTTCTAACAGGACCCAACTCATTACGTAATATCTGTTATAAGCTCCGCAAATCATCGCAAAACAATATTTTTAGGCGGACGCAACACATTACTAAATAACGGTTATAAGCAGTGTAAGTCATCGCGAAATAAGCGTTCTAAGAGGACCCAAATCATTACGTAATAACTGTTATAAGCTCCGCAAATCATCGCAAAATAATATTTTTAGGCAGACGGAATTCATTACTAAATAACGGGTATAGGCAGTGCAAGTCATCTTGAAATAACCGTTCTAATAGGACCCAAATCATTACGCAATAACGGTTATAAGCTCCGCAACTCTTCGCAAAAAATGGTTTTAAGCAGACGCAACTAATTACTAAATAACGGTTATAAGCTGTGTAAGTCATCGCGAAAAAACCGTTCTAACAGGACCCAACTCATTACGTAATATCTGTTATAAGCTCCGCAAATCATCGCAAAACAATATTTTTAGGCGGACGCAACACATTACTAAATAACGGTTATAAGCAGTGTAAGTCATCGCGAAATAAGCGTTCTAAGATTACCCAAATCATTACGTAATAACTATTATAAGCTCCGCAAATCATCGCAAAATAATATTTTTAGGCAGACGGAATTCATTACAGTACTAAATAACGGTTATAGGCAGTGTAAGTCATCTCAAAATATCCGTTTTAAGAGGACCCAAATCATTACGTAATATCTGTTATAAGCTCCGCAAATCATCGCAAAACAATATTTTTAGGCGGACGCAACACATTACTAAATAACGGTTATAAGCAGTGTAAGTCATCTCGAATTATCCGTTCTAAGAGAACCCAAATCATTACGTAATAACTGTTATAAGCACCTTAAATCATCGCAAAATAATACTTGTAAGCGGACGCAACTCATTACTAAATAACGGTTATAGGCAGTGTAAGTCATCGCGAAATAACTGTTCTTAGAAGACGCAACTCATTATGTAAGTGCATCTAACAGTAAAATTACGAAATAACGGTTGCAGGCAGCGCAACTCATCGCCAAATAAAGGTTCTAAGGTGTTCTGTAAATCCGTACCACTGAAAATCGGCCCCCCTGCGGAATTTCTGAGAACAGCCAGGGCGAGTTATTTTGGGAATACCTACTAGTACCAAGATTTTTTTATGGATGGGACATTTAAAAGCTATAGTAAGCAGTTTACGCAGATATATTTAGTACACGCAGACTTTGGAAGTTCTACGGGTGAAAGAAATATTTATCCTGTTGTGTTCGCTCTCTTAACGAACAAAAAAAAAGATACTTACGTCCGCCTGTTCAAGAAAGTACTTGAAATTATTCCAGAGTGGAAACCAAGAAATATCACCGTTGATTTCGAAGCTGCGGCGATTTCTGCACCTCAGGATGTGTTTCCATCGGTTATAATCTACGAATGCCATTTCCATATGAAAAAATGTCTCTGGAGGAAAATTCAAGATTTAGGACTTGTACATGAGTACAGGGGAAATGAGGAAGTACAGATGCGAGTTCGAATGTGCGCTGCACTTGCTTTCTTTCGACATGAAGATGTCGTGGACGGCTGGCTCGAGATACACTCTAGAGCACCTGATTTAACCAAACTTGCTGAATTCTTTGATTACTTTGAAAAATTCTGAAATTCCGATCGATCCTTGGAGCTGCTACAAGAGGCGCCATCGAACTACCAACGCCGTTGAAGGCTGACACAACAAGATTAATAACGTTCTTGGGGAACAAAATCCAAAAATCAAAGATGTGATCGACTGCATGAAAAAGAAGCGGAAAATTCAGCGTTGTGCATTGATGAGGTTGGAGTTGCACATGGAAGGCAAACGAAGGAAAACAAAGAACATGAAATTTGACGAAAGACTGAAAAACACAGTAGAAAAGAATGAAGAAGATGGTGACATCAGGGCTTGTATAAAAACTATCTCACACCTCCAAAAACTAGAGTAGTTTGTTGAACTCAAAACCAAAACAAAAATTTAAAAAATTTAAAAAATGAATAAAAATAAATAAATAAAATGAAAATTTTTAAAAATTGACAACGCTTCAAGCTGATTTTAAACACGCCTAAATGACAAAAGACAACTTGTGACATTTAGCCAGTCCAAATTCTGGATAAAGTGTAATGGGAATCGGTTTATTAATTTATTAAATTATAAACATTTAACACAAAGTAAAAAACTGAAAAACTGCACATCGCTGGTTGTGCTGTCACTCATGGAGGAGGTAGCAAGTAACCAGTATTCATTGTTACGGCAAACTATAGAGTGGGACGGATTTTCACAAATTCCTTAGTGGGACCGATTTTCACTGGTACGGATTTACCCTCACTCAGGTTTTAAGAGGACTCAACGCATTAAATAATAACGGTTATATGAAGTGTACCTCATCGTAAAATAATGATTCTAAGAGGACACAAATCATTACGAAGCAACTGTTATAGGCAGCGCAACTCATAGTAACATAATAGTATTATGCGGGTAGAAATCATTACGTAATATCGGTTTTATCCAGTGCAACTCATCGCAAAATAAAGGCTCTAAGAGGACACACATCATTACGAAACAACGGTGCAGCGTAACTCATCCAAAAAAAAGTTTCTAAGAGGACGCAAGTAATTACGAAACAATGGTTATAGGCAGTGAAACTCATAGTAAAATAATAGTTTTATGCGGGTAGAAATCATTACGTAATATCGGTTTTATCCGGTGCAACTCATCGCAAAATAAAGGCTCTAAGAGGACACACATCATTACGAAACAACGGTTACAGGCAGTGTAACTCATCAAAAAAAAAGTTTCTAAGAGGACGCAAATCATTACGAAACAATGGTTTTAGGCAGTGCAACTCATCCAAAAAAAAGTTTCTAAGAGGACACAAATCATTAGGAAACAACGGTTACAGGCAGCGTAACTCATCCAAAAAAAAGTTTCTAAGAGGACGCAAATTATTACGAAACAATGGTTATAGGCAGTGCAACTCTTCCAAAAAAAATGTTTCTAAGAGACGCAAATCATTAGGAAACAATGTTTATAGGCAGCGAAACTCATAGTAAAATAATAGTTTTATGCGGGTAGAAATCATTACGTAATATCGGTTTTATCCGGTGCAACTCATTGCAAAATAATGGCTCTAAGAGGACACACATCATTACGAAACAACGGTTACAGGCAGCGTAACTCATCAAAAAAAAAGTTTCTAAGAGGACGCAAGTAATTACGAAACAATGGTTATAGGCAGTGAAACTCATAGAAAAATAATAGTTTTATGCGGGTAGAAATCATTACATAATATCGGTTTTATCCGGTGCAACTCATCGCAAAATAATGGCTCTAAGAGGACACACATCATTACGAAACAACGGTTACAGGCAGCGTAACTCATTCAAAAAAAAGTTTCTAAGAGGACGCAAGTAATTACGAAACAATGGTTATAGGCAGTGAAACTCATAGAAAAATAATAGTTTTATGCGGGTAGAAATCATTACGTAATATCGGTTTTATCCGGTGCAACTCATTGCAAAATAAGGGCTCTAAGAGGACACACATCATTACGAAACAACGGTTACAGGCAGCGTAACTCATTCAAAAAAAAGTTTCTAAGAGGACGCAAATCATTACGAAACAATGGTTTTAGGCAGTGCAACTCATCCAATAAAAATTTTCTAAGAGGACGCAAATCATTACGAAACAATGTTTATAGGTAGCGCAACTCATAGTAAAATAATAGTTTTATGCGGGTAGAAATCATTATGTAATATCGGTTTTATCCGGTGCAACTCATCGCAAAATAAAGGCTCTAAGGGGACACACATCATTATGAAACAACGGTTACAGGCAGCGTAACTCATCCAAAAAAGAGTTTCTAAGAGGACGCAAATCATTAGGAAACAACGGTTATAGGCAACGTAACTCATACAAAAAAAAGGTTCTATGAGGACGCAAATCATTAGGAAAAAAACGGTTATAGGCAGCGTAACTCATCCAAAAAAAAGGTTCAAAGAGGACGCAAATTATTACGAAACAATGGTTATAGGCAGTGCAACTCATTGTAAAATAATGATTCAATGAGGCTGCAACTCATTACGAGTTAACGGTTATAGGCAGCGCAACTCATAGTAAAATAATAGTTTTATGCGGGTAGTAATCATTACGTAATATCGGTTTTATCCTTTGCAACTCATCGCAAAATACAGGCTCTAAGAGGACACAAATCATTACGAAGCAACGGTTATGGGCAGCGCATGTCATTGAAAAATAAAAGTTCTAAGAGAACGTATATAATTACGAAATAACAGTTGAGAGTAGCGCAAGTGATCGTAAAACATTTGTTCTTTGCGATCGCAACTATTCACGAAATAACGGTGGTATACAGCGGAACTCAACGTTAAATAAAAATTTTAACCAGTGTAATTTACACAACTTAATAACGATTCTAAGGCACATAGTGTTACTGGTAACGGGAGAACATATCTGTTGAAGCCAAATGGGTAGCTGAACGTCAGCCTGCAAAATTGCCTCGGAACATTATCACAGTCTAAAACACGAAGTCTATCTAGATAGATGTATTATGCCGCATAGCTTAACCTACTTTAGGACACAAAGCCTCTGCCGTTATCAGGCGCTGACTTTATGCTCTTCGGATTAATACAGTAACGTAATGTAATCTAAGTCCAGTCGTAAACTTTGCAGAATGTGTGCGAAACTCGATCCAACGGAAAGTGTTGTTACATTCCGAGTCATGACTCTCCGTCTTGTTTGTAGCATTTCCCTTCTTCTCGTATTCGTGGCTCCTAAATGCTAATGGATATATTTGGAGCGTTAAGTTATCTACTATTCCTGGCATTGTCATATGTGGCATTCCTGGTATTGTCATATGTGGCATTCCTGGTATTGTCATACGTGGCATTCCTGGTATTGTCATATGTGGCATTCCTGGCATTGTCATATGTAGCATTCCTGGCATTGTCATATGTGGCATTCCTGGTATTGTCACATTAACTTATGTATACTTGTTACGGTAAATCTCCATCGATCAGAACGTTCTTGGACTATTCCTCCCACATGGGTATCGTCTTTACATATATTATTTAGCCACGCCCCCGTTGAACCACGGTGGCCCTACCCTCATACTCGTTCCGCCTAATTAGTGGTAATATTCCTTGCAAAATAATCTTTTTATAAATAAGCAAAATGGGCACAGAGTAGGTGGAAAAGTTCATAGACAGTTCTGGTTGATGAACGTTTTTCGAAACACTTCAATAGTGGTTAATATGATAGTGCTACGAATGCAGATATATTTAATAATAAAAATATAAATATGCAACCTAGCATTAACCTAGAATATGTCTTAAAGTTAACGAAAGTATTTACGCTACTGGATACTTAACATTTACCTAAATAAACTGGATTTAAGAAAGAGATATCTGCCTTCTGTAATACATTTTCATTTTTATTAGTGTTTGTATAAAGCTTTACAAACAGATAAAATTTAGGGTCTGTCTGAATTTATTGACAAATTTTTTTATGGCCAAATCGCTGTGAAAAGATAATAACAATCCTCAGCAATAAACTAGCGAACATAACCGCCACAGATACAAACTATCATGCCACTTTATTACAAATACAAAAAGCTTAATTAATCAAGAAATATTTTTATAAACCTACACAAAACCAAAATAATGAAATTTGAGAGAAGATTTTACTAACCGTAAAAACCTTTAAACTTAAAAGTTGAACCCTTGATTCTCTATGAAGAAAGGGGCATAACTATTTTGGGGATTTACAAAAAACGTTGATAGTAATGGTTATAAATTTTTTTCCAAAAAATATTTTGACTTGTAAATGGATATTTATTAAGAGTTTTATAATTTGTTGATTTTTATTAAGTTTTATATATTGTTATGTATTTTTATAAGTCGTAAGTTATGATTATTTAATTAAAACTGAGCACTTGAAAAGGATTTTCGGAAAGAAATTCGAAACAATGAGTGTATAAAAACGCAAAATTGTCTGTGATCTGTCATTAGCCTATATAAAATGTTATAAAATCATCTCTTTATATTTAAAGTTCGATTTTTATATTTACAACTAAAACCGCGTTGAAATTAGTTTAATTTATGGAAATTATTTGGTATTTTTATTGCAATGAAAACTAATTCTGATTGCAATTTTGCCTACACAAACCTACCAGCCTGCGACTACAATATTCGCCACCAGGAGCGTTGTTGATTTTATTGTTTGACGAGAAGACACAAATTAAATCACAACATATTTTTGTTACATTCAATTTTTTGTCATTTTTTTCAATGCACGATTTTACATATTTGTTTTAAACATTTTCAAACCAGACGCCAGGACAAATTGTTTGATGACTTTGTATCAATACACAATATCAAGAGCACAGTGGTACAATATATTACAATAAAAATATTGAAAAGAACCCCAATACCACAAAAATAATAAAAAATAACAAATAAAACAAGTTACTTAAGATTAAACCCTTATTTACATTTCGATGACCATGTTATCATCATCAGAGGGTTTTGTTACAAAATAGAATCTAGCAAACAAGAAGTTACATACCGCGGAGAACGATTGGTATCATTCTAGTTTGTAACTTCTTGTGTGCTAGATTGTATTCTGTAATAAGACCCTCTGATGATGACGACATGGTCATCGAAATGTACATAAGGGTTTAATCTTAAATAACTTGTTTTATTTGTTATTTTTGATTATTTTTGTGGTATTGGGCTCCTTTTCAATATTTTTATTGTAAGACTTTGTATCAAGTTATGTAAGGATAATTTCGAACATTTCGACAGTTAATTTTTTATTTTTTTATACAACCTCATTCAACTTGTCTAGATTTTTTATATATACGAAGGGTAATACAAATACTGAAGTAAATAAATGGCAATGTGAGTCCATTTAGCCCAAAATATTAAAAGTAGTCACCAGTGGCGTACCTTGAAAAATGAGCCGTGGAGAGGTAATTGTAGGGGGGCCTATTACCTGCCCGACGAAAATATAAGGGGGCTTGTTATTATTAACACTAATAAAAAAAAAAACATCAATAAAAATACAAATAATTAGTATTGGATAATTATTACGTCGTATATTTCACTACCGCTTTTTGTATGTACATACGTCACATGTAAGCCGTTTTTTTCGAGAAAAAAACATTTTAAAAGGGAGATATTGTATTTTGTAAAATTAAAAATTATGGACGAAGATTTTTTTGAGGAGTAATGCGTCCGCATTTTCTTCAAATTTGGTAGCAATTTGCGCAAGTATGCTACATCAATTTTCGTAGTTAGGGTAATTTTCTTTCTTAATAAAATTACTTAAATTTCATATTATAAAACATTTCCAACCAGTTGGAGGCTCAAGTGCAGTTGAGGACATCAGTGCGGGCTGGAGCGGAGCGAACAACTTGGCACGCCACTGCTTGTTAATATTTCTAATGAACAAACGATCTGAGGTCATCAGCTTAGAAGTGAGTGCAAACTCTTGGTAATTTTATGGTCTTCGGCTCAACCGTAAACAGTTCAAATAACAACTTTTAGACTTTCCCATTAATTTATAACCATTACTATCAACGTTTTTTGTAAATCCTCAAAATAGTTATGCCCCTTTCTTCATAGAGAATCAAGGGTTCAACTTTTAAGTTTAAAGGTTTTTAAGGTTAGTAAAATCTTCTCTCAAATTTCATTATTTTGGTTTCGTGTAGGTTTATAAAAATATTTCTTGATTAATTAAGCTTTTTGTATTTGTAATAAAGTGGCATGATAGTTTGCATCTGTGACAGTTATGTTCGCTAGTTTATTGCTGAGGATTGTTATTATCTTTTCTCAGCGATTTGGCCATAAACAAATTTGTCAATAAATTCAGACAGACCCTAAATTTTATTTGTTTGTAAAGCTTTTATACAAACACTAATAAAAATGAAAATGTATTACAGAAGGCAGATATCTCTTTCTTAAATCCAGTTTATTTCGGTAAATGTTAAGTATCCAGTAGCGTAAATACTTTCGTTAACTTTAAGACATATTCTAGGTTAATGCTAGGTTGCATATTTATATTTTTATTATTAAATATATCTGCATTCCTAGCATTATCATATTAACCACTATTGACGTGTTTCGAAAAAAGTTCATCAACCAGAACTTTCTATGAACTTTTCCACCTACTCTGTGCCCATTTTGCTTATTTATAAAAAGATTATTTTGCAAGGAATATTACCACTAATTAGGCGGAACGAGTATGAGGGTAGGGCCACCGCGGTTCAACGGGGGCGTGGCTAAATAAGGTATGTAAAGACGATACCCATGTGGGAGGAATGGTCCAAGAAAGTTCTGATCGATGGAGATTTACCGAAACAAGTATACATAAGTTAATGTGACAATAACAGGAATGCCACATATGACAATGCCAGGAATGCTACATATGACAATGCCAGGAATGCCACATATTATAATGCCAGGAATGCCACATATGATAATGCCAGGAATGCCACATATGACAATACCAGGAATGCCACGTATGACAATACCAGGAATAGTAGATAACTTAACGCTCCAAATATATCCATTAGCATTTAGGAGCCACGAATACGAGAAGAAGGGAAATGCTACAAACAAGACGGAGAGTCATGACTCGGAATGTAACAACACTTTCCGTTGGATCGAGTTTCGCACACATTCTGCAAAGTTTACGACTGGACTTAGATTACATTACGTTACTGTATTAATCCGAAGAGCATAAAGTCAGCGCCTGATAACGGCAGAGGCTTTGTGTCCTAAAGTAGGTTAAGCTATGCGGCATAATACATCTATCTAGATAGACTTCGTGTTTTAGACTGTGATAATGTTCCGAGGCAATTTTGCAGGCTGACGTTCAGCTACCCATTTGGCTTCAACAGATATGTTCTCCCGTTACCAGTAACACTATGAGCCTTAGAATCGTTATTAAGTTGTGTAAATTACACTGGTTAAAATTTTTATTTAACGTTGAGTTCCGCTGTATACCACTGTTATTTCGTGAATAGTTGCGATCGCAAAGAACAAATGTTTTACGATCACTTGCGCTACTCTCAACTATTATTTCGTAATTATATACGTTCTCTTAGAACTTTTATTTTTCAATGACATGCGCTGCCCATAACCGTTGCTTCGTAATGATTTGTGTCCTCTTAGAGCCTGTATTTTGCGATGAGTTGCAACGGATAAAACCGATATTACGTAATGATTACTACCCGCATAAAACTATTATTTTACTATGAGTTGCGCTGCCTATAACCGTTAACTCGTAATGAGTTGCAGCCTCATTGAATCATTATTTTACAATGAGTTTCACTGCCTATAGCCATTGTTTCGTAATAATTTGCGTCCTCTTTGAACCTTTTTTTTGGATGAGTTACGCTGCCTATAACCGTTGTTTTCTAATGATTTGCGTCCTCTTAGAACCTTTTTTTTGTATGAGTTACGCTGCCTATAACCGTTGTTTCCTAATGATTTGCGTCCTCTTAGCCTATATAAAAAATTAATAGTTATTACCAGACATAAATAAAAATATTAGTTAAAAAGATATTATAACTAATAAATACTTTGAAAAATAGTGAAAACAAATTAGTGACTATTAAATAAATATTACAAATTATAAAACCGCTTAAACATGTTTTATTACTTACAAATACATAAAAAAACATTTGAAAACAAACTGGTTATTTAAATGTAAATTTAGATGTATATAATGAGATTTCTCAAACATTCTTCAGAAATTAGACAATGGAAGGGAGAAATAGTTAAGCCAGGGCAGTGGATATAAACAAATTATCATAGAAAAAAACAATACAAATGATGCAAGAAAAATTGCTGGATGAAGGAGAAACAATGAAAGTAAAAAAAATTAAAAATATTGACAGTATGCAATATATCGATTTACTCTTCAGACCATCAGGTGGTTGGTAATACAGATGGTCAGGAGATCTGACTGCTAGAAGATAAGAAAAATAGAGTGAACGTTTCTAAGAGTTTACTTGTTTCTTTGGCGGGGTTTTACCCAAAAGGTCTTGGATTTCCTGGAATGTCAGCCCTTTAGTTTCAGGTAAGAAAAACATGTAAAGAATGAAACCATAAGCAGCAACCGCAGTGAATATGACATGGTTCCAATACATGCCGGCGTTGATCATGATGAGCTGGTAAAACTTGAGACATATGATATCTGCTATGGTGCCCGCAAATCCAGCTAAAGACGATGCAAGTCCGCGGGTGTTTAGAGGGAAAAGTTCGTTCTTCAACACTCCCACCAACGATCCACTGCCAATGGCGAGGAAGAAAAAATACACCGAAAGAGCAGTCGGAACTATGTAGCTGTAAGTTTCTATATGGACTTCAGTGTTTTCTTTCAGGAAAAAATAAATGCCTAAAGCTACTTGGCATATACCACAAATTAAGGTGGACCACATTAAGAGAAAACGTCTTCCCAAGTGGTCTACAGAAGGAGCAGAGAAAACAAATCCAATAAATTGAATAACTCCGATTAAAATGGCAAATCCGTTCGGGGACAAGAACGACGTACCGGCTGTCTCGAAGATAACAGACGCGAAGCTTATAAAAGCTGGATAGCCTGTCAATATCCTGACAGTAGCCGTTGACATGACGATGAGCAGGGCTTTACGTGATTGATAGGTTGCGAAAATGTCCAAAACAGAAATTTTGCTCTGTTTGTATATTTCTACGTCGTTCTCTACGGCATCGTACTCCGCCTGTAATTCAGTTTTTGACTTGCCTGCCCTAAAAAACTCTAAAGAATTATCTACTGCCTTACGGTCTCCTTTGATCATCAAATAATAAGGAGATTCTGGAATGTTAAAAAACAGAAGAAAAAAACCTATCGGGATAGCCATGTTAAAGTAAGGAATATACTCGGTGGGTAGGAAGTAACCTGCGACGTACTCAATCAGATTGCCGGCGAAAAACGCTCCGAAGTATAAAGTGCAGACGAAGCCCCTGATGTTTTGATCTGCTATCTCACCAAAATAAAGCGGAGAAACGGTGAGGACGGTACCAAGTGCGAATCCCTGGAGAAATCGTGACAAGCAAAGTATTTCTACAGATCGCCCGAAGATGACAAGCAACCAAGCAATTACCAGAATCGGCGATGATCCAATTAGCATTATCTTACGCCCTATGGTGTTGGCTATCGTGCCGGATGGTATTGCGCCGGCCAAGGAGCCGATACCTATGTAGGAGACTACCCAGGAACTCTGGATCACTGTCATGGGTACAGCACTCTCTGGATTGAGCCATGTCTGGATGACAAGACTCGGCCATGAGAAGCACAAGCCTATCGATACATTGATCAGGCAAACTGGAATCATAAGATTATTAAATCGTCTTAATATCTGATTAAAAAATGTCTTTATATATATATATATATATATATATATATATATATATTTATATTGAAAAAAATATCTGAATTTATTAATATTTAAAACATAATAAATAAAAGTGGACGACCATATAATGAAATTTAAGGTCCTTAAACCTAGAAGAAAAGAAAGAGAGTGATTATGAAGGGGGATATAATAATGTGCCCGAAATATCAAAATTGAAGAAAATATAAATCTAGTAATTAATGTTGTAAGAGTTTCCCATATGTATCAATTTGATATAGCTCTTTGTCCAAGCTGCACTATCGACATGTAGTGCACATTCAGAAGCAAATACTAGGGCCCTATGCCTGACTAGAGAATGGCCTGCAGGTATCAAGTAGGACATGGTTACAGTTACTTAGCAACTGATATTGGTGCGGCATCTAAATAAACATTTGCTAACTCATATAACCATATGCATCTGACACTTACTACTCATAGAAGTAGAATTATCAATATATAAGTCACTATCAGTAGTTAAGACTAAATAAAAGATTTTTACTAATAGCCAATTATTAGTCGTTGTTTTAAGGAAAGTAGCCGTTCTTACTAATAACTCAAATCAGTAGTAAGATTTTAACTACCAGTATGGAAAGATTTTTACTTCTTCTAAATAAATAATTGTTTCTACTTATAGGTAAATAATTGTTACTTCTTATAGCTTAATAATTGTTATTATTTATAGGTAAATAGTTGTTATTACTTATAGGTAAATAATTGTTTCTAATTATAGCTAAATAATTGTTACTATTTACAGGTAAATAATTGGTACTACTTACAGGTAAATGATTGGTACTACTTAAAGGTAAATAATTGGTACTAATTATAGATAAATTATTGTTACTATTTACAGGTAAATAATTGGTACTACTTACAGGTAAATAATTGGTACTACTTAAAGGTAAATAGTTGTTACTAATTATAGCTAAATAATTGTTACTATTTACAGGTAAATAATTGGTACTACTTACAGGTAAATAATTGGTACTACTTACAGGTAAATAATTGTTACTAATTATAGCTTAATAATTGTTACTATTTACAGGTAAATAATTGGTACTACTTACAGGTAAATAATTGGTACTACTTACAGGTAAATAATTGATACTAATTATAGCTAAATAATTGTTACTATTTACAGGTAAATAATTGGTACTACTTACAGGTAAATAATTATTACTAATTATAGCTAAATAATTGTTACTATTTACAGGTAAATAATTGGTACTACTTACAGGTAAATAATTGGTACTACTTACAGGTAAATAATTGTTACTAATTATAGCTAAATAATTGTCACTATTTACAGGTAAATAATTGGTACTACTTACAGGTAAATAATTGGTACTACTTAAAGGTAAATAATTGTTACTAATTATAGGTAAATAATTGTTACTATTTACAGGTAAATAATTGGTAATACTTACAGGTAAATAATTGGTACTACTTACAGGTAAATAATTGTTACTAATTATAGCTAAATAATTGTTACTATTTATAGGTAAATAATTAATCTACTTATAGGTAAATAATTGTTTATACGTATAGGCAAATAATTGTTATTACGTTTAGGTAAATAATTGTTACTACTTATAGGTAAATAATTGTTTTTACTTATAAATAAGTAATTGTTTCTAATATAAGATACATAATTGTGACTACTTATAGGTAAGAATGTGTTACTAATTATAGGTAAATTATTGTTACTACTTATAGGTAAGTAATTATTTCTAAGATATGGTAAATAATTGTTACTACTAATAGGTAAATAATTGTTACTACTTACAGATAAATAATTGTTTCTACCTATATGTAAATAATTGTTACTACTTATAGATAAATAATTGTTTCTACCTATAGGTAAATAATTGTTACTACTAATAGGTAAATAATTGTTATTACATATAGATAAATAACTGTAACTACTTATAGGTAAGTAATTATTTTTAATATAAGGAAAATATTTGTTACTACTAATAGGTAAATAATTGTTACTACTTATAGATAAATAATTGTTTCTACCTATAGGTAAATAATTGTTACTACTTATAGATAAATAATTGTTTCTACCTATAGGTAAATAATTGGTACTACTTATAGGTAAATAATTGTTAATACTTCTAGTTATTTGTTAATGGTTACTTATACCGTTTATAGCTCCTCTTACTAATAATTACTAAAAAATCAATAGTAAGAGTGTAACTCTCAGTAGATTAAGAATCTTACTTCATCTAGATATATAAATTTTACTAATTTTACTAATTTTCACTACAAATAGCTAACTAAAAGTTGTTACATAAATTACTTTTGTCTCTTTTTCAATGGCTTCCATTCGTTCACTGTTCCTATATGTATTCTATACAATAAATATTAATTAATAATCACAGTTAAATATATTAATTATAAATATAACTTATTTTCTTGTATTTAAGCATGTTTGTACAGGAAACGGTTTTACTAAATATAAAAATTTATTTAATACTAATTATAATTGAAATGCAAAAATATAAAAATCAAGTCTTTAAAACATTTTACTAATAATACAAACCTGTTAGTGCTGCGAGTATTTGATTTATCTGTGCTTTTGTGAAGAACATGAGTGCAGAGTCCACAGACAGGCAAGCGTGTCTACAAACTGGCTGGACTTATCTGAAACAAGATGAATTTCTTTTGTGAATCTCGTCTTTAGATAAGTGAAGCAGTAAACAGAAGTAACAATAGTTTTATTAAAAGTATTTACATACTATGTTTTATGAACCAGATGTTGTTTATGAACAAGATTAACAACGTAAAACGTTTAGAATGAGCCAATAAAGGTTTGCGGAATCTAAGATACAGTGTCAATCACGAAAGCATCCAAGACGGATCGCTTGAAGAGTCACGCTCCAGAGTTAAGTGGAGAGACAGTATATAAATTTAGAATATTACGTAGGTAACCTTTATTGCAAGTATGCGCACCGACCACGGCCCGAGGAAGGCTATTTGTTAAAATTTCGTTTGTTGGGCTGGACTTTCTAAATTTTATTTTGTGGAATAACTGCGTTATTTAGCCTTCCTACGTCGGTGCAACAAAATGGTAGCTGACAGTGGTTTGTAAAATAGTTTACAAAATTGTTTCACAAAATTAACGAACATGAACGTATAAGTTTTGTAACTATATCTATAATCATGTATAGAGAAAGAATGTATTAGCTAAACCGATAATTAAATTCATAAATTTATTCTATTAAAGTCTGTATAAAATATACTGTTTCTAAAAATACGTAAAAGTATTTGCAGAAAGAATTGCGTAAGTCAGTGTTGTTTAAACATGCAATCGTAACAGGAGCTCTCAGGAGTTACGAGCTACTCTTATTCTATCGTAGGTAAACAGATAATCTGCTCCGCTCCTATAGAATTAAGTAAAACTTCTTTAGAAAACTTGAAAAAAAAATATGAAAAACATCTTACCAGCTTCTCCACTCCCTGGCTCCTGTATCAGTTTACTCGTGTCCCACTTTTGGTTTAAGTACCAATGCGCAGGTTTTCACACGCCTTCTAGACCAGGTCTTTTCGGACGTAAAATACCAGTATGCGTTTAATTACCTCAATGACCTAGTAGTTTACTCTAATTCCTTTGACGAGCATTTACGACATCTCCGCGAAGTGCTCATGCCTCTACGCCGGTCAGGCTTATTTATAAAAGTTCGATTTCGGCGTAAAGGAGATGGGTTTCCTTGAACATTTCTTTTCATCCCGAGCCGTCACCATCGACGACAGCAGGACCAACACCATAGAAAATCTCCCCCAATCTAAGAACGCCAAGGCAGTCACACGCTTTATAGGTATGACTAATTTTTTATCTAAATTTATCCCCAATTTTTCCAAATCGTGGCCCCCTTAAACCATTTAAGGCGAAAAGGCCTAACATTTTGTTCGAAGGAGGCCCAAGAAGGCCCGTTTGACTCCTGAAACATACCATCTCGTAACCCCTCCCCCCGTCCTCTGAATGACAGATTTTATAAAACCCTTTATTTTGCAAACTGAGGCTAGGTCTTGCGCACTAGGTGCCGTCTTGTTACAGGAAACGGATGGTGTCAGACAACCTATCGCTTATTCCTCTAGAACCCTAACGACAGTGGAGAAAAAGGCTACATCGGCCTAAGAACACGAATCCCTTGGCATATTACAAGGTACCGAAAATTTTCTCCAGTATTTAGAACATAGGAAATTTATTTTAGGAACCGACAATCAAACTCTCTCTTGGCTCCTTGTGCGTCCACGTCACCTAGGTAAACTCGGGCGTTGGATCACCAAAATCACTTCAGTAAAGTTTACTCAAAACATAATCGCTGACACACTGTGCCACATGTTTAACCCTGAAGATATAAACGCACCAACAGACAAAGAAAACCACCTGACGGGTAATTTATTATTATTTGAAATATTATTATTTCAATTCCCTCTAACGTTTACGGATATCAAAGTCCAACAGGAAAGTGACTCGGTACTGAAAATATTATTTGGTCAGTTGGAAAATAAAATTGAGTCAAATATATTCTTTCTCAACAAAAATGTATTGTGTCAGAAAAATCACCTCGTTATTCCCTCACTCGTATATTTACCTAAATCTTTAATATACATGGTTTTTGCGTACTACCATGATTCCAGCTTCAGTGGACACTTAGGTTTTTTGAAAACCAAATTCAAAATTAATTATCTCTTCTATTGGCCATCTCTAGCCATGGATTTCACCAAAAGAGTGAAGGCTTGCCAGATCTGCGCTACCAGTAAACCCGGCCAGAAGTGTAAGTTCGGCCTCTAATCTACAGAAACACCCCAAAGAGCTATGGAAAAATCGACATTGACTTCATCGGAAAACTTCCTCGCACCGGCAAGGGAAATACCATGATATTGGTGGCCGTCGACCAATTCACAAAGTTCACCTGGTTATGTCATATCCGCGAACCTACTACAGCCAATACTATTCAAGCACTTTCATTTAATATCTTTCAGCATTTCGATTTCCGAAAATCGTCGTTTCCGACAACACCACCTGTTTCACTTCACATACGTTTCGCAATTTCTGCTTTTCCCATGGTGTCAGATACGTCCTCCTGTCGTCCTATCACCTTCAGCGTTCAAACGCGGAGCGTTCAACAGAAATCTAAAATCTGGCCATATAGCTTTCCACTCCCGCGACTAAACCATATGGGAAACGTCCCACATGTTGCTACAATTAACTTTCAATGCAGTCATACACAAAACCACTAAAACTTCACCAAATAAGCTGAGGTTCAATTTTAATCTAAAATCCACTCTTTTCTTAACTTGGCGTATGGATGAACTTCTTCCTCCGAATTCCATGAGCTCCACAAACTGCTGGCTCAAGATCAATCAAAATATTTTCAAGTCCTAGCAAAAGGGAAAACAGGCTTATAATAGGTGCCGATATCCACATACCTTTAAATTTAATGACGAGGTGGGCTGCAGGACACATCCCCTTAGTCCGGCGATTGACAAGCGCACAACCAAACTCATGACCAGATTGTCACGCCCTTCTCGTATCCTCGATTTCCTTACACATGTAACAGTTTCATTGGGTCATCTAAGTGGCAAGCAATGTATTAAAATCTCATGTCGAAAAGTTAAGCCTCATTTCATCCCAGAGACCAATAAAGTTTTGTTGCAGAAAAGTAGTTTAGTCCCGTCATTGTTCAGCGGACTAGATTTATAAGATGCGCCTACCCTATTATTTGTTTTCGATATTCTATATGCTCTCAAATGTATATATCCTGTTATTTTTATTCTGTTTGGGTCGATAGACATCATAATTATAATATGTCATAGATATTAAGGTTGTTTAAAAAGAAAGCTACCAGACTCTCACTCCACGCGGGCGAAGGCATAGCGAGTTATACCCGACGTGTCGTGTAACTCCCTTAATTAATTAGTCTCACATGTATACCCATGAACTATATGAATCCAGGCTTAGTGCTATGTAGTATATATTTATTTGTATTGTACATTGTTATATTTATATGTTGGTTGAAACATTATATATTTATTTATATTACTATATATTTGTTGAGTTTAAGGGTCGTCACGTATAAGATGAAATCGGTAAGTACTCTCGGGACTAAGTTCCGGCAACTTTCTTCTCGTGCGAGCGGGGCCGCAGCTGCACCTTAAGATTCTCAAAATTTGTACATCGGATACTACAAACACACCAAGGGGTTTACCATTTCACACACACCCGGTTTCAGTTTCTTAGGGGAAGTCTGTAACGTATTTCTTTTGTATTGCCGCCAAACAGCCGGTAAATAGCGAAACTAGTTACTAATAGTTCGACTGAGGGCAGCACACTACGGTCTCCGTTAATTATCAGCTGTTCTCTACGCACTTGATTTTTCCGGTTGTGAGTCGAATAAGAGAAGCCAAAGAGTGCATGTCGTAAGGGACCAGGCAGGAAAAGGGCCAGTGCTAGCAGGAGATTAAGGAACAAATGTCCGATCGATTGGATTTACCCCAAAAAGGTAAAGCTTTCAATTATTTAAATTTATGTATATAACCTCTATTGTAAGTATGCGCACCGGCCACGGCCCTAGGAAAGCTATTTTTTAAAATTATTTTTGTGGGATGGGACTTTCTAAAGTTTATTTCGGGGCATAGTTTCGTTTTTACCCTACCCACAGCGGTGCAACAAATGTAATTAGCGGTAAGAGGATTTTCTGTCAGATTTGCAGTAACATTTAATAACTTAGCAGGTAAACTATGAAAAAACCAGTACAAAAATTGAATGATCAAGTTTGCCGTTATGCGTCTCGTACATATATATTATCTTCATTCACTCTACAACACATATTTTTGACACATCGAACATCTTCTCTGTATGTAAATTTATCTTATCACAGATAAAAACGATTTTTTTGTAGTTAAAAAAAATTCATAAAAAGAAAAAAGTTTTCGAATTTCGTTACAATTTTTATATTGACTTCCTCTGATATAAATGTTTTAAAATATTTTATCTGTTAAAAGAAGGTATCAGACGGTGTATGGGCCGGGAATAAAGTGTCAGCTGTAAGGATGAAATGATTAAATTGAAAAAAAGTAAAGTATCCGACGGCCTTTTCATCATGAAGAATGTGCCCACTGTAAATCTTGCAAGAATATATTACTAAAAGAAAGTAACGTATCAGCTTAGGCTATATTTTGTTCAGATGAAAAGTCTCTGCTATAGAGGGTTGAGAGAATGTATTTAGAAAAGGAAGTAAAATATAGGGTTGTATTTTGTTCAGATGAAAACTGTTTGCTGAAAAAGCTAGGAACAATGTATTTACAAAAGAAAGTAAGGTATAAGCTTGTATTTTGTTCAAATAAAAAGTGTCTGCTGTAAAGGCTCAAAAGAATGTATTTACAAATGAAAGTAAGGCATCAGCTGGTGTTTAATAAAAAAAAAGAGTCTACTGTAAGGCACGGAAACAGATATTGTCAGACGAAAGTAAGGTATTACCTGAAAACTTGTAAAGAAAGAAAGGGTATCATGTGAGATGCGAAAAAACCTTGACAAAAAAAGAAAAGGCACATTCGGTAATTTGTTATAGATGAAAGTGTATAATGTAAGGTGCAAAAGAAAGCATCGAAAACGAAGCAAGGTAACAGACGGTGTTTAGGTCAGAATGAAGTGTCAGCTGTATGGCGACGGTTAAATGTCCTAACAAAACAAATCAAGGTAACAGACGATGTTTAGATCAGAATGAAGTGTCCGCTGTATTACGAAAGTTAAATGTCTTAAGAAAACGAAGCAAGATAACACACGATGTTTAGGTCAGAATGAAGCGTTAGCTGAATGGAGACGGTGGAATGTCCTATCAAAACGAAGCAAGGTAACAGACGATGTTTAGGTCAGAATGAAGTATCAGCTGAAAGGAGACGGTGGAATGTCCTAACAAAACAAATCAAGGTAACAGACGATGTTTAGGTCAGAATGAAGTGTCAGCTGAAAGGAGACGGTGGAATGTCCTAACAAAACAAATCAAGGTAACAGACGATTGTAGGTTAGAATGAAGTATCAGCTGAAAGGAGACGGTTAAATGTCCTAACAAAACAAATCAAGGTAACAGACGATGTTTAGATCAGAATGAAGTGTCCGCTGTATTACGAAAGTTAAATGTCCTAAGAAAACGAAGCAAGATAACACACGATGTTTAGGTCAGAATGAAGCGTTAGCTGAATGGAGACGGTGGAATGTTCTATCAAAACGAAGCAAGGTAACAGACGATGTTTAGGTCAGAATGAAGTATCAGCTGAAAGGAGACGGTGGAATGTCCTAACAAAACAAATCAAGGTAACAGACGATGTTTAGGTCAGAATGAAGTGTCAGCTGAAAGGAGACGGTGGAATGTCCTAACAAAACAAATCAAGGTAACAGACGATTGTAGGTTAGAATGAAGTATCAGCTGAAAGGAGACGGTTAAATGTCCTAACAAAACAAATCAAGGTAACAGACGATGTTTAGATCAGAATGAAGTGTCCGCTGTATTACGAAAGTTAAATGTCCTAAGAAAACGAAGCAAGATAACACACGATGTTTAGGTCAGAATGAAGCGTTAGCTGAATGGAGACGGTGGAATGTTCTATCAAAACGAAGCAAGGTAACAGACGATGTTTAGGTCAGAATGAAGTATCAGCTGAAAGGAGACGGTGGAATGTCCTAACAAAACAAATCAAGGTAACAGACGATGTTTAGGTCAGAATGAAGTGTCAGCTGAAAGGAGACGGTGGAATGTCCTAACAAAACAAATCATGGTAACAGACGATTGTAGGTTAGAATGAAGTATCAGCTGAAAGGAGACGGTGGAATGTCCTAACAAAACAAATCAAGGTAACAGACGATGTTTAGGTCAGAATGAAGTGTCAGCTGAAAGGAGACGGTGGAATGTCCTAACAAAACAAATCAAGGTAACAGACGATTGTAGGTTAGAATGAAGTGTCAGCTGAAAGGAGACGGTGGAATGTCCTAACAAAACAAATCAAGGTAAAAGACGATGTTTAGGTCAGAATGAAGTATCAGCTGAAAGGAGACGGTGGAATGTCCTAACAAAACAAATCAAGGTAACAGACGATGTTTAGGTCAGAATGAAGTGTCAGCTGAAAGGAGACGGTGGAATGTCCTAACAAAACAAATCAAGGTAACAGACGATTGTAGGTTAGAATGAAGTATCAGTTGTATGGTGACGGATGAATGTCTTAATAAAACGAAGCAAGGTAACAGACGATTTTTAGATCAGAATGAAGTGTCAGCTGAAAGGAGACTGTGGAATGTCCTATCAAAACGAAGCAAGATATCAGAAGATGTTTAGATCAGAATGAAGTGTCCACTATATGGCAAAAAATAAATGTCCTAACAAAACGAAGCAAGTTAACAGAAGATGTTTAGATCAGAATGAAGCGTTAGTTGAATGGAGGCGGTGGAATGTCCTAATAAAACGAAGCAAGGTAACAGACGATGTTTGCATCAGAATGATGTGTTCGCTGTATGGCTACAGTTGAATGTCCTAACAAAACGAAGCGAGGTAACACACGATGTTTAGGTTTGAATGAAGTGTCAGCTGTATGGCGACAGTTGAATGCCCTAACAAAACGAAGCAAGGCAACAGACGATGTTTAGGTTTGAATGAAGTGTCAGTTGTATGGCGGCGGTTGAATGTGATAACAAAACGAAGCAAGGTACTAACTTTACTTTACTTTATCCAACGCCTGCCCTTGGTAACTCGACCATTTGGCATCGTGCAGACCAGTAGAGCTTGGAGAGTCTGGTTTTTGGGTCGCTATTGTATGCTTCGAGCTGTGGGCAGGCAGGAAGGTGGTCTCCATCCATCTTTCCTGTTTGGCACAAGGGGCACCGATCCGTGTCTGCTAGCCCAATGCGATGAAGGTGCGCCTGAAGGTAGTCGTGTCCCGTGGTTAGACGGAACAGCGTAACACTGATAGATCGAGGCAGGTTTTTTGGAATGGGGTTGGTGCAAAGTTCTTGCCATCTCTTTCTAACAGCCAGGTTTTCTTGTGATGTTTTCAAGTACGTCTTAGCTGCTGCGTGGATCCTGGTGTAAGCAGAGCCCAGTGATATTTTGATTTGTGGCTGTGGTAGACGGCACCCACTCTTGGCGAGGTTGTCAGCTTTTTCGTTCCCTGTTGTGCCAACGTGGCTGGGAATCCACTGGAGCGCAATTCTGAAGCCTGCCTCTTGGCATAGTTGCATTTTTTCTCTGCACGACACTGTCAAGGTGCAGTCAGTTGGTGTGTTAGAGGAAACTGCCAAAATCGCTGATTGTGAATCAATCAGGAATACAACCTGCCGCGGCGGAAGTCACATGACGCATGATGCTGCTTCTCCTATGGCCACAACCTCACCATCAAAATTGCTGCAGCAGAGGCCCACAGCTACCGAGCCCTGAAATAATTTTGAAAAATATGCTGCTCCAGTTTCTCCCCTTGAAGGGTTTGAAGATCCATCTGTGTAAATATGAAGCTAGTCACTTTCAGGGAATCGTTCGTTGATGGTCATTAATGTTGCTTTCCTGAGTTCATTATCCATAGTGACTTTGGTTTCACCTGGTCAACAAGGTTTAGAAAAACTGGAGGTAGGTTGTCAAAGACTCGATTGTGTTGATTTAATGGGGCAGCTTCTGCATGAAGGAAAAGGTTATATTTTTGTTCCAGCTGTAGAGCTTTGATTACTAAAGTAATCTGAGTTCTGAGGCGGGAAGTGGCAGCTTTATATGTTTCCTAAGACTTTCTATTTGTTCTTTTATTTTTTCCCCAGAATTTTAGGAGACACTTGTCTCTTCTGACTTCCAAGGGTTCCAGTCCTGTTTGGATTTCCATAGCTAGTATTGGAGTCGATTTAGCTCCTCCAGTTATGAGCCTCATGTTATTATTTTGAACCTTGTCTAGCTTCTTTAGGCAATTTGAGCTGGCCAGGTTGAGCACCTCTCCTCCATACTCCATTGTTGGTCGAACATAGGTCCGGTACGTTGAACTTAGGACATCCTGGGTAGCACCCCATGTAGTTGCTGTTAATCTCTTCAGCAGTTTGCTTCTGTTGGTAGCTTTTTCGGCTGTTGCCTCAATATGATTTGCAAAGTTTAGCTTCCTGTCTAACGTGATGCCAAGATATCGTGGAGTATCTTCATGGTTTAAAGTTTTGTTGTTTAACTTGATCCTCAGTTTTGGCGGCTTAGTTGAAAGGGTGAATAGAGTGAAAACAGTCTTTTTCTCACTAACTACCATTTGGTTGTAGTTGGCCCAGTCAGTAACTCTGCTAAGGGTTCGATTTATAGTTTCTTCCAGGTTTGAAGGAGTCCCGCTTGAAGCCCAAAAGACAAGGTCGTCCGCAAAAAGTAAGGTTGATATGCCCGGTACTTCTTTTACTATTTTTAAGAGGTCGTTTATCATAATATTGAAAAGGATACAGCTGAGTACTGCTCCCTGCGGTAGGCCGTTGCGTTGCTGTTTAAATGACGAAATTGTGTCTCGGAAACAGACTCGAACATGCCTCTGTGCCAGAAAGGACTTCACCCATCCTAAGAGTTTTCCAGTTATTCCTAATTTTTGGAGTTTGTGCAACAGAAGCTTCCTCCATACTCTGTCATAGGCTTCCTTGAAGTCTACAAAGACTGCCACAGTCGACATTTTTCTGTGAAAGCCATCCTTCACTGCCTGAACGAGCTTCACAACTTGGTCCATAGTGCCACGGTGTTTCCTAAAGGCAGCTTGCTCATCTGACAGGGCACCGGTCCTCTCTAGAAAGGGACTCAGACGATTGACAATCATTCGCTCGGCTAGCTTGCAGCAGCAGCTCGTGAGAGAAATGGGTCTGTAGCTTTTTACTTCGCATGGAGGCTTTCCTTTTTTAAGGATAGGAATGATTTCCGCTTTGCGCCACAGGTCAGGGATGAATTTATTCAGAGTTAGGTTCATAAGCTTCAATAGAGTTTTCTGGGCGGATGTCCCAAGATGTAACATGAACTCTGGGAATATGGAGTCTGGTCCAGCTGATTTTCCTGGCTTTAGAGTATATAAAGCTACCTTTAGTTCTGCAAGGGAGAAGTTTCCGTTCATGACCTGATTTTCCTCCTCTGATAGACATGTAGTGTGTCGATACTTTTGGAATTCATTTTTCTGGAGCTTAGGAATCTTTAATTTTCCAACGTTGGTGTAGTGTTGGCAGAAAGCGTTTGATACCTTTTTGGGGTCATGGATGTGTTTGCCGTGGTATACTATAGGTTCTGCAGACGCAGTTACTTGTTGATTGTTTAGACTTGACAGGAAACGATGTGCTTTTATTCCATCTTTTTTATAGTCCAACCGGTTGACAAAGGTTCTGTATGCTTGTCGCTTGCTTTGTTTAATTTCCCGTTGGAGGGCCGCTTGCGCTCGTCGCACTTCTACACAACTATCTCTTGTCTTTTCAACTTCAGCAGCTTTCCTGGCGTCATTTCGTTTCTTTTTCAGGATGGAGAGTTTCGCTGACCAGAAAGGTCTGTGCTTTTTCACTTGTCCTCGAGGCACAGTTGATTGGGCGCATTTAAGTATAGTGGATGCTACGGCCTTTGTGGATTTGTCAGGGTAATCTGTAATGAGATCCCCCGTTATTAGGTCATCGGAGAGCAATTTAAACTTTGTCCAGTTGGCTTTCTTGAAGTTCCATCTTGGTTTTCTCTTAGGTGCTGCAGGTCGTCGGGTCTGTGCGACAGTGATGTTAATTACACGGTGTCCGCAGCCACTAGCTGGGTCTTTCAGTTCTATGCTGGTACGTGTCATCAGATCAGGGTGGAGCAGCGTAAGATCTGGTCTGGTCAGTGAGCCGATGTAGGACAGAAACGTTGGGTCGCTGTGTTGGACGTGGAGGTGGTTTTCGTCAACGAAGTCCTCTATATATCTTCCTACTGCGGTTGATCTATCATAACCCCATCTTAATGATGGTGCGTTGAAATCTCCCGTGATGATTGTGTTTGCACAAATACCCAGAATGCTGTTTTCAAGACTTGGTCTGTTTAGTGGTGGATTGTAAAGTCCATAGACTTTGTACATTTTTGTCTGCTTCCAAACTTTAAAAAGTATTATCTCTGACTTATCGTCGTTGGTCATTTCATGTATAATTTGATGTTCAGCAATGACTGTATTTTTCACACCGGCAAGAATTCCCGATGCAACAGGACGTGCTCTTTTCAGAGTTACGAGGGAGTATCCTGGGACTTGGCAAAACACAGTGTTGTCAGTACATGCACCAGCTTCGACAATTATAAAGATGTCCGCGTCAAAAGTTAATATAATATGTTTAAGTTCTAATAATTTGGATTGGTTTAGGCCTCCGGCATTCCAAAAGGTTATCTTCAGGCCGTCGTCAGGGCCCTGAAGAGGGCCGTTTGTACAAATTTTGTTTATCTTTATTGCTCTTGTGGTCTGCTCGAGTATAGCGCAGACTGTTGATCGTTCAGTCGAGAGCAGGGGGCACCACGTGCAGGCGATCAACTTCACCCCCCAACGAAGCAAGGTAACAGACGATGTTTGCATCAGAATGATGTGTCCGCTGTATGGCTACAGTTGAATGTCCTAACAAAACGAAGCAAGGTAACACGATGTTTAGGTTCGAATGAAGTGTCCACTATATGGCAAAAAATGAATGTCCTAACAAAACGAAGCAAGTTAACAGAAGATGTTTAGATCAGAATGAAGCGTTAGTTTAATGGAGACGGTGGAATGTCCTAATAAAACGAAGCAAGGTATCAGACGATTTTTAGATCAGAATGAAGTGTCCGCTGCATTGCGACGGTTGAATGTCCTATCAAAACGAAGCAAGGTAACAGACGATGTTTAGGTCAGAATAAACTGTTAGCTGTATGGCGACCGTTGAATGTCCTAACAAAACGAAGCAAGGTACCAGTTGGTGTTTAGGTCAGAATGAAGTGTCAGCTGAATGGCGACGGTTGAATGTCCTAACAAAACAAGGCTGGGTAACAGACGGTGTTTAGTTCAGAATTAAGTTTCCGCTGTCTGGCGACGATTGAATGTCCTAACAAAACGAAGCGAGGTAACATACGGTGTTTAGGTTTGAATGAAACGTCAGCTTTCTGACGACGGTTGAATGTCCTAACAAAACGAAGCAAGGTAACAGACGATGTTTATATCAGAATGCAGTGTCCGCTGTATGGCGACAGTTGAATGTCCTATCAAAAGGAAGCGAGGTAACAGACGGTGTTTAGGTCAGAATGAAGTGTCAGCTGTGTGGTGACGGTTGAATATTGTAACAAAACGAAGCAAGGTAGTAGACTGTGTTTAGGTAAGTGTCAGCTGTAAGCCGCGAAAGAAAATCTTCTCAAATGTAGCTAATTATCAAGCGGTTACTTGGTCAGAGGTAAAGTGTCAGCAACATGGTTGCCTCGACAAAGTGAAGCAACGTAAGAGACGTTATTTTGTTCAGAAAGAAAGAGTATTGAGAAAGTCTTAATAATAGAAAGTAAGATAGGGCGAGTTTTGTTCCCCATTTTACATTTTACTGTAGGCCTACTATTATCATAGGAATTTTGATAATAATCAGTTTTTTTTTATATTTATATCATTAGCTTCTGATTGTAATATTTTCGGTTTAGTATAAAAATAGGTTTTCAATTCCATAATAAAAAAATGAAATGAAAAAAAATTAATCTTTAGTTCACACATTAAAACAAAGTAAAAAACTAATTTGAGGGCTGTTTTTTTATCAACTTCCGATGTGGTATAACAATAAAACTAGTGAGAGTAATAAATAAATTTATTATCAAGAGTTAGGTACATTATTAGTTACTTTTCAACATAATCTAACTAATTACTCGTACCTTAGAAAAATATGAAATCTACAAACAGATAAAGAAAACGTATTAAATGATCACACACACTTTGAACTCAAACAACCCACCCATTCCACAATCATAAATCCATTCCCGTTAGAGCCTTTACATACAACCGATGTTGCTATTAGAGGCTTAGCTTCGTAAAAGGAACGAAGGTTTTGAAACGCGGCAGCAAGTGAACAATTACGTATTAACTTAGTTAAGTATTTTTAAAATTAGTTTAATCAGTGAATTCAAGATGATTTACAACAAGCAACTTCAAAATGAAATAATTGGCGATTTCAATAATAACAGCATTTTGTTGTGAACACAAGTTTTCGTATTAAGAATTAAATAAAATATTGATGTTTTGGAGTCTGCACTTTAGAAAACCCCTAAGTGACTAATTTC
This sequence comes from Prosapia bicincta, assembly GCA_036971475.1. Lineage (NCBI taxonomy): Eukaryota > Metazoa > Arthropoda > Insecta > Hemiptera > Cercopidae > Prosapia > Prosapia bicincta. Next base: position 134,221,369 of record JBAIZL010000004.1, read on the forward strand.
TAGCATTTTTTTGTTTATTCTCTTGCATTTCTTATACCCATTCACCCCCTCCCTTATAAGAACCGTAGAGCTGCTCCAGAGCATCCTCGTTAGTTTTCAATGTCGGCATTATCCAGGAGGAACCACCTTCATAATCACTGATCACAGTCATAATCCAGGAGGGACCATATCCTAGCTATATCTTTTATTTGGCATTTTTTACCATAATTCACCCCTTTACTACTCCTGTAAACTACACCAGTGCATCCCTGTTTATTTATACGACGGTACTGGACTCTGAATATTTTCGGATGTTTTTGGAGTAAGGTTTTTCTACACCAAAAACCACACATGTAAAATTCTACTTCAGAAATTAACCTCTTTAGAGATTTCCCATACATCAATTGTGGACTCATCACTATGTAAAATCCATGAATAACCATTTGATAGGGATTTTTTGACCTCTGTAGTTTTTACCCGAATGCACCATTTTGCTTCGCCCGTAGAGCTACACTTGCACATCCTGATTGACTTTCGATCTCGGTTTTTTATTCTGAACCCTCAGTGTGAATTCCCAGAGAGATCAGTCCTTATCAATTATTTGGCTTCTGCAATATTTACTCTAGTTTACTCCAATACTACTCTCGCAGAGCCACAACCGAGTATTGGTTTTGAATTTCGATAAAGTCATTTAACTCAGCATCATCACAGAACCCCGTGATAGGTTAAAGAAACATATTTTTGAACAAATAAATTTTACTACCAAGTGGTAATAAAGTTTATAAAACTACTGTATTTTATTTCTAGGTAACGGATCTGAACGGATTATGGGATGTAATGATACAAAACTGCCGGAGGAAAGATTCAATTCGAAATGGATCTGTTTTTCAAATTATACCATCTTACTGTCTAAAATTGTATTAGTTTTAGTGGGCTGGATTCTGAAATACACGAATAATACAATAAGTAGAGAAATGGGGTCAAATGATAAGACTACAACGACTTATAAACATTTTCATGTTCTGTTAACGGTTTGGTTGATAGAAACGAGTACTAAGTTTTGTGGGGTTAACAGCATCGTTGAAATTGATAAAAGTACTTTGGAAAGGGCCATAACAAAAACAAAATGGGTTGTATGTGGTATTGAAAGGAATACAAAGAAATGTTTTCTGAAAGTAGTCGAAAAACGAGATGCAGAAAAAACGTGATTACGGAATATGTTAAGCCCGGTACAACATAGCCCGGATAATTACTCATAGCTGGAAAGAATCTAATTCAAGGACATTACATTTGCCTGGTTTTGAGCGGTGAATTGGTAAAATGTCTTCTCCAAATATAGAATCATATGTAACAGAATACACTTTGAGATTACTTCATCCAACGACTGAAGAGCTTTTATTCATCAGAGCTTTATTCAATAGTTTTTATGACTGCAATTCTACAATTTTTAGTCTACAATTTTTATCCCGTTTAATATGTTTATAAATAAATAGATAAAAATATTTAGTTTTCTTAAGAGGACAAGGCTCTATGGGCCGCTGATTTCATGAATTGGTTCTACAGATTCGTTATAGATATGTCAATCAATTTATATTTTTTGCTGCCCAGAGCATTGACAGCAATGACTTTTGCAGTAAGTTTAAAATTTTTAATGTATGTATCTATAAATGTCGTATATGTAACTATAAGTATTTGAATGGGGGTTAATGCTTACCTATTGTTGAGTGATGACAAGGGTTTGACAGTTGGTGTCTTAGATTCAACTGATGTCTTAAAAGGCTATTGTTCTCCATAGAACCTTTCTTGATCCCATCCATATCCGTACCACCCGAAATTGTAATCAATTTTGTGGAAATGAACTTTTTTGAATAAATGTATTTTTTAAATACATTTTGATGAAAACAAAAAAAAATCATTTTTTGCCGAGAAATGTAAGTTGAATTTTTGTAAGGAAATAATTACTATGTTATTGGTACGTATGGAAGGGGGTTTATAGTAGAATTAAAATTGGAATAGGACTGGCGATAGTGGGCTGAACGCCCAGGAGAGAGAGTCGCTGGGTGCGGGGTTGGCAATTCTCTGTAACACTCGTCAGTGGAGTTCACTTCAGACCCTTCCCACCTCACATGTTAAGTCTCCCACATAAACCGACTACTGTAAATAAGAGTGAATGACAAAGTGCTCTTTGCGCTTTAAAATGTAATGTGTCATCATACTATTGCAAACAATTATCAGCTAATCACGGGTAAAAATAGTCTGGGACGTGACATAGAGCCTTATCTATACCTACGGGTTAATAAGTCAAGGGATTAAAACGGATATTAATATTTAAAATCTTGTTTGGTTAGTTTTACTTAGTTAAATTTATTCCTTTAATAATGTTTCGTTTAATTTTAGTTAATAAAATCCAAATTAGTTTGAACTATTAATATAATAAGTATTTAGTTTAATTCAGTTTAACTGAAATTATTTTAATATTTAACTGTTGAATTTTATTTTAAAACTCTGTTACTGCTTTTTAAAATATGTACTGCTATGTTTGTGGATAATGATATGTAGTAGTAGTGTAGATTAATATTAGTTATTTTAATTTTAGGTCGTTTTATTTGGGTAAGGCAATGATAACCTCATTGGGTTTTCGCCAAAAAAATAAAAATAAAAATTTAAAAAATCAACAGATAATATCATCAATATTGGGCTTTCAAGAATTACAATACTTTCTCTGTTTACACATAGTGTTTATGGATGAAGTGAAAATCTTGAAATTATTTTAATCTTATGTAGTGCACTGATTTAAGTAAAACTTTATTTAAGTAAATATTAAATGTTACTATCTCCAGGCGTCACAACACTTATAAAGGAAATAAATTACATAGTGTCTGTATTAACAGAGGGTCTTGAAAAATACTGTTAGATGTGACTCACTCAATTACGTACTTATCAGTAAAACTGGTTCTGAACAAGGCAACAGCACAGACTGATCGACAGTGTCTGACTCCACAGGTCGACGAACGGACAGGAGACACACTTGGCAACATTGTGTCACGCCGCTCATCACCGATTTTTGAAGAACCAAGGAAGGTCCCACACACCCGCCGCGGCAAGCGAGGCTCTAGTCCTACTCCAATTTCAACTCAACTATAGTTGTCTATAGATTGTCGGGAACCCTGGCAGTCAAAATTCGCCCGAAAACGGTTGTAAGCAGCCTAACTCATAGCGAAATAACGGTTCAAAGATGCAACTAACCGTAGTAACAGCTGTTTAACTAGACGCTAATCACCTCTAAATAACGGTTGTAGGCAGCACAACTCATCGCAAAATAATGGTTGCAATCATTACGAAACAACGGTTGTAGGCAATACAACTTAAAAAATGGTATTTGGGATCTCAGTTCTTCACTAATTGTTATAAGCAGATGCAAGTCATCACGAAATAACAGTTGTAAGAAGACTAAGCTAACCACTAAATTACGATTATTAGTCTGCGAAATTGCCTCTGAACATTATCAGAGTGAATGCCTCAAAGCCTATCTAGATAGTTGTATTACGCCGCATAGCTTATCTCCCTGTAGAGTCCAAAGCCCCTACCGTTATCAGGCGATGACTTTATGCTCTTCGGATTAATACAGTAACGTAATGTAATCTAAGTTCAGTCGTAAATTAGGCAGTAATTTGTGCGAAACTCGATTCAACGGAAAGTGTTAATAAATTCCGAGCCATGACTTTCCGTCCTGTTTGTGGCATTTCACTTCTTCTCGTATGAACGAGAATATTTTGCGGATAAAGGTATCTGCCATTCAATATATTGCCACATTAACTTATCTAGACGAGTTTCGCAAAAACTACATCAATCAGAACGTTTTTGGACTGTTCCTTCCGCATGGGAAAGTCCTTACATACCTGACTTAGCTATGACCCTGTTGATGCGCTGTGGTCCCGCCCTCATACTAGTTATTCCTATTTAGTACTCGTTTTGCTTGAAAAGTAACTTTTTTATAAATAAGCAAAACAAGCACAAAATAGAAAGTTATGGTTGATGAATGTTCTCCGAAAACTGTCAACAGTGGTTAATGTGACAATGCTAGGAATGTAGATATATGTGATAATAAAAATAATAATTACAGCCTAGCTGTAAGGTGTTAAATAAATATTACAAAATATTAAACAGCTTAAACATGTTTTATTAATTACATATTACAGATACATAAAACAAAAACTGTTTGAAAGTAAACAGGTTATTTATATAAAATAATAATAGCAACATCCGAATAAAAATAGATATATTTACAAAATGTAGTTTGTTGATGTTTAAAGAGTAATCTAAGAATGAGATTTTCAAACGACTTTTCAGACTGTAGTCACTGAAAAATGAAAACAATGAAGCCAAAGCAAAAGATATAAAAAATTATCAAAACATACTACAATAAACGACGCAAGAAGAGTTGCTGGATGAAGAAGAAACAATCACAGTCAAAAGGGATGAAATGATGCAATATTTCGTTTATCGTTCAGACCATCAGACGGTTGTCAATACAGGAACAGATGATCAGGGGATCTGACTGCTAGAAGATAAGGAAAATACAGTGAACTTGTCTAAGAGTTTACTTGTTTCTTTTTCGGGGTTTTACCCAAAAGGTCTTGGATCTCCTGGAAGGTTAGCCCTTTAGTTTCAGGTAAGAAAAACATGTAAAGAATGAAACCATAAGCAGCAACAGCAGCGAATATGATGTGATTCCAATACAAACCAGCGTTGACCATTATCAGCTGATAGAATTTCAGACAGATTATTTCTGCTACCGTCCCAGCAAACCCTGCTAAAGACGATGCGAGTCCGCGGGTGTTTAGAGGGAAAAGTTCGTTCTTCAACACTCCCACCAACGATCCACTACCAATGGCGAGGAAGAAAAAATACACCGAAAGAGCAGTCGGAACTATGTAACTGTAAGTTTCAATATGATCTTCAGTGTATTCTCTCAGGTAAAAATAAATGCCTAAAACTACCTGGCATATACCGCAAATTAGGGTTGACCACATTAAGAGAAAACGTCTTCCCAAGTGGTCTACAGAAGGTGCAGAGAAAAGAAATCCAATAAATTGAATAGCTCCGATTAAAATTGCAAATCCATTCGGGGACAAGAACGACGTACCGGCTGTTTCAAAGATAACAGACGCGAAGCTTATAAAAGCTGGAGAGCCTGTCAATATCCTGATTGTGGCCGTTGACATGACGATGAGCAGGGCTTTACGTGATTGATAACTTGCGAAAATGTCCAAAACAGAAATTTTGCTCTGTTTATATACTTCAACGGCGTTCTCTACGGCATCGTACTCCGCCTGTAATTCAGTTTTTGACTTGCCTGCCCTAAAAAACTCTAAAGAATTATCTACTGCCTTACGGTCTCCTTTGATCATCAAATAATAAGGAGATTCTGGAATGTTAAAAAACAGAAGAAAAAAACCTATCGGGATAGCCATGTTAAAGTAAGGAATATACTCGGTGGGTAGGAAGTAACCTGCGACGTACTCAATCAGATTGCCGGCGAAAAACGCTCCGAAGTATAAAGTGCAGACGAAGCCCCTGATGTTTTGATCTGCTATCTCACCAAAATAAAGCGGAGAAACGGTGAGGACAGTACCAAGTGCGAATCCCTGGAGAAATCGTGACAAGCAAAGTATCTCTACAGATCGACCGAAGATGACAAGCAACCAGGCAACTACCAGAATCGGCGATGATCCAATGAGCATTATCTTACGCCCTATGGTGTTGGCTATCGTGCCGGATGGTATTGCTCCGGCCAAGGAGCCGATACCTATATAGGAGACTACCCAGGAACTCTGGACCACAGTCATGGGTACAGCACTCTCTGGATTGAGCCATGTCTGGATGACAAGACTCGGCCATGAGAAGCACAAGCCTATCGATACATTTATCAGGCAAACTGAAATCATAAGAATGCAGAATAATATATCGATTAATTGTCTGATGAAAAAATATCAGAGCTAAAAAAATATTAGCTAAAAAAAATAAGTCATTATAATAAATTATAAATATAAATTAAGTAATTAAGATTGTAAGAGTTTCCCATATGTATCAATTGGATGTAGCTTTTTGCCCAAGCTGCACTATCGGCATGTAGTGTACATTCAGAATCTAATTGATACTTTGATCAGGAAAACTGGAATCATAAGAGTGCAGACTACAACAACTGAAGTACAACTATTTAATTTTTAATAAAAAAAAAAAAAATATAATAATATGTATACAAATATTGAGAGAAAATATCTGAAAATTTTAATTTTTAAAACAATAAATTAAAGTGGACGACCACAAAATAAAATTATTGGTTCTTAAGCCTAGAAGAAGAGGAAAAGAATGAAAATGAATGTGGATGTACCAAAAATGTTTGAAATACCAAAATTGCATGAAATCCAAATTAAATAATTAAGATGGCACGAGTTTGCCATGAGCATTGAAATCCTATCTCTTTTGAAACAAGATACACTATCGGCATGTAGTGTACATTCAGAAGTATAATCTCCTCGGCCTGACCAAAGACTGGCGTGCAGTAATGGACCTGGTTACAGGCACGTAGCAACTTATATCATCGTCTGTTTCTAAATGAACATTTTTTCCCACTTTTACTAACTAATTATTACTATTAGTAGGTGACTCGTATTACTGATAGAAAAAGTATTATCAACATAAAATTCACCTATAAGTAAGTTTAACTTTCCTAAATAAATATTTTAAAATAATAATAGATAAGCAATTATAGCACCCATAGGTATATAATTGTTACTACTTGTAGGTAAATAATTGTTACTACTTATAGGTAAATAATTGTTTCTACCTATAGGAAATAATTGCTCTACTTATAGGTAAATAATTGTTATTACCTTTAGATAAATATTGTTACTACTTATAGGTAAGTAATTGTTACTACTTATAGGTACATAATTGTTCTACTTATAGGTGAATAATTGTTACTACTTACAGATAAATAATTGCTTTTACTTATAGGTTAATAATTGTTACTACTTGTACCTAATTATGAATGGTTCTTAATACCGTATATAGCTCTTCTTACTAACAACTCAAATCAGTAGTAAGGGTGTAACTCCTAGAATAGAAAGGCTCTTACTGCTTCTAAATAAATAATTATTTCTTCCCCTATGTAAATAATTGTTACTACTTATAGGTAAATAATTGTTTCTACCTATAGAAAATAATTGTTCTACTTATAGGTAAATAATTGTTATTACCTTTAAATAAATTTTGTTACTACTTATAGGTACATAATTGTTCTACTTATAGGTAAATAATTGTTACTACTTACAGATAAATAATTGCTACTACTTATAGGTTAATAATTGTTACTATTTGTACCTAATTATGAATGGTTCTTAATGCCGTATATAGCTCCTCATACTAATTATTCAAATCAGTAGTAAGGGTGTAACTCCCAGTATAGAGTGATGTCTACTACTTCTAAATAAATGTTACTACTTATAGGTAATAAGTTTTTGTTATGTTTGTTACTTTTTATTCGCTCCTCTAGCTACTGCTTCTAGTGTAACTATCAAACATAACGGTGGTTACTACTTCTAAATAAATAATTTGTAGGAATGCTAATTAGAGCTAAATTATTGTTTCTACTACTTATTACTGAGTAATTTATATTCCTACTACTAATAGCTAAATTATTGTTACTACTTATTACTGAGTAATTTGAAGGCCTACTACTAATAGCTAAATTATTGCTACTACTTATTACTGAGTAATTTGTAGGCCTACTACTAATAGCTAAATTATTGCTACTACTTATTACTGAGTAATTTGTAGGCCTACTACTAATAGCTAAATTATTGCTACTACTTATTACTGAGTAATTTATATTCCTACTACTAATAGCTAAATTATTGCTACTACTTATTACTGAGTAATTTGTAGGCCTACTACTAATAGCTAAATTATTGTTACTACTTATTACTGAGTAATTTGTAGACATACTACTAATAGCTAAATTATTGTTACTACTTATTACTGAGTAATTTGTAGGCCTACTACTAATAGCTAAATTATTGCTACTACTTATTACTGAGTAATTTATATTCCTACTACTAATAGCTAAATTATTGCTACTACTTATTACTGAGTAATTTGTAGGCCTACTACTAATGGAATGGAAATAAGGAGGAGGGAAATCTATACATGAAGCTGGACAGTAGAGTAGAAAAGACTTTGAAGGGATATTGGGAAAGCGGCGATATAAACATTTGGTTCAGATTCATCCCTTACGTTCAGCAAATGAATTACTTTGTGTACATATTTTTAAGGTAAATATTGGAAATAAAACAAGAATACTGTGCAAATATTTCAAAATAAGAGAAAGACGAAGTCGTTGAAGCCTATTTTTAAACACACCAAAAATACCGGGATTGTTTAGTCATTATTTACCAGTCCAAAAGGCTGGATAAGGTATGATTGGAATAAGGTTAGCTGAGGCGACCGTAATTTTCGAACGAATTTTCCGATTAAATGGAAGGTGGAAATAACTAGGTACTAAAGAAATCACCTGCCCGCAAATGCCCAGATATTCTCCCGACTGCAAATATCCGTGACATTTTCTGTTCGGATGGCGCAATGTAAGCTATGTTTGTCTCCAGTTTCTTATAACGGGAGAGTTTTTTTCACTACTTTAGGTCTATATGTGATCCACCAATAATTACAGATCCTTCTATCTAAGTAAAATTAGCAACATACATTATATGCAGTCACTGGGAAACACACTATGCTCGGAATTATATTCCGTTCAGTCTGACCCAGGAAGGTTTATGTCCTTGGTCGAGTCGTGTCTATTGTTCACAGATTCTCCTTTTTACGTTGGTTATAATTATATTATTTACCTATGGCTTATTAGAGTTAAATAGGAATTAGATATATTGGCAAAAATCTTAATACCGCAAAAATAATAAAAAATATCTAATACAGGTATAACAAGTTACTTAAGTATAAATCTTTTACATTTCAATGACCATGTCATCATCATCAGAGGGCCCTGTTACAATATAGAATACAATAATTTACAAACTATACTGACCTAATCTTATTAAGTTTTTAAATTATTGTATTTAATCTTAAGTAACTTATTATATTAGTTATTTTTGATTACTTTGTGGTATTGGCGTTTTTGCTGATATATTGATTGAAACATGTTGTACTACTTTGCTCTTTATATTGAATAAGTAAAAGTAATAATTGCTATTTCTGGCTCAGCAACGACTATAATTAATGGTTTATTTTAAAAAATAATGAAAATTTTGTACTCTGAGCTGGAAAACATTTTACTTAAACCATCGCCGACTAAACTACACCCGGCAAAGACTTTCAAGTATTCGGTGCTTATATGTTCAAATAAAAAAAAAAAAAACATGAAAGATAGAAAAATCAAGAAAACTATAAAACTCATTTGTAGGTATTCTTTAGCTGAATATCTAGCATTCACACAGGCAGCACTTAAAGATCAGTGCTCTTGATAAAGCAGTGCATTTGAATAATGCCGTAAATAAAAGCTGCACTTACAACTTATAACTTTTAACAATGACAATAATAACTATTGTTTATGGAACGTAGCTCTGAGAAATTCTTGATGGTTAGGGTGAGTGGTAATGGTTTGCGGTAACCTTGTTTGGTTTTTCGCCAAAAAAAAAATAATGATAATTAATATTACAAATAATGTATAGCCTACTAATGTGTGGCAAGCAAACAGTTTTTTTAATTCCTTATATCAGCTCGCACTCTCCTTACGAGATATCTCCTTACCCGCGCTCTCTCCAATAATATATATACCTTGTTCAAATTTGCAATCGTTATTAAAATACTTTCAATTCATTTACCAAATTTAAATATATTTTTTTAAATATAGTGGATGACATTTGATGTTATTACAGTATTTCAATATATTCATTTATTATTTAGGTTTAATAATGAATTAACTTTAGTTTTATGTGAGAAAAATCTTTTCCATATAATATAGTTATATATAGTCAAATATAGTTTTCTTGTCCCATTTAGCTTAAAATAAGTAAACATATATAATTTAATAAAACAACTGAATTTATGTTATAGGTTATGTGGTAAAACAGCTTTTTAACACATAGGTTATGTTTATTTTTTTACATTAAATGTAATTAATTAATAAAAAGTAATTAAAATAAATCTTTTCTTTGTTGATTTAAATAGGAACTTTAAAAAACAATGTTTATATTACTTGTTATATCTATTAGACCTCTGTACAAGAAAATTCAAGCGGCCTTGGCTTTAACCACACAAAGCATATATTACAGTAAAACATCTCAAGTCATACATGAATATATTTCAAGCTTATAGTTATAGTTACATATATTAATTATAAATCTAATTTATTTTAAAGTATTTAAGCATGTTTGTAGACAAGATTGGAAGAAGTTTTAATAAATATAAGAATTTATTTTATACTAATTATAGTTCAAATTTTAAAATATAAAACTTATAAAACTTTAAAAATATTTTGCTAATAATACAAACCTGTTAGTGCTGCGAGTATTTGATTTATCTGTGCTTTTGTGAAGAACATGTGTGCAGAGTCCACAGACAGGCAGGCGTGCCTACAAACTGGCTGGACTTATCTGAAACAAGATTAATTTCTTTTGTGAATCTTGTCTTTAGATAAGTAAAGCAGTAAACAGAAGTAACAAAAGTTTTATTAAAAGTATTTACGTACTAGGTTTCGTGAACCAGATGGGTTCATCAACCTATCTTTTATATGAATAGCCCAGATAATAGCGAGCTTTTGCTGTACGACTTATCTAGTAAGTTGTGAACGAGATTAACAACGCTAAACGTTTATAATGAACCAATAAATGTTTGCCGGATCCACGATACAGTGTCAAATGGCTTGGACAGTCACGCTCCAGAGTTAAGGGGAGAGCCAGTATAGTCACGGGGGTAATGCAAAAAGCAGGTAAATAATTACAGAAGCAGAATAAAAGCAGAAAACGTATCACAGTTGGGTATCTGCAAAGGGGAAATATGTAACGTTTTTTAGTATTCCCGCCAAACAGCCGGCAATTAGTCAATCTAGTTGCTAATGGTTCGATTTAGGACAACACACTGCTGTATCCGTTTATTATCAGCTGTTCTCTACTTACTCGTTTATTCCAGTCTTTTTAAATTGAAATAGCATCTCAAATAGTGAGTGAAATAAGAGAAGCCAAAGGTTACGTGTCGTAAGAGATCAGGCAAGAAAAGGGCCAGTGCTAGCGGGTGACTGAGGGACAAATCTTCGATCGATCGGATTTACCCCCAAGAGATCCAGTTACGGAGGGAGGTAACCTTTTTATGTTATTACGACTCAAAAGGTAAAGGTTTTATTTCATAAAACTTTATTTTCATATAAGTTTAAAATATTATGTAGGTAACCTTTATTGCAAGTATGCGCACCGGCGACGGCCCGAGGAAGGTTATTTGTTAAAATTTCTTTTGTCGGGTGGGACTTTCTAAATTTTATTTTGTGCAATAGCTGTGTTATTTAGCCTTCCTACGGCGGTGCAACAAAGTGGTAGCAGAGAATGGTTTGTAAAATATTTTACAAAATTGTTTCACAAAATTAACGAACATGGACGTATATTTTTTGTAACAATATCTCTAATCATACATAGAGAAAGAATGTATTAGCGATAACGATAGGTAAATTCATTGTTTTATTCTTTTAAAGTAAAAAATACGTAAAATCAGATACGCTTGAACTCCAGCAATACACTCTAGAGTTAAGTGGCGAGCCAGTTTGCAGAACCTGTTAGTGCGGGGCGCATGTAATGGCAAACACGAAAGCATACAAGTCGGATGGCTTGAACAGATACGCAATACACTCCAGATTTAAATGGCGAGCCAGTTTAAGCGAGGGGGTAATGAAAACAGGTGGGAAATAAATACAGGAGCAGAATAAAAGCACAAAGCTGCAGAAAACGTATCACACTTGAATGCCCTTAAAAGTCAAACCTAATTAGCTATAAGAGTACTTTTTCTGTAAGATTTGCGCTAAAAATTGATAGGTGGTAGGCCCTAGATCAGCGGTTCCCAACCTTTTTTATCGTGCGGCACACTAACTAAAATCCACATTTTGTCACGGCACACTAAATTAACTAATTTCTGGAACGAACTTCTATTAGAGACGTACCAACAACGATTACTATTTTTGTTATTTTCCGATTATAAACATCAAGAAATAATTGTTAAATAATTTTAAACAACGAGTATTCGACAAGAAATAACAGGGGGATAATAATAATAATAATACATTTCAATACAACAAATGTATATATTTTAACTTTGACAAAAGATTTAGTATTAGTGGGAGATTTGTGATTGGTGGTCCTTCATTATGTGTTCCTTTCTGGGTCGGATGGTTGACAAACAAACCTGCAAGTCGTCTTCCAAAGTTTTTAGTTGGAAACGATTTTTTGTCTTGATGGCGTTCATTGAGGAAAAAGCCGCTTCACAGAGGTATGAGGTCGAAAAGGGAAGTATTGCTTTCATGGCTTTCTTTGAAATCAAAGGGTACTCGTTTATGAGAGGAACCCAAAAGGATGAAATGTCTACATTTGTCTTTGTTTTCGTTAGTTTTGACTCCACCTCTGCTTCTTCAACTAATTTACTATACTGTAATTTGAGCCCACGGTCATTCTTGATGTCAATCAATTCACTTTCTTCATCAGTATTAAACATTGCAGACTCATAAGCACAGTCAATGAAAGGGTTTCTCACCCAGTCCATCGAAGAGACGTCAAGGGAGGGAAAATAATTGTTGATGTTATCTCCTAACTGACGAAGACTTTTCAAAAAAATTTCAGAAAGAGTTGAATTTATGTTGCAGTCTTTTAATAGATCAAACATGTCCCACACTGCTTGATTTTCAATTTTTTGTATCCACATTGAAAGCTTCTGCTTGAAAGAACTGATTTTGTCTGTCGATGTGAGAATATTTTCTCGCTTTCCCTGCATACCTTTGTTCAAAAAATAGAGTTTCCCAAATATGTCTGCTAAAAACGCAACTTTGGTACACCAGGCATCATCACTGAGAAAACGAGCAAAATTGGACTCTTCACAAGTAAAAAATATTAATAACTCATCTCTAAGTTCATAAAACCTTTGAAGTACACGTCCACGAGATAACCATCTTACTTCTGTGTGCAACAACAGCTGGGTGTGCTCAGCATCCATAGCTGAACACAAACTAGTGAATAATCTTGCTTTCAATGGCCTACTTTTAATAAAGTTTACCATTTTCACAACAGTTTGCAAGACATCATTCAACTCAGGTACCAAGAACGTAGCAGCAAGTGCTTCTCTGTGAAGAAAACAATGCGTGAAAGTAATATCTGAATTTTCTTTCCTAACTAAAGCCAGAAAACCTGTCAGACGCCCCACCATCGCAGGACAACCGTCCGTACAAACACCTAAACAAGACTGCCAAGACAATCCAGCAGTAGTAATATAATCGTTCACTAACTGAAAAATGTCCCGTCCAGTTGTATGTTCAGAAAGGTCTTTGCAAAATAAAAACTGTTCGATTAAGTTATTTTCACAAATAAATCTAACAAAAGCCAGAACCTGGGGTTTCCCTGTTATATCTGTCGACTCGTCCACTTGAATAGCAAAGAGATCTGCAGCCTTGAGTTTTTCATTTACTTAAGTTTCAACATCTTTAGACATATCTTCAATACGTCTTTTTATTGTATTGTTAGAAAGCGGAATTTTTCTAACCTCTTTTTCATATTGTTCTCCAAACATAATTTTAACGATTTCACAGCACGCTGGAAGAATGGTTGTTTCAGCAGTCGTATGGGATTTCATTTTTTGTGCAATCAATTCAGCCACAGCGTAGCTGGCTTCTTGTGCTTTACTCGACACAGATGACTGTTTTGTAAATGTAGAAGCCTGAGATGTCTGATTTGATAATAGTCTTTTAAAATATGCAACAGGTTTTTCTGCTGCAAATGAATGTTTTGTAAGTAGGTGCCTTTTCAACTTACTTGGTACCATGGCTTCGTTAGACAACTGATCGCCACAAATTAGGCATCGAGGTTTAGGCTGTTCACCACGAGATGATGTGAAACCGAATGACAAGTAGCTTTCATGATATTGACGAAACTTGCCAACGTCACCACCGTCATTATTGTCACTACGTTTGCGTTTCATCGATCCACCTGACAAAACATTTGTCTTAATATTAACATCAATACTACGTTCATTTGAACTCGAACTCGCACCAGTATTAATACTGACATCGACACTACTTTCATATGAACTTGAACTCGCACTAGTGCTAGGTAAATCATTACACTTAGACCTAATCACAAAACGATCCATTTCAACTCGGAACCAAACAGCACTGAGAACTAACACATACTAACTGAGCGAGGAGGCGGTCTCGTGTTGTGTGGAGGGGCGATGACCTCCCCCCTTCCACTTCCGCGGCAACAGTTACGGAGACAATACTGTCGATCGGTTGACGATACCACCGATGTCAAAATTGGTAGATTGACTTCTTACCATGCATATTTTAATTTAAAAACATTGGTTATTTTTCCAACGGTTGTATTTAACCACGACGAAATAAATACATAATTACAACCCCTAATTTCGCGGCACACCTACCACGATCTCACGGCACACCAGTGTGCCGCGGCACACTGGTTGGGAATCGCTGCCCTAGATAATGAAAAATCCCAGTGCAAAAAATAAATTATTAAGTATGTCGTTATGTAGCTCATACATCTATTAGCTCTCGTCATTCCCCAATTTTTATGTAAACCATATCGAACATCTGCTTTGAATTTAAATTCATCCTATTATAATGCAATCAATTTATTTTAGTTGAATTAAATTAATATTTATTAAAATTGTTTTTTAATTTTCGTACACTTTTTATATTATATTTATCGAGATATAAACTCTCTATCAATCGAGATATAAACTCTCTATCAATATTTTAAAATATATTACCTGTTAAACATAGAATCTGACGTGATCTGGGTAAAAGAAAGTGTCAATTGGTATGTGGAGGAAAATGCTTCAAACGTGAATCATCGCGTGATCGTTGTGTTCTATTTGTGGATTGTTGTAATAAATAATTCAAGAATAAAATTGAATGTCGTTAGTTTCATACGACCTTATTAATAGATTCTTCCGGTTCTGCTCTTAGTTCTGCAATAAACGATTACAGGTTTTGTTTTTCGTTTAAGATGTACACTCACATTTTTCTGTTGGGGGTCATCATCCATAAACATGACTATGTTCCACAACACTTCTTTTTCTTCTGGGCTCATTTTCACGAAATATGTAAGATACAAGCTACACACACCATTTCACTTGTCAGTACACTTCTTGCCGCTGACTGTACTGGGATTGGGATATCCATGGCTGGTTGACGGAGCTCTCTTGTCTCGCTTCTGTGATGTACTGTATCTGAAAGCTCATTTACAGCAGTTTAATATTTGGGTCTTAGCTTTATAGTGGCAGTAGCTAATTGTTGACTTGCTTTAGAGGCTTTTGTGATGGTCGTGTTCATTTAAATTTTGCACGTGGTTGTTTGGTGTTGAGCAATTATATAATTTTGACTGTTGGTTGGACAGATATGTTTTGGCTTGACTTTTTTTCTGAGTGTGGCTTTTAGATGTTCGACCTAAATGGGGGCTCGTAGACGAGGCATAGGGGTCAATTTCTGCGCATCGGAGGCAGTGCTGGATCTGTGACTATTGCCGACAGATGCGGATGGGAGGATCGTTCTGCTCGATCTTTGAGTGATAAAGTCAGTTTAATGATGAAATCCTATAAGGAGGGACGTTAAGTCCCTCGGCAATTACAGTGTTTTTTTACATACCACGGGGAATTCGTGATTGTTCTGAGCGTGACGTTTAGGAAAGAGTGCAGCTTTCTCTTTGAAGTATCGCTCAGAAGGGAGTACCAAGCAGGAGCTGCGTAAGTGATGATGGGTCCGATGAACATTATGTACATCATCAGCCTGACGAACATTGCGATCGGGTTTTCAGCTCCGCGAATGGCAGGGAAGAGCCTTTGGCGAGCGCCAATAGCCCTTCCAATGGCACGTCGGTCCATTACTAACCATCGAGTAAGGCCAATGCCTCCTAGAGAGCTAGGCCAGAGCACTCTGGTCGGCGAGACTGACTACATTGAGTAAACATCTAGCCTTTACCCTTACCCGAGCCGTACGGTTGTTGCAATAATATAAGAAATTGTTACTTTTTTTATTTACGTTTTATGACAGTTTATTTATTTTAATGAAAATATAATAATTAAAGTCCTATCAATTGGTAAATGTAATATTGTTAATTTTAGTAGTTCTTATATTTTATTTGAATTATCTTGGGAATTATATCATATAGTTAAAAATGAAAAAATAGAAATAAAAAGTCAAGCTGTAACTGGAGAACAGTTCTGATCTTATTAATCCATATAGTAATTTTACTGTAATAGTAATAGTAGCCTAATGTAGATATATGTCATATATATAGCCTATTAGTAGAGATATATACTCTATAACTTTATAATGAGAATATTTGCGAGGCCAAAACCCAAGACAAAGTGAATAGTATTAGTAGTTATAGGTTATAAGGCAATGAAAATTATAAAATCATCCCATTGTTGTAGAACCCTATTTTAAAATTTTTTCAGTTTCCTTCCTTAGAGCTTGTAACACTCCTAAAAATAAGGTGTTACATATAAATTCAATTATATATTTAATTTTTATTTAATAATTATATCGTCCCGATATAAAAGAAAATTTTTGTTTTCTTGGTGCACATTGTGAATCTAGCGTAGGTGGTGAGCGCTCCTAGCGGGCGAAATAGAAAAATATCGTACGAGTTAGTAACTTGAAGGTAATAACCCACATCACGCCATGTGACGTAAGCATAGTCTGATATCGCCTGATCCGATGCACCAATCAAAATATTCAAAATAATAAGTAAGGGTAAGAAATTTCAGTTAGCGCGTCCTTGCAACGACCCCATTTCTCAAAAAGTCTCCGAACGAGACAGACGTGATGGCATTTTCGGACGTAACCTAGAAATTTACAAGCTTCCAGTATTCAAAATTTAAGATGTCAAAGCCGGTACCAAATTCTATAAACGCAACTAAAGAAGAAGTCAGAAGCGATTATTTATGTATATCAAATATGTGTGTGTAGTTATTAGTGTACGAAATCCATGGGCAATGTTTAGTGATATGTGTTAAAGTGTTTTGCAAGTAATGTGCACAACCAGGTACGTTTTAAATAATAATAAAGAAAATGTATTTTAATGTTAACTAAAAGAACAATTTTAAATGATAGACTGTTAACACATAAACGGTAGAAATCGTCCTTTGAATATTCGTTTCTAAAAATTTAATTGGAAAACTTGAGTTACTATCTTCTCGACATATATAAAAATTTTAAAAGTTAATAAGTAATTAAAATGTATGGAATAATTAGCAGTAATTAAAAGTAAATTACTCGACACATTGGTGTCATTTGTTCTTTTGTAATTTGTCATTGATTAATAAATTGTATAACTTTGTATTTTAAAGCTTTAAATTCTTATTTCACAAGTAACCTAGTTCTACCTTCAAGATTAGAAGACCGTCATAGACAGTTTCTGCCTGAGTTATGACGGAGAACTAGAAGACCCTGGTAAGTAAGGTTAATTAATTTGTTAATTAGTAATTAACATACATTTTTAATAAAGTAATACTTACCCCCGATGTAAAAGGGCTGACCCGTTACAAGCTACCTGCTCTCAACGTATCATTTCTACTACAGCAGTAATTTTTCAAAAGTGTGTTAGTAGTAGACTTTATTATCAGTTGGCCGGTAAAGCTATCCTTGTGAGTAAAAGAACCAGCAAACTCTTTTATGTACACTTCTTCAGCTACAGAATCAAGAACAAAAAATTATCAGGAATGATTTTTTGTTATAGATAATAATAAATTCTTTTTCATAACTTTACAGTAAATTATTGAATAAAATATACTCAAACATTACTATTTGTGTAACTGCTTCTTTTGGATAGAGCAAACTACCACGACGTAAATCTTTTATAAGATGGTAACTGTCATCAACCTCCAAAATTTCATGATCTAATTTTTGTTTACACTCACCACACTTTAGCTTTTCATAGCATTGTTGCAGCAATAGCCACTGAAATATGTTGTAACTGAAATATCATTTTCAATATATATATATATATATATATATATATATATATATATATATATATATATATATATATATATATATATATTTGTAGCTTTCCAATACAGTTTTCTTGTATTCACTTATCACTTTCACTACATGTACTTAAACAATAATCGTACTTGCTATTTATGCGAGTTAACTTTCAATGACTGGCCTTGTCATCATCGTCGGGTATACTCCGATATATATGTATTTGAAATCTTTTTTTGAAATTTGGATAATTGGTGCGAAATTATTTTTATTAGTTTCTTCAATTATTACACTCATATCAACATTTTCAGAAAATGATTTTATAATAATAGCACCAAATAATTTAGACTTAATCGAAAATAGGGACTGTATCCTCAATCTTTTTTTCTGATTCATACAACTTCCTTATTGATAACTGATATTGTCCACCAGCAAGTTGTCAATACTTTCCTAACCTTTCTTCTAAGGGATATGTTGCTAATTTTCCCAGTAAAACATAGTTCATATTCAACTCTTCAAAACAATATTTCCCTCTCTCTGTCATTGTAGGGTGTTGAATAATGCTGTATGTGGTGGTTTGCTCCAATTGTTAGTCAAGATACAAGCTTTCCAAGTGTGCAACTAATCTAACATGTTTTGCAAATAAATCGTTTCCTCATCAGATATAAAATTCTCTTTCATAATATGCTTCTGATATGAATCGTTAAAATGATGCCCTCTATGCGGTGTTTTGACATTAACAATTTTCCACCATGTTGTAATAATACCAATAAACCAGTAGTTTCATGAGAATGTTCAATGTTGGAACCAAATTTCAAAAATGCCTCTTTTACTGTTTTTTAGAAAATATGTTTACAGCGACTCAACATTTTCTCTCTCTAACAAGTTTGCCAATAATGACTTCAAACTCAATGGGTAACAATATTTCCGCAATATGTCATTCTCTTTTTGATGAAGATTTTTCAAATCATTAAAATGATGCACATTTTGATTCACCTGTTTGGAAATCAAGAAAATTGAAACATTGATCATGTTTTGTATTCAACCAGTTATTTCTGATGAACTTGAGTAAGTATAAAATGTCAAACAAATAAAACATAGTACGACTAGAGTTAAGTTAATGAGGATATAGAATACTCAGTTGTTTACTTTTTGAAAAATTGTTCATGGCTCTAATATTTAATCCATTGTGATCACTCATAAAATAAAAAAACCTGATATCTTATTTGATCTAAATAACAATTGTTCTTTTGATAAAAAAAAGTTCATGATCTATATTTCCAACAGGTACAACCTCTTTAAAAATCAGAAAAGCAGTTGGCTTTTTTGTCTCACAAAATTGTTGTTTACTCGATTCTAAGGTTAATATGAAATTACTATAATCTATTGTTTTCAACTTTTCTTCTCTACTTTCACGCCTTACCTCAAATTTTATAAAATATTTAGGACAGTTTTGAAATTTACATGGCACAGCAATAGTTTTTAGCTTTGGAAATTTTAAATTAACAGTTACTGATTCTCCTATTCTTGAATCTATTTCTGTAATACTACTAATTAAATCTGC
Source organism: Prosapia bicincta (assembly GCA_036971475.1). Taxonomy (NCBI): domain Eukaryota; kingdom Metazoa; phylum Arthropoda; class Insecta; order Hemiptera; family Cercopidae; genus Prosapia; species Prosapia bicincta. The sequence continues at coordinate 134,241,177 of JBAIZL010000004.1, forward strand.
TTCTGAAAAATGTAATATACAAACTTTCATATGTTTTATTGGTGTAATATCTTTGCATGGTATGGGAGAAGCCCATTGTGTAAAAATGTTTCTGTCTGTAGAAAAACTAGACTTGAACGTATGGACCACTCTCATAATTTCCTTTACAACCTGGTACACAACATTTATTTGGAATGATGAAAAAAATATTCTATATGAAATTTCAAAGGCACTAAAATAATTATAAGAAACTTTATGTAGTCAGTCACTTTTATAGGTTATGTGAGCGTTTACTTACCGATATCTTACACTAAAACAAACAAAAACACTGTAGATTTAATAACAGTTTTACACGTGAAACAAACTACACAACTAAGATATATAAACAATAACTATACAACATAAGTATTATGATTTATCCCTAGAAATGTTATAGAATAACAAAAATAGTACAACGGCCAATTACTGTACCCACGTAGTAGACCGACACAAGCAGATGATAAGCTTGTCAGCCTCAAGGCTATAAGTCGCACCGACGGTGACGTCAGAGCGCACTGGCCTCGTTCTCAAGGAGGTACTGTTAAGGCGCGGCGAGAAAATATGTGCCGTAACCGGTGTGCCGGTGGTCTAGCAGGCGGTGTCTTGGTCAGAAGGAAAATGCCTGCTGTAAGGTGTGGGAAAATACTTTAAATCTTTGATCAAGGTATCAGCCGTCGGCCTGGTCAGACAGAAGTGTCTAATGTAATTTGGGGAAGAAACTATTGAGAAAGGAATGTAAGTTATTAGCCGGTGTTTTGTTCAGAAATAGAGGGTTTGCTGTAAGGCTTTTTATAAAGGTACCAGGTTATGTCATGGTAAGAGATAAGGTTATTGCTGCAAGGCTCGAGAGGTTGTATTGACAAAAGAAAGTAAATGAGCAGCCGTTGTTTTGTTAAGAAAGACGGGCCCTGATGTAAAGCATGGTAAAAAGCCTTGATAAAACAAAGAAAGGTCTTAGGTGGTGTTGTGGTCAGAAAGTGAGGGTCGGCTATATAATGGCGAATGAATTCCTCGAATAAACGAGTAAAGGTAACAGACATTGTGCTAGTCAGAAGGAAAGTGTCACATGTAAGGCGGAGAAAATTACATTAGTAAAAGGTAACTGACGTTGTCTTGGTCAGAAAGGAAGGTTCTGCTGTAAGGTGGAGAATAATAATAGGCAAAATGAGGCGAAGAAACTGACGTTATCTTGTTCAGAAAGGAACTGTCTGCTGTAAGATGCGGAAGAAAACCTTAATAAAATGAGGCAATGTATCAGGAAAAAAAGTGTCTACAGTAAAGTGCGGAAGAACGCTTTGAAAAAAGTAAGGTTTCGGTCGGTTTATTTTTCAGAAAGAAACTGTCTATTGTAAGGGACCGGTAGAATGGCCTAACAAAAGAAAGTAAGGTGTCAGGAGGTGTATTTCTTAGAAAGAAAGGGTCTGTTGTAAGAGACCGGTAGAACGGCCTAACAAAAGAAAGTAAGGTGCCAGGAGGTGTATTTCTTAGAAAGAAAGGGTCTGTTGTAAGAGACCGGTAGAACGGGCTAACAAAAGAAAGTAAGGTGCCAGGAGGTGTATTTCTTAGAAAGAAAGGGACTGTTGTAAGAGACCGGTAGAACGGCCTAACAAAAGAAAGTAAGGTGCCAGGAGGTGTATTTCTTAGAAAGAAAGGGTCTGTTGTAAGAGACCGGTAGAACGGCCTAACAAAAGAAAGTAAGGTGCCAGGAGGTGTATTTCTTAGAAAGAAAGGGTCTGTTGTAAGGGACCGGTAGAACGGCCTAACAAAAGAAAGTAAGGTGCCAGGAGGTGTATTTCTTAGAAAGAAAGGGTCTGTTGTAAGAGACCGGTAGAACGGCATGACAAAAGGAAGTAAGATGTCAGCCGGTGTTTGACTTAACTACGTGACTTACCTCTCACAGTAGATGAACGTAGAACTGTCGACATGCCGCTACGTTAACGACTTGGGCGAGGTGGCTGAGGGCAATTAATCGTATCAAGTCGTTGTAGTTAAGCTGCTTTATCGGTTATTTTTAAACATCGATTAGCTTTGATATCAGTCTGTTGAGAAATCCAGGTATCGATACCTTTAAAGTCTCATAATATGTTATAAAAGAAATTCCACATTATATAAATATAATGAGGTCTACGTCAACAAATTCGATTTTAACACAATCTCTTGACTTGTATGACTCCGAATTTTATTGTAAACGTAGTTTCAAGTCGGTTTTAAACCCAGTTTGTTTGTAATGGATTTCTATATTTCCCATGAAAAGAATAATATGTACTCGTAGGATGAATAGAATGTTAATTCATAGATATCTTGACATTCTATTCCGTAATCACATTACGTGTAAGTCATTAAAGGAAGGTTGAACTATCCACTGTCTGTATATCAGAACTGAAAATATGCAATCACATATTTTTTATCGGCAAAATTTGTTATTTATGTGGTCTTTTCTGAGAACAAAGATCAATTATCGTCCCGCATCGTCTCTCATAATACCGAACAGATGAAATTTGTGTTTCGTGAGAAGTCTCTATGGTTCGCTATAATTAATCATGGGAAATGAAGGAATCAAAAGCATTAAACATTTAAAAACATTTGATTGCTTCAGAAATGTTTTAAATGGGATTTGATAGATTAGCAAATATAAGGCATGATTGCGACGCCAACTTCAAAATTTTGTGGGTAATGAGCTTATAATAAATTATGTTTTCGTTATTGGGAAATTATTTTCTACTTTTTAGTTAAGTAAAAATTACATAATCGGTTCTTTTTTTTAAGTAGGTTCTATTTTTTAAAAAAATTATGTCTGCATTTTTAGAGGTATGATATCTAATTCCTATCTACTTTATAATCGAATTTCGTTTCATGTAGTTGATTATGATGGAAAACTGCCAATATTTAGAAAAATTGATAATTTTTCAACAAATATGTGCATAGGAAAATAGAATTAGTTGATATAATAAAATGATTATAAATTACAGAAATATAGGATAGGATTGTAGAGAAAATAAGATGTTAATGGGGAATAAATAAGAAGTAAAGAATAAGAGTAATTAAATATTTAATGAGGGAAATTTCAGGTAAATTAAAAGCTAAGTTATATATATAAAATAATTTCTAGTATATTATCATAATATATAAAATCTTTTTCTACTGGCAAAATATTAATGCAAAAGTAGGAAGAATGTTAATTTAATTTGTTTATAAATATAATCAAGCTAAAGAGTGGCAAGAAAATAATTTAAAATTTAATTTTATACAAGTGGTAAATTTCTTATGTGAACGATAATAATATTATAAATAATTACAACGAATAAATTATTCAAAATTTAGTAAAGATATTTAAGAAAAAAAAATATTGTTTTGATGATGTTATGTTAGGGGTAAAGAAGCTAAGTTAATAAATAGTTAATGCCTGTAAAAGTGTGCATGCTTTACCACCTTATAAACAAAAAATGTGAGTTTCCAATAAACAGTCATTAGTGAAGTTTAGCTAAATGACATGCAGTTTCACATTTTCTAAATAAAAGGTTTCCAAGTACCAAACACCTCAAATAGAAGACACTCCACCCCGAGTATTATGCTAGTATAGGGAAATGCTCCGCTAATTGGTTTCCATACGAAATCTAGGAATCCATTCCTAGGAGATCTAGGCAGGGATGTTACAGGCTTCGGTTGACTGACCGAAATTCCTCCTAGGTCATTATACCATTGCAGGACGACTGGTAAGTATTAGAGAAAACTAGGTATTAGGAAAGGTAGGTCCTAATGCTTACTAGGTAAGTAAGAGTCTCGGAAAATAATAGGAAATTGATTATTGAAAAATGAAGGTTGAATATTAATAGGGGAAATATAAGGGACTTCTAAGTAATAAAGGGGGGAATTGAAGATTGAAGGTTAATAGAGGAAATAGGAAAAGGGAGTAATTGAAGTAATGAGGAATATAAATGAATAGTAAGTAAGGAGTAAAGATGTAAAAGGAGTAAAAATAAAGATAGTCGTGTAAAGATGATGAGCGAAAAAAGGCCCGTTGCAACACATACACACACTCACACGCATGCACACAGACACAAGCGCGCGCGCACATGCACACACTTACCAATGCACACACGTGCACACAACACACATATACCCGCATATACAAACAAGAAATGAAGAATTGGTTTTCCTTTTAAATTTTTGTAATTGTTGTTATTAATGTGTGTTTACAATTTTTCACATGTTTCTTGCTCACGAAAGGTTTTTCCACGTTCGTAGTGGTTTGACCTCTTGGCATCCTCAAGCATTGGTCGTACTCATTGCCACTCCATATTTTACTTTATCTGGTAAGAGCCTTGTTTCATATGTTCCTATTTCACTTTATCCGCTTGGAGACTCAGTTTCGTGTCATTAGAGATTTTGCCAATATAAAATCACGAAATATTAAAAACTAGCTAGGAAACACTACAACAACAGATTATACATTTATGTCTGATGCAATATACTTAGTGAAATGTCAACATGTACGTTATTAAAATCCACATTTTCTCCATGTAATATAATCGCACGTAATTTGACACCACTCAATTTGGTATCCCTTGGTTACTAACAAACATAGAGAAATCGATACCTTGTACAAGTGAAGGAAGATATCTGTATTAGCTAAAGGGTTATCAGAGGATGTTTTCCAAAATGCTAGACGAAGGCTTACTGATTGAAATACAAAACATCTTGCTTACTTTACAGTCTCCGTGGCTGAAGCCAAAAGGAATATCACTGTGGCATATCCTGGTGTGGTGCTTTTTCTGCCTGTCGTACAAGGATAGCGCCATCTTGATGTTGACTGATATTCACAGAATTAGCTTATCCGAAAAACTGAATTTCACATTTAATCTGTTCATGGCATTGTTAACTCCATGCATAAGTTTCTATTATCAGATTTGGGAGAAACAGGCTCCAGTGAAATTCGGCGAGAACCAGAAAGCAATAGACGCCATATTAGGACCGGTAAAAGCAAAATCTGGGAAAAATGATGCCTGGTACATAATGACATTGTGCACATTTTACGTCTACTTTACTGCTTTCGACACTTTTGTAACATGTAATGACAATTTAGAAGTGTACTCTCTTTCACCCAACAAACTGTCTCAATGGTACTTTAACCGTGTCTCAAATGCTATGGCATTGCATTGGGTGTTGACAACACTAATGGTAAAAACCCGTTACACGGGGGCCAAGGAAATGCTTGCACAGCTGGCTCAACTTCCGGAACACTTGCAGAGAGTGGGAGAGGACAGACTATTGCTCAATATTATCAAGTTATATCGTGGAATACGAAGAAATCATGCTATTTCCAATAAGTATTTTTCCTACTTATGCTGCATTTGCTACGCAGTTTGGGTGGTGTACTTGCCGTTCATCGGCTACATATTGTTTAAATGGAAAATTGGAGATTTCAATACTGCCTCAGTTGTAGCTTGTGGTTTTTTCATCCCATTTCTTCAAACTGTCGGTATTTGTATTGAAAATGAGGTAAGTTATATGCCTTAATATATTATATATATATATATATATATATATATATATATATATATCTTGTTGAATTATTGTATATTGTAACTTACTTGTATATTTTACACGTACACACACACACACACACACACACACACACATGCACTAACACGCGCGCGTACAACACTCTCTGTTGATACATATCACCACCTCTCAAACAGTGCAGATATAGCTAATGTACTAGGAAAATCATTTTCAAACTTTTCGTCCACTTCAACCTATAATAGTACATTCCAAATACATAAACTCAAGGGAGTTCCCCAATCTTTTACTGTTGTGTTATCTGTACATTTTCCTTTAAATTCTCTGTTCTCTATAGGGGAATTGGTTTCGGCTCTCGCGTCAAAGAAGGATTCTGCACCATTTCCTAAATCCATTTTATACTACATTAATAAACATCTAGCATCATCGGTGAAATTAGTTCTACTAATAAAATAGTTTATTCAAGGAGCAGTGTTTTTCCGATGCAGGACTTTTCTCTTTTAGAATCCAGGTAAGGATAAAAACAATCCTAGTACTTACATGACTATCTCTCGTACAAGAGCTTTTAGCAAATTACAGGAGACGTTGTTCAACCTCCGGCTTGTATGGAACCTAGAAACCAACGAGCTTCTTACCAACGAACAGTAGTTTCCGGCAAGGACTATCGGTTAACCAATTCGTTTTGTTAGAGTTTGCTATTCAAAATGCCTTTCTCAACAAACACACGTTTCTGTTTTCTTCGACTTTTAGAAGGCATAAGAAATGTCGTGGGAAGAGGAATTTTGAATATCTAAATGTCGTGGAGTATACAAGGCACCATTCTAGCATTCATCGCTAACTTTCTGTCAAATAGGCATTTCCGCGTTCGTATAAGAAACATATTCACATTGTTATGGAATAGAGATTGGTGTCCCACATGAAAACGTGCTGAGTATCACTCTATTTAATGATGCAATTAACAGTACTGCAGCTAATGTACGGTCTCCGGTACAATGTTCTCTGTTTTTATGTATGTATCTTGTAACTGATCCTTGGAGATCCTTGGAAATAATAATACCCAGATAATAGGCATGATCGAAAACTAAATGTTTTAAATTCTTTGCTTCGAAGACACTGTGTGTAGCATTTATTCGTCCAGGAAAATATCCTCTGTCTTAGAGCCCAATTTTCGTTTCTTTAATTTGATAAAAAACTCTCATGGATTCCACATGTGCGTGATTTGAAGGCACGATCAAAATAAGATATTGGGTATGGAAAGAGTTTTTAGTGATACGAATTAGGGGCAAAAAGAACTAACATACTTATTTTTTATCGCACTGTCGTTAGATCCCTCATAGGTTATGGCTGTTCAGCTTATTGATCTGCACAACCTACAGCTCTGACAACTCTCGGTACAGTCAACCAATACGCTCTTGGACTATCTACTGGTGCTTTTAGATCAAGAACAATATTTAGACTTCTTCTTGAGACTGGGGAACCTGCCTTTTCAAAACAACGTCAGACTTTATAAACCTCTTACATTTGTGGTTTTCGAAGCAAACCTAAACCTCGGTTCATACGACTTAGTATTTAATAACATTCACGACCAATATTACAATACGCGTGAACGTTCGACTGCTTAATACAGCACATGAACGTCGAGCATAATGAATAACTTTGAATTAACTTCTTACTATGTTCGAACGATCAATGTGCAGTACTCCGGATGTGATGTGTCACTAAGATAATTTGGGAATCTACAGATCCCACATATATAGTGAAGTTATTTTCACTGATGGGTATAAACTTGAAAATGGCTTTGGGGTGGGTCCTTTATGCATCGGGATGTACCTACACGTATGGATTGCTCTCACTTGCAGCGTTTTTGCAGCAGAACTCTTTGCCATACTTAAGGCATTAACTGTCATTCAATCTCGACTTTCTCACTATACTTTTTATTCCGATTCCTAAAGGGCTTTTCAGGATGTGTTTTCTGTTGACCCTCTACTTGAGGGTATTTTGTCCGCAGTACACAACCTTCAATTAGCGGAATTAGGGTAACACTATGCAGAATTCCTGGTCGCTATGGAATATCCGAAAACATAAAGCGAATTAAGCGACTAAGATCGCTAAAGTATGGCGACATCTACACAACGTGCATACGATTATGTGTGTTTTACGAAACAATCACTGTTTGCTACTTGGAATAAGGAATGCCATTGTGTGAATCCCAATAAACTGAGGGAAATTAATCCCAGAATGAATTGCCTACATTTAAATTATTAAAATCAACATATTGTCGCTGTAATATACTCGCACATAATTTGACATCACTCAATTTGGTAACCCTTGGTTACTAACAAACATTCGTAAATCAATATCTTGTAGAGGTCCGCAAAGGTTTATCAGTGGAGGATGTTAGCCAAATTGCTAGACGAAAGCTTACTGATGGAAATACAAAACTACTTGCTTACTTTGTTGCTAATACAGTCTCCATGGTTGAAGGCAAAAGGAATATCAGTGTGGCACATCCTGTTGTGGTGCTTTATCTGCTTTACTCACAAGGATATCTTTTATGTCGGCTTGAAGGCAATTGATATTTACAAAAATAGTTTACTTGAAGAGGCTAGATGTATTATGAGGGGCTTAACCAATTCATTGATTCCGTACGTAGTGTTTTATTATCAGATTTGGGAACGAATGGCGCCAGTAAAATTTGGTGAAAATCAAAAACAAATAGACGCTATTCTGAATCTGTCCAAAGCAAAAATTCGAAAAACTGAGATGCTATCTGTAGTATTAATTTGGGTATTAGCTGTCTATATAACTTTTTACAACATATTGTTGGTGGTTAAAGCAGGTTTTAGTAATACAATTCTATTACACTCTCTCAATAAATTGCTCTATGACTGTTTCTTAAACGTTCTCACCATTCAGTTGGTTCTGCAGACTTTTGTGGTAAAAACCAGTTACATCGGAGCCAAGGAAATGCTGTCACAGTGGGTACAAGATCCGGAGCACTTGACGTGCAGTGAGTCTGAGAGCGTCGATGGGGACAGAGTGTGGCATACTATTGAATTGTATCGTAGAATACGAGAAAACCATGCTATTACAAATATCTACTTTGCTAATTTTTGCAGTAAAGTCTACTTTCTATGGATTTTGAGCATACCACTCATTTGTTACGAGATGTGGAAGAAGGGAATTGAATTAAATATGTTTTTAGTTATTGCTTTACAGTTTTTACTTACTCCAATTCTTTTCATTACTGGGACATTAGTTGTACACGAGGTGAGAAACATTTTTGTTTATTAAAATGTTTTATAAGATAATAGCAAAAAGCTTTGCTACTGAATAAACACTAGAATAAATTCTGAAATAGCAGAAATCTCGTTTGACAGTTTCGGAAAATCTCTTACGCAGAGGTTCTTGTGTTTGTAGATATAATATTATATCATAAAACAGCTGATTTTATAGGTTAAATAGAACAACAGTTTTTTTACCGCATAGGTTATATTTTAATTATTGTAATTATTTAATAAAATGTAACTAAAATAGTGTTTTTTCTTGACCTAAGTCGGAATTGACTTTGTTTCTAATACTTGTTTTTATTTATGTTTTCAGGTAGACAGTTTCAAAATGGAGTTGGACAAAGCAAGAACATTTCAAAGAAATCCTTTCAATGAAGTACAGGTACCTAAAAACTATTCCCTATTCCCTTTAGTTTAAATAATTACACAATAATGACTCTCTTATACTACCGTGTTTATTTTAATGGACTAATTGTCTTATTCCTAAATGGTGTAATAGTAAAGACGGTTTCACACCTTTGTTAGACTGTATCTCAAACAAATTTAGACACTCATCGCCCGTAAAAGAGATTTCAAATGTTAAATATTTATCCAAATGTATTCTTTTATTGGCGGCTGAGGATTGGCATTTTTATAAAAATTCCTGTATAGCTGAAATATTGACAACATTTACCATAGAAATCGCTACGGACAGCCTCCAATCGTCTTCGGCTTGTAAGCTTTCGGGCTAATTTGATGTATTTGGAGTTGGCAAATCATAAACATGCTTGTTAGGGTTCCTCTTGTAATCATTGATCTATTTTATGATACGTAGGGGGTTTTATCCCGTACAGTAGAGATCTACTGTTAGAAACAGTAGGACTTTTCTTAAAATTTATCTCTCTCAAGAATATAAAAAAAATATAGTTACTTCAAACTCACCACTTATAATGAATGAAAAGTATGTATGTATGTGTAGAAGAAAAGGTAAACCTGATGACACTGATGATGAAAACTACTGATTTTTCTGTTTTGCGTCAAAATTTAAAGATTTCACTACATTACCTAATCCTTCATGTAATAACAGATGATTCATTTTATAGACGCTTTGTTCTAACGCTCTTCTATTGTGAAAAATATTACTTCAAATAGTTTGCATGTCGAACACTTTTGGTGTTGAAGAAACTACTATAGGTTTACATTATAATTTTTCAAGCGATATTTAGCTATATATAGGTACATGCATTAAATTAATCAACGTCATGTCTTTTTATGCAATTTCATTACTTATATTTTGTTTAATTTTTTATATTATAGATGGTTACGTTAGTGTTATTATTCCACTAAGATGGTTTCTGCTTCATTGCAGCTGTCCCTGTTTTCCCTGGAAGTTCAGCACCAACACTTGGCTATTAACTGCTTCACTTTCAGTGCAACAAGTCTAACTACGGTAAGCGATATTAGTCATGTAGTTACAGGTCGTCAGGTTTAGCCTGGCCGGTGACCTTGAAATGCGCAGAAGCACTCGACTTGAAGCACGGTGGTTGTACCCATTGGTATAGTCCCTTGTTAACGTTCGTGCAGTGTACGAGGTATTATAGTATGTAGTATAATATAAAACTATATTTCGAGCCGCTTCCCATCCCGCGGTAACATCAGCCTTCTATCTGCCTTCCCCTTCTGCGCATTTCACATGTCAGGCTAAACCTGATGACCTGTATAGTTTAATTTGTGTGTATGTTTCTATATATCTGTGTGTGCGCGCGCGCGTGCGTGCAAATGTGCGTGCGTGGGCGTATGCGTGTGTGTGCGCGCGCGCGCGTGTGTGTCACAAATAATAGAGAGATTTAGTGATAATTTCAAAATGTAATGTAATCTCATAAAACTGTAACCCTTGTAATATACCATTCTCACTTTGCACAATCATTGAAACATTTCTACTGCAGTGTTATAATTTTGAATACCTAATATTATTTATTTCAATTAGAAATCTCTGTAAATATTTACTTTATTCTTAAGTTTCTCCTTGAAGTGTCAATGCCTACAATCATGTGTGAACAAGGATTTCAAACTGCAACTCTCGAGTATCTTTCTGTTCTGTAGCATCTGTTCAGTTTACATTATTCAAAATACCTCATATTATAGATATCTTTTGGAATGGTTGCTGAATAAAACCCATATTGTACTTAATACACAAAATCTATTACCTACTGTATGTATGACAATTCGATATTCTATCGAAACTGAAATCTGTTTTGCAGTAACCCAGACATATTTCTTCGTTTGCCGACATTGTTATATTTTAGGGAAAAATACGTTACTTTATCTTTTATTACCTTCAAAGGTACATATCAATGAAAGTTTAAATTATGAGCATTCATTTTTATGTGCAATACATTTATTGAAGTCCTTTTATTACACTGAAAAATGTCTTGAAAAATATTGATGTTCACTGATGTCGAGCATCCCAACAAATGGGAGACAATGCTTGTAATTTTTTAGTTTTAAATTTTCCCCCATATTTTGTAAATCTATAACAAACTTACTACAAATTCTACGTCTTTGAAATTTCCTAAACCAACGTTTTGGAAGAAATATCTGGCGTAGAATATTCAAACAATTTTTAGCTTTTTACAACTAGTTAAAATTTATCGTTATTTCCCATATTTTGTTATCACTTAGTCATATATCTAAATATATATTACAATGAAAACATAAGTTCGCTTTTATAGAGGCTATAATGTTTTTCATGAAATTTGATGAAATAACTTTTTATCATAAACTACTCTTTGAAAAATGTTTTTCAACTCTCTTTAAAAACTCTTCTAATATTAAGTAAAGTGCAGTTAATCTTGCATAAAAATTTACATTACTGTAACGAAATTATTATTAGGGCCTATATATCTCACGTACATCCTTCAAAGTTTGACATTTCTGAAATTGTTTGTTGCTTATGTACCAGTAGTAACAAAAACATTAAAAGAAACAGATCGGTACATAATTATATAATCTTACTGTACATAATTTCCTGAAACGGTATATATATATATATATATATATATATATATAAATTTATATATATATATATATATATATATATTTATATATATATATATATATATATATATATATATACATTTATGTGTATATATATATATATATGTATATGCTGATTTGTATTTTTTAGGCGTGGAAAAATATGATGGATAGATAATATCCGGAGCACATCCGTTCATTTTGCAGTGGACAAAATCGTAGTTCCGTTGTCTCGCTCTAATCTCATCTAGCATTGACGATGTGAACCCAATAACAGTTGATGTGCGATTTTATGCTAAATGAACGGATGTACTCCGGATGTTAATTTTCATCATATATTCATATCCACACACACACACACACACACACACGCACACACACACACACACACACACACAAACACCATACACACACAACACACACACTCACACACACACACACACACACACACCACACACACATACACAAACACACACACACACACACACACACACACACACACACACACACACACACACACACACACACACATATATATATATTTGTGTGTGTGTGTGTGTGTGTGTTGCAACGTCCCTCCCTTTGTCATTTCACTTCTCAACACGCAGAATACCAAAATTTTGTTGTTTAAAAAACTTATTTATAAACAAACCAAACATCTGCCAATCACCCCGCTTGTTAAACCGAGCTAAAATCCCTGAGTTACGTGTATATTTCCCGCTCATAGGGCCATGCCCAAAACAAGCCTATTCCCGCTGACTACTATTTAAAATAAGTATAAACTCCCCAAAATTGGTTTATCAATTATGTAGGGTCTAGATATAGTCACACATGTCATTTCCAGCTGACTAGCTGGAAAGAAACACATTTAAAATAATACACAAAATATTCACAGAGTCTTACCACCTGATGATGATCTGCAGAGACAGCAAGGGGACGTGCAAAATATGATCGTGTTTAATTTACCTATTTTAAAAGGCTCCTGTGTCCTATTAAACACAATCTGCCAGTAGATAAATCTCTGGACTTTTATACAAAAAACCAACTAATCTTTAGGCTAGCTCAATGAAGTTAGTTGAGAGAAACTCTTTAAAAACATTAGGTTTTAACTATTATCAATTAATGGAATTTATTTAAACTTGTTTACTGATTTAATAATCATTTTCATATTAGTTGGAAAAAGCTAAACAGTTTTTATTGATTATTCAACACAGGATGAAATGCAAATACTGTTGATTTTTATAACATATTTAATTTTTATTTATTTAAATAAAAACGAAAATTTATTTTTCCAAATAAAACACAATTATATTGACAAAAACAATTAACTAAATAGCTTGTTGTATTTCATATTTTAAAATCTTATAATTTCCATATATATCAATTACATTTACATAAAAATAAAATTATTTCCCAAATTAGACATAATAAAAATTTATCTTCTATATTAAATTGGTAAATTCGTATTTATGACACATAATTTTTAAATTTATAATATTCAAAAAATTCTTATTTCCTTGAAAATAAATGGCTCATGGCCAAAAAACCCTTTGTTAGTTTCATATTTATCATTTGAAATATTCTGATCACATAAATTAATTTTATTATGCATAGAATTTATTTAATTTTTATAAAGAGTGAAGTCATTGTTTAAGCTTGAATATTTATTTGAATTTAATATAATTAACTGACTAAATTTGACGTAATTGGTATCGAATAGAGAAAATGACTTGCCAAAGATGTTATTGCCTGTCCTAGAGTCCCTCGTCTAGATTCCCTGGTCCTTGGACATCGGAAGTCGCCATTCCTGGTTCGTCGGTGGTGGTTTTCCTCCATTCCCGCGTCCTGGAGGCTGAGTCTGGTGCCTTCGTCCCTTGATAGTCCTAGACGTCGGAAGCGTTGAGGTTCGGTCCCATCTGGCCTGATGGCGGTCTTATTCGCGATCCGGCATAGCGTTCCGCGGCACCTCGTATTTAAAATTTATTTCAGACTGTCCCTAAGGTCTTAGAGACCTAGTATATATAGCGGTGAAGTTACCTTACCTCACCCCGCCTGCAATACTTGCTATCTTTGGATTTATTCCTTGTATAGGCAAGTCGGGCAACGAATCCGTTTTAGCTTGCAGAGTTTGATTATCATTTTTGGAACACTGAAAAATGTCTATTTTATTAAAACTGCTGGAACTTTTTTGTTTTTTAAGTTTTTCAAATTTTGTTTTCACTAATGTTTATTCTGGCTTATTCTGGTTCTTCTAAAATGTCGATGAAGTGGTTCTACATGGTTTTGTTCTTAAGTTAGCTTTTTTAAGCACTTAGAAAATTTTCGCCTCACTCCCGATGGTCAAATTTAGCTAGTTATTACAAATTTATTCTCTAATACTTTTTAATTTAGCTTAATTATTCTATTTATGGTTTTATTTAATTCTTCACTCTTTATTATTCTTATAACTCCAAACTTGATTAATTTAAAAATCAACTTTATTACTTAAAAACAGGAAATTATCTATTTCCTATTTGTCACGGTATGTCAGACCGTTACAGTGTGTGTGTGTGTGTGTGTGTGTGTGTGTGTATGTGTATGTGTGTGTGTGTGTGTGTGTGTGTGTGTGTGATATATATATATATATATATATATATATATATATATATATATGTAAACAGAAAATGCTTTTGACCATTTAACAAAACTAATACAGGAAACATTTTAAAAAACACCTTGTCACTATAGAAGTTAACCCCAACCTGTTGAGGTTACAAAATATCTAATGCTATATATATTGTTCCAAATAGTTACATGTGTAACATGTAACTACATTATTACGTCGCGTTACAAAACGTAACCTGATTGTCATTTTGTATCTTGAATAGTTCCGTAGCGTCGTTGTTAACAGTTTGAAACTACAGAAAAGATCAGCTGTCAGTTTGATATTGACAACCTGTTCCTGCAAAGCTGGGTGACTGCAATAGCGAGCGAAGTTAATACAATTGTTTCAATTATTGAGCTGTATCGGTGAATGTAATGTTTCGACCAACTTATTTCAAATAAATTGAAAATGTTTAACATTTAATATTGGTTTGCGAGTTTTATTTCAATAAAGTTTACGAAATATGTTCTCCGATATTCAGTTTTGTGAAAATTTTTCCGGGAAAATGTATATGAAAATTATAAATTTCCAAAAACTTATTTTGGAAAAAAGTAACGGGAGGGTACATTAACTGTTGATGTTAGCGTACATCTAAAAACGTCCCGATGGTTCGTGTATAGTTTTCTTTACCTATGGTAGTATTTCTGTAATATAAACATTCCAAGTGGAGGGCAGTGCGTTGCCTGACGGCGAGTGGAATGAGGGCAGAGAGTAGAGGACTAGATTGTGCGAGTTGAAGTGGAATCGTCCAATAAGTCAAATGAGTAGTGAGGTATTTGGTGTCCGAGAGTTGAAGTGGGATCGTCCAATAAGTCAAATGAGTTGTGAGATATTTGGTGTCCGAGAGTTGAAGTGGGAACGATTGTCTGTCTGGCGTATTGAAAACACCAGTCATGCCATAAGATATTACAATCTTATGTAAAATCGTGTGCAAAAACAAAATGTTTTGGTATGCTGCTAATCACCCATGGTGTTTTTATTATCTTTATCACGCATAACATAATTCACCAAAATACTATCCTAAATTGCTTTGCAACTTTATGCACAAATAGGTTTCAGTTCCAAACAAAAACTGTGTTTCCTGTAACACTCTAAATGGTCTCTAAAGGTTGTGCCAAGAGTAAGTAGACATCTCACTTAGAGGATAGGGCAGAGCTGATTGAGGTGAGCGACCCGGTTTTATCTAAGCCCGACTTTCCTCCTACTGCCAGTACCATGGTCATTATGTAGGTAACAACAATAATAAAGGATGTTCGCCATAAGGGCGAGCATTGCTAAGGATGCTCTGGTGAACACACTCAAGGACTAGTGGCCAGATTGATGAGGCTAGCTAGGATTCCTAACTAGATCCACGCCGCAATTCCGAGGAGAGTTCTAACGATACAGAAAATCAGGCCGTTCAGATGGTTAGAATAAACTTCGCTAGTTGTGTAAGTGCGGGGGAAAGCGTGGTCTAGTGGCTGGAGACTCGTTTCCGCTCAGAGTACAGTCTCGAGATTATGCATTTATTTTATTAATTGATTTTCTTATGTTGCAGTTGTACGCTATGTCAGTCAGCTACATAATCTTCTTCATACAGTTGTCGTAAAGAGAGTCACAAACGGGTGCAGCTACAGCACTGCATAAATCTGTGGGAAGGACTGGCTAATGAGTCTGGCCAAATTGTTTCTACCTTGAACTTGAGCTGCTAGTAGAGTATACACTTGTAAACTATATATACTTGCAGAAGTATCACTCTGTTTGATTTACAGTAGAATGAAGCCAACCGTTTTAGGAGATTTAACTTTATGTCAACTGTGTAATTTTCGTTAGTGGAAATTACACAGTTGAGAAATGTTTGAGAGGAACTGGAAACAAAATTGAGTTTAAAGTTAAATAACTTTTAAATATTTGTGTAATACTGAAATAAGATAGGAGCAGTTTTTATTGAGAGATTTAAACGCTACTACGTTCATGGGCTGAAAAAAACCAACGTGGAGATTGGAAACCGACTATTTGTATTGTGGGGAAAGAACTGGAACGAAAGTTCTATAACCTAGAATAGGGGTTCCCAAAAGTTTTGGTACCACGCCGCCTCTTCTTGAAGTTAAGCCCACCCATGCCCCCTCTACTTTACACTATAAATAAATGCTATGGACAAATGTAAAAGAAACAAATAATATATATATACATACTGATATATATATATATATATATATATATATATATATATATATATATTCTTGATATTTAACGTTATCCATTGTTTTTCCGTTGCACTGACTTTATGAAGTTAATATATTACTATGTAAGTAATTTTATCCACCATTAAGTGCAATAATTTTACCTTGAGTGATGAGGCACCTTTCGGTCATTGACCATTGTCGAATCACTCGGAGTGATTCGACAATGGTCAATGACCGAAAGGTGCCTCATCACTCAAGGTAAAATTATTGCACTTAATGGTGGATAAAATTACTTACATAGTAATATATTAACTTCATATATATATATATATATATATATATATATATATATATATATATATATATATATACATTGAACATTATTTATGTATATATACATACTTTCACAAGATAATGATATAATATTTTTAGTTTTATTTCGCAAGGTAAAGTTTAGCTGATAAGAGGAAAATCTGTTAGTAAGATGGATAAGCTTTAAGTTTTTTCAGTAGCATACCTATTTAAGGTTGTATTTTAGTAAAGGCGCAACACAAGTCATTGCAACATCAAGTTTGTTCCTATATTTTGTTTCTATTGCAACAAGTGCTGAAAATGTTTTTCGCACAAGTAGGTTCTTGAAAAAGGCAAATATAATCGAAGAGCTGCCCGTGATACAGTTTTACATGTTTTATCCAAAGTGAAGATTTGTCTATTGTGGTGCTGTAGCCACATTGAACGGCAAACATCCGTTTCGCACTTTTGTACTATTATTTTTTTCAAGGAGTCACGTTGATATAATTTCAAGTTTACAAAATTTGCACAACCTTAACTTATATTTCTTTTATAAATTCATTTATTTCAATTAATTTTCTGAACATAATGGTCAATAAAATTACCTTCCTAAAAATATTTGAGGTGTAAATTTAGTTTAAAATTTTTATAAATTGTGTATCTAAATTTTAACTAAATGAAAATTTATCTTGCTATTTTCCAACTGGTCTCACGCCCCCCTCACCTGTCTTCACGTCCCTAGCTTGGCAACCCATGTTCTGGAACGAATATCAGTGGGGACGGCAACGAGGTTCACCCTTTTTGGACGTGTACGCCGAAAGGTTAAAGGTTTCCCTCATTCTACTGTAAATCAAAGGAAGTGTCACTTTAAACAAAGTATAAAGTCTATAAGTGTAAATCATTACCTTTAAATAATAATCGTTTTCAGTTAAAAATTCACCTAGTCAATTATTCACATAAAGTGTTTACAACAAGCAGTTAATTTATTAACTTTAACCCAACAGCTTATGTACATTCCTTTTACCATGTAACCACCTCCATCTCTGAGATCCTCCTAACATCTATGTAGATGCGTTAATTTTTAGTTAATAAAATTAATTTTGTTGTGGTTATATATTGATTTTAATTAAAACATATTCCACATTTGCTCAAAATGACGAGTAAGATTGCTGATGAAAATATATATTTTTACTAAAATAAAACTATCTATGTTATACAAAAATTGTGACTAACGTAATTACTAGTCAAATAACTTTTACTATTTATAAAAAAAAATATTACTATCAAATTGTATATCAACTAAAATACAGTAATTTTAGACTGTAAGTCTAATAGCTTTTGTGAAGTGCTAAGTGCTTCTGGGTTCGAACATCTGTAAATAGGCCTCTTAGAAGTGACCGCACTTCACTTCACAGAAAATAAGTGGGATTTCATAATAAGTTCATCTTAAGGATTTGAAATTTATAAAATATAAGAAAAAACAAGACATTCTCATATAAAATCCGCGAGCTTTAAATACTGAAGGGAAAATTATAGCGTTTATCCATTATTTTTATAAAATCTTGGAAGAGTTTCCCATGTTTTTCATGCACAAATAAGCTATTTTGGATATGACGATATATAGTACAATAGGGAGAGCTAGAGAACTGAGGTTTATGTCCATGGCCATAAATGTTTGTAATATTTCGTTACTCAGACAAAATGTTTAAACATTATAGATCACCTGTAATAACAAAGCATGTCGCACACATTACATTGACAAGATGTTCACTTCAAACTTAGCAACGCGTTTACTGCAAATGTGGCTTGAATCTTAGCACTAGGTTCAGTCCAAAGGAAGCTTAAATCTTAGTAGTGGCATTAGTCCAAAGGAAGCTAGAATCTTAGTAGTAGGCTCAGTCCAAAAAGAAGCTTGAATCTTAGCAGAGGGGTTCAGTCCAAAGGAAGCCTAAACCTCAGTAATGCGTTCACTCCAAAGGAACTTAAAACTTAGTAACAAGTTCACTCCAAAGGGACTTAAACCTTAGTAACGCGTTCACTCTAAATAAAGCTTAAACCTTAGTAACGCGTTCACTACAAAGAAAGCATAAACCTTAGTAACACGTTCACTCCAAAGGAAGCTTAAACCTTATTAACGCGTTTACTCCAAAGAAAGCTTAAACCTTAGTAACGCATTCACTCCAAAGGAACTTAAACCTTAGTAACGCGTTTACTCCAAAGAAAGCTTAAACCTTAGTAACGCGTTTACTCCAAAGAAAGCTTAAACCTTAGTAAAGCGTTAACTCTAATGAAAGTTTGAATGTAATAAGCGCGTTCAAAACAAAGGGGTCTTTTGTCTTTGTAGCCTATTCACTCCAATGGAAGTTTGAGCAATTTCAACGCGTTCATTCTAAAGGAAGTTTTTATCTCTGCAGCCTTTTCACTCTAAATTAAGCTTGGGCCTTGGCTAAGGGTTCACTACAATAGAAAGCTTGTTTCTTGGCAGATTATTTACTTCAAAGGAGCTTGCACCTTAGCAACGCTTTAAGTCAAATAACAGCTGGGTTCTTAGCGACCTATTCATTTAAAAAAAGAGTGTATCTTTGCAGCCCATTCACTCTAAAGTAATTTTGAATATTTTCAGCGCGTTCACGCCCAAGGAAGTTTGGTCTTTGCCAACGCTATCAACCAAATTCGGTAATGAATCAGAAACAAAGTGTTCTACATTTTTGGAAAATGTATATGGCAATTTTGGAATATCCAAGTGCTGAAAGTTATTAATTTATGACGCACTACTAATTTATTCAAAGCAAATACCTAAAAACTTGGGATACAAAAAGGTTTCGATCGTAAGAAGTGACAAGCATCAGTTTCTAAGTAGCGCCATGAAGCGTGTGTGAGTAGGATAGTGACGGTTTTGAGGGTGATAAGAGGTCAATGAATATAGTAGCTTTTCTGTGGTTCAAAAAAATATATCAACAAACTAGAAGTATGATATTTTCAAATGAGAACACAAAAGAAATCCGTGTTAAATAAAAAAAAACCAATACAAAAACACACAATCGTTGCCCACGCAATAGCATAGAGGTCGTGCGAAACGAGGCGAGCTCTGACCTTGAACGGGAAAACAGTTATACAACTGGTTTTGGAGTGGTGGGGCGGCAGGTCGTCAGTCTGCTGCTTTCACCCGCCGGTTTCACATCGTAAATACGCGTCGTGCTAAACATCTAGTCTTACATGTTTTGATTAGTTAGTGTTTAATAGAAAAAAAGTGTATTAACTTCTAGTTAAGTTTAATTTTTAGTGTAGTGTAGTGTTTGGTTTAACTAGTTCGTTGACTGTTTTCCATTAAGTGTGACGTTAAAATGGCTGTCAACAGGCCAAACAATAAGGTCGGTGGTAAAATTCTACATAGCCAAGCAAGAGAAATAATTTTTAAATTGCACAATTTTATGAAAAGAGAAGCTGAAGAAGGACCAATATTATTGAAACAAGTTCAACAACGTGTTGCGAATGCTGCGGGAGTGTCCAAGACAACTGTGAAACGAATTTTGAGTGAACATAGAACCGCGCCGGCAACAGGACCTCGCTTTTCAACGCCAAGGAAAACATGGAATAAAAAAAATAAAAAAACATCTTATGACGACTTCGACAAGACTGTTATTAGGCGGACTGTACATGAGTTCCACAAGATGGATGGACAACGCCCTACGCTAAAAACGTTGCTTCTTGTATTGAAAGAAAAAATTGGATTTAGGGGAGGCATATGGGCTCTGAGACAAGTTCTTAAGGAACTAAACTTCAAATGGAGGAAATCTGCAGATAACAGAAAGCTGCTGACGGAAAATCATGAAATAAGAGAACAGAGGGTCCGTTTT
Organism: Prosapia bicincta; assembly: GCA_036971475.1. Classification (NCBI taxonomy): domain Eukaryota; kingdom Metazoa; phylum Arthropoda; class Insecta; order Hemiptera; family Cercopidae; genus Prosapia; species Prosapia bicincta. Next base: position 134,261,977 of record JBAIZL010000004.1, read on the forward strand.
CTTAGGCAAATAAAACGCTATAGGGAGGAAGGTCGACCCATTATTTACACAGATGAGACATACGTGCATGCTTCCCATACTAAACCCCAATCGTGGTCAGACGGTAGTAACAAAGGCCTTTTAACTCCAATTTCTAAGGGTCAGTATGCAATAATAGTCCATGCAGGAAATGAGAATGGGTTTGTAAATAATGCTTTGCTTATTTTCAAGTCTGGTCAAAAGTCAGGTGATTACCACGACTCCATGAATTATAAAAACTACAAAACGTGGCTAAGAGAAAAACTCATCCCAAACTTACCTCCAAAATCAGTGATCGTTATAGATAATGCATCATATCACAACAAGCAAGTAAATCCGGCCCCAACTAGCAATTCCAAAAAAAACAGACATAGTGCAGTGGTTAGTAAATCACCAGATCCTTTTCCACGACAGGATGTTAAAAACAGAACTGTACCAACTTGTAAAATTTAACAAGAACCCTCACAAAACCTTCGAAATCGATGGTCTCCTTGCTGAACACGGCCACTCTGTCTTGCGCCTTCCTCCTTACCATCCCGACCTGAACCCGATAGAAATGATATGGTCCCTCATAAAAAACCACGTTGCCCTAAAGAATGTGAGTTTCAATATAAATGACTGCATCCAACTTGTACAAGAAAAGGTTCGAGACATTACACCAGAGGAATGGGCAAAGAGATGCCAGCACGCTCTAGACGTTGAACAGAAGTATATGGAATACGAAATATCACTTGATGTCATCACAGACAGATTCATCATCAATGTTAATGGGGACAGTAGTGATGACGACAATAGTGACAGTGAGCAGTCAGGCCACGGAGAAGAAAGTGACGGGGAAATGAGTGGCGTGGAAGAACTTCATTAACAAGGCCTAATGTAAGTGAAGAATTAAGTAACGCCATATGTGTCTATTTACTAAATAAATTGCATGAATAAGAATTTTCAAATAGGCTGGTAGTATTTGTTTACATAATTTTATTTCATTTAAATTTATCAGCGGTACTTTTTGTTTTTACTGGTTTATAAACGGTATATTACAAGTGCAGTATTTATACGTGCAGTAGTTATTTATTTATAGGCAATATTTAAACTCAGGGTAGTACATCGCCGCTTTGCGGCACGCCGCGCCGGCGCTTCCCCTACGCCGGCGATTACTCCCACCTAACCCTACCTCCTCCCCTACTCGGGGCTCGCCTCGTTCCGCACGACCTCTACCTGCCTATGAAACCGGCGTCACCCAGCTCAACAACGCTCCCAAGCGGCTAAACTATACACTGTCGACGATCACTTAGCGCGATCAACACTTTTGTGTCTGAGAATATTTAAAAAAAAACGTATTAATTAAAAGTTCTGGGAACCGTATGTTTACTAACTTTAAAAGTTAAAGTTTCTCCGAAGTTGACAAGTTTAAATAATTCGACACAATATTTGTTGCCATTCATTTTCTGTTTGATTAATTACAAAGTATGAGTTGAAATTTAAATCCAATTTCTTCAAATGAAATGATTAATCACAAGCTTTCAAGGCAATTCCGGAAATGTAATTTAATTATGTTCAATGCTAATTAACTAATTGCTTTATTTCGTTATAAGCAGTACGTCCATATAATTAATAAAGGCTGAGTTTGTTTGATATTTGAAAGGGAATGACATAAAATGTAGTAGCAAGCAGTTTGAAAACTTTCTATCAGTTCTACAGACAGCTCTACAGACAGTTCTATCAGTCTTGTGAAACAGCAAAGATACCAGATTTCCCTTGTTTAATATTTCATGATTTGTTTTACAAGTCATTCTTTGTTTTAGGCCTTTGTACGGAACTGCATTCGCTTTTTTTATTCAGCAATTCAGAACGTCGTTTCGTGTTTTTTATTCGTATTGTTCGATTTTTTCATACAACTTTTAGTTACGTTTTCTCGTCATAAAAAATATTTTTTCTTGGAAATCATAAAAGTCTCTTAGTATTTCTTTTACAAAAGTACCAAATTTTTTTTTCATTATTATTAAATTTGCTTGGTTTTTCAGGAGTATCTTTAATTATTATCTTACGTTTATTATCTTACTATTATCTTTACTTTTCCATCCTTGCCTTTACTCCAGAACCATTTGATAAGGAACAGTTTCTTCAACTTGTAAACCGCAAGTACAACTTGAGGAAAACATTCTAAAGCCAACGGGAATTTTAACGAAAATTATACTTTATTGAAGTTAAATTGAATTCAATTAAAGTGACAAAAATTCACGAAAAGCTTAATTTCGCCAATTGATTTTATGAATTTCATAAAATTATTTGCTTAATAAAAACTGGAATTTGTACTGAAAGTGATTTTTATTAGTTTGCATTAAACTTTAATGATGACGTGGAAGTAATGGAGGATTTATATTTCAAAATTAAATTTGAAATGATTACTTCAGTGCTGCAAAGAAAATACAAAATTACAACTTGAGCAAAACGATAGGTTTACCTGATAAGGGCCACCACTCCGTACTGGTTCAGGGCAGTGTCCTTTTCAATTCATGGATTGTTTTTGATAAATATGTCAAATATTTTGTCCCGGCTCTATTATTTTACTGGTTAATTACTGGGTAATTAGTTCCACGGCAATCGAGAGGAGGTCTCCTTCAGGTAAGCAACCATACTGACGTGATGCTATAGTGTTTCCCTATTCCCGGAGCCAGGAGATAATCAATTCCTTTCCTTATTTCGGATTAAATATATTCATCAAAGGGAGCGAGAAGTATACATATCTGAGCATACAGGTGGCAAATAATGGGACATTAGAAGCAGCAATAAGAGAAAAATAATAGCCTACCGAGACCAAATATAGCCTTTAACAACCTAAATTGGATACTATGAAACCAACATATCGAAAAAGATGTACAACACAATGGTAAGACGTATAGTCACATATAGCAGCGACGTATGGCAATTGAACCAGAAGAACGAGAAAACATTGCTTGTGACCAAGAGGGATTTTTTCAGCCGAGCAGCTGGAAAGTTGAGACTAGGGACAGCAACAAACAAAATAATAAGACATATAATGAAAGTGCCAAATACAATAGTAGAAAACATAAAAACAAAAGAGCTACAATGATGTTACCACGTACAAAGTACGGAGTAAAAAATACCGAAGCTAGTAATGAAATGGAGTCCTTATGGGAAAAGAAAGACAGAATGAGCTAGAAATAAAGATAAAGAAATATAAGAAAGGAAACTAACCGAAAACTGGACATCGAAAACTGTGTAGAACGATATATGTATATATATATATATATATATATATATATATATATATATATATATATATATATAACTTTGCAACACTGTTTTTCTTGTATTCACTTATAACTTACACTATAATGTACTTAAAGAAAAATCTTCTTTGGTATGTATGTGATTTGACTTTCGAGGACTTTATTTACGTGTCCTCATTTTCGAGCATGAACAGCATAGATGGGATTAGGTTAGAAAGTGATATATCCTAGTGGTAGAGAATATAACAAGACATTGCATTACGTTTATCTGGAATATATCTGCTCTTTAGCGGAATTTCAATGGGTCGACAACCATTTACAACCCCTTGAAAGAAAAAGAAAAATTTGGAATGTACACACACAAACACACACACACACACACACACACACACACACACACACACACACACACATATATACATACATATGGGTGTGTGTGTGTGTTTGCGTGTATCCATAATTTTTCGTCTTACGACAGTAGTTTAGAGCGTAGCTGATCATAATAATGATGGCTGATCGCTCTAAACGTAAACAAGAAAGTTTAAACAGGAAACGATTATTTTCTAATCTTTCTTCTACATTAATATTTTAGGAAGGTGTTTAACGGGTCGGTCCCATTATGGAAAATCACTTGTTTAGCATAACTATTGCTTTGATGGAAGAAGGATAACACCAGCACCCTCTCCTTACTCGTCAACGCCAGAAGAGTTTGTTACTTATGAACGAAATTACAAATCTGAAAAAAAATATGGGGTCAGAAACATATAATAGATATATAAATATATTTGTTTTCCATCTTTTTAATTTTTATTTAGATAAAATGGAATTATTTTGTCTTTACTATTCATGTAAAACATTGGTTTTGAGTTTTTAGTCCCATAACGTGTCTAATATTGTTTATAGATGATACATATAAAATATACAGTGTATTAATTGTCCATAAAATTATTGATTCTAAATAAACACTATATGAATGATTCCTAACTATGTAAGCCCTTAGAGGAGGCCACCCATATATCACCGAAAAGCTGAGAAACCCCCTCGAGATATAAATCTCCCTTCGCCAATGATGATTTGTAAGTAAAGTTGTGCAAAGGTAGCATGCACACAAATATCTACAAGGGCAGTAGAGAACACTGTTCATCCTCTTCTAATATTGATATAGTGTCGTGACTAACATCCTTCCCAGAACAGTACTTGACAACTCTGTCCAAACTTATGCAACTCTGTCCAAACTTGTGCTACTCTGTCCAAACTTGTGCAACTCTGTCCAAACTTGTGCAACTCTGTCTAAACTTGTGCAACTCTGTCCAAACTTGTGCAACTCTGTCCAAACTTGTGCAACTCTGTCCAAACTTGTGCAACTCTGTCCAAACTTGTGCAACTCTGTCCAAACTTGTGCAACTCTGTCCAAACTTGTGCAACTCTGTCCAAACTTGTGCAACTCTGTCCAATCTAGTGGCTATGCAAAATGAATTACCTTATTATCTTTATTAACTCCTTTGTGAATCTCTTTTGACTTTATACTTAAACTAAGCTACATTAAGACTTGCATTCACTTATAATTAAAGTAAGTATAAAATACTTGAATTTAAAAAATTCTTTTGGGGAAACGTTTTCGACTGCACTATGTAATCATTATCAGTTTTTTTAGGTTGGCCACCAAAATACTTTGTGGAGGTGGGCGGCTCACACAGGTGTTTAGTAACCTGGTCAGAGAGTGGACCTATTAGATTTTTTTGTCTATATTATGTGTTCTGATATGTTTGTAAATTTCATATTCGGTTAATGTGTTTAGATGTGTTTTTTCTTGGTCTCATCAATTTTTATATCGTTGTTAAAGTCTGTGACCTATTTCTGTGGTTAGCAAAAGGAGAGCCAATGCCAAATTCAATAGAGTGTTTGTGTCTCTGCATATTTGTGGAAAGCTGCTATTTGCCTAATGTAGAAATTACAGTATGTATAAAATATAGTTTGTATATACTTAGTAATGTTTATGATGCATGTTATTCGTCGTTTATTTTAAAATTCTATTTTCAACCCAGTTAATTTTGAACGGATTTATATTTCAGTTTTTTTAAAGATGGATATTTAATAATGTGGTCAATACCGTCGGAAAAATGATCCCTAATTTTTAATTTTAAATATTTACTTTCATTATATGTTCCTCTAACTTTCAACGTGAAGTTTTAAAATAGATTTTCGCTGAAACTCTTGAACAACAAAATCAAGAAGCATTTTAATATTTCAATTACTTTCTTGTATCTAGTTGTGTTTCAACCATTTAAATTATTTAATAACAGTTTTGTATCTAGTAGTAGTGTTTGGGGTATATATATTTTATTAATTACTTTCTTCTATATAATTGTCGTGTCTTAAGAACTTTTATCTTTTAATTACTTTCTTGTATCTAGTAGTAGTATTTATTATTAAATACATTTTAGATGTAAACAATTACACTTATCTTTAATGTGACGTCTTATGGTTTGATTTAAAACAGAATAGGATTTTAAAACAAATAGGATAGTTTCTGATCCAATAGGAGGTTCACATCTTGCTGCGTGGGTGAGCCTTGTTGCCAAATTGACGTTAAACTTCCGTTCCTCGCTCAGTCTTAATGTAGCTGGGGTACAGTGAGTTACTAGTGGTGTAGCTTGCTTCGTTCTGCAGTTTCATCTTTGCTTCCCTTCAACAGTCTTTTCAAGACTCGGAATGTTTTTAAATTCCTTCTATTACCTCACACTCTCTTTCTATATATATATATATATATATATATATATATATATATATATATATATATATATATATATCTTTTACAAAATTTCAATCGTTAATAAAATTCATTTTTATTATTCCATTCAATTTCAAGTACATTTTTTAAACTTATAGTTGATGACAAATGATTTTAATAAAGTTCTTTCAAATATTTATTCAATAATTGAATTACGAAAATTTGGGGTCTAGGTTGGTTTTGAACTGAGTATCTTCATGTTCAAAGTGTAGCACTTTTTGGCATTGAGCCAACTTTCCATAGATAGTGAACCTCTCAAAGATCTATGAAAAACCTCCATTTTTTAACCTTAAATATTTGCCATGGTTACTACACAATACCGGTAATTGTCTCTTATTTTTATTAGTCAGTTCATTCACTTTTATTGACATTTATCGTTTATCCGTGTGTTATATATATATATATATATATATATATATATATATATATATATATATATATATATATATATATATATATATATATATATATATATACCCATAATTTATATAATACCAGTATGTATTTATATAATAAATTTCACATTTTATGTAAATTTATGTAGATATTTAATGGTGAACGAGTATACATTTAGTTCGAATTTTTGTGTGTAAATGAATTAAATTTGTTTACGAGTGTGAAAGTGAAACGCTCATCGTATTACTGTCAAACTAATTTTTTTTTTTGTACAATCACTTCAAACCTCTAACCTATATGCATGAAAAACATTTTACTATATAAGATAGTATTTATATAACTGATACATGTTATATATTATTAATTACATACTTTTTCATTTTCCGAATTAACTCCGGTTAATACTTGAATGGTATTCATGAGAGATACTTCACGCCTCATTATACGAAAAAACAGTTTTTCAATAATGAAGGCAGTTCTAATATAGAGGATTAAATTCAGAATATAAAATATGATTTTTTTGGAAAAAAAAGTGTAAGTTATTGAACGATTTTACCAATTAGCTATTCTCAAAGGTATTAGCAACTGGCAGTGGCAGATTGACTGTCACAGCGTTCGATCTGACAACACCGCATCCCTAACCTACCACAAACCCATTCCTATTCTACTTTAAATCAATTATAGTACTAGTTCTGATTTTACCTGGAGCAAAGTAAATATGTTTTTGTAATAAAGTGACTCACTCGGAACATAAAAATATCAAACAGACATATAAAATGTTGGTCAAAAGCATTTCTTTCTAATTCAAAATAAATTTTACGTCTGTAGAAAAGTTCTACGTTCTGGAAGAATAGCACTAGTTAGTGCTCATGTCTCTCGCGTTAGCTGCTGACGTCACGTCTTCCTAATAGTACGGAAACCCAATCTGAGCTTTCCTCCCAATCGGTTCCTGTTCAGCATGAAAGCTAATGAGGGCCTAACCACTAATTCAAAGTCCGGCTACCCATCATCACGTTTACAGTGTTGCCAATGTTACAATCCCTTAATTACTATGGTATCTTATCTTAAAAAGCAACATTGTGGCTATTTTCTAGATAGATTTAGCTTTCTTAATGTTGTTAAAAAATTATTTCTTTACATTTTTTAATGTAGCTGATTACATTTATTTTTCGTCCGAAGATAAACCTTGATATTGTTTAAACCCTAATATGGATAACGCAATTTACTCATTGAACTATAGATGTTATGTTAAGGATCCCCCAGTGTTTGGAGGGACTGTAGGGAGCCAACAATGTTTGTCACCTAAGCATGTGAACGATAATTGTTTCTCACTTGTTCAATGTACCATAATTTGCTCCTTAACCTTCAAAATAACACGCAATATTTTTGTTCCGCAGGGGAGGGGCTGACTAGTTGCACTAATGTGAGGGGTTTGGCGTTCCTCGCGGAACCCCAGTCTAACATAAAACTACACAGAATGCAATTACATTCAACATTGAAACAGAACATATGTAAAATATCAATGCTACTTTATCACAAACACATACACATAGGGAGTTTCGAGTAATCTGGACGGTTGCATGTTGGGCGAGCTGCCAGGGTGCTATCTGAGATGGTCCTGTGAACTTGCTCTGTTGAAGACTACGCATACTCTACTGATGACGATCTAGTCGACCTCAGGAGAAAAACTCAAGCGCCAGGACTCTGGGAGTTGGAAAAGATCGAAATCCATTTGATGTTCTTCGAAAGTGTTATCGTCTCAGGCCTTTTTTATGTTCTGATACGACGTTGAAAGTGTAAATAATGAATTGCCATAAACAAATTTTTAGTTTTCTCGTTGTCATAATACGCTTGAAATCTGATTAAATAAATTCTTATCCTGATAAATTATGTGATTGCTGGATGGACAAGAGGTCTTGTACCTTCTAAGAGGAAGATTCAGAACATTGTAGGTTATATGACGAGCAAAAGTATTTCATTCCATAGGTTACGTTATTCTTTGATAGAGACAAAGCTTATTTCGTTTATTTGAATTTCTCGAATTCAAGAGAATTCGAATTCTAAGACGTTGAGATTAGATCAAGATTAACTCCAGGTAGAACGTGGATGAAGCAGAGTGTAGAGTTCATTCATCAGGGCTAGCAACAAATTTCTGTGAGCCCATATGTGCTACTTTAAAGACAATGTTTCAAAAGGTAGCGTTTTAAGACTGACTTTTCTTGTTGAAAGCTGGAAGTGTTTGATATAGGTTCAGTATGAAGGTGAAGGACATGGTGATACGGATGATTAGTATTCTATCTTAGTGGTCAATACCACCTCACCACTTCAAGTGTTTCAACTTCGGGGAGGAATAAGCTATTCAAAGTATTGCAGTAAATGCCTTAAAACCTCGTTAAGAAAGTTTTCCGAACTTTAGAAATTTATAAAACTGCTCAAACTAAGGCTGATGGAAAATATTAAGTTCTTGCTCTCGTCACTTCAAAACTTTCTTGTCCAAACTGTACTAAACTCAAAAAACTGTGTTGAAGGTATTAAGGAGAGATTGACTCGGCATTGCCAATGGCAAGACAGTAGTGTTCGCTCTAACACAGTCCTTGAAGTACACCTTTGTTCACCACTGGTCGTGGGGGTGAAGCTTCGGAAGCCATCATAAGGAGAGTGTTCAATTAGATCTCGATTTATGCCTGCTACATGATGAGTTTCTTCAGCACTACAAACAATTGAAACATCATCACAGGTACAAACATTTACAGCTAGCTCAATAAAAACAAGTGAAACATCATCACAGGTACGAAGATTTACAGCTGACTCAATACAAACAAGTGAAACATCATCACAGGTACGAACATTTAAAGCTAGCTCAATAAAAACAAGTGAAACATCATCACAGGTACGAAGATTTACAGCTGACTCAATACAAACAAGTGAAACATCATCACAGGTATGATGATATACAGCTGGCCCAATAAAAACAAGTGAAACATCATCACAGGTACGAACATTTAAAGCTAGCTCAATAAAAACAAGTGAAACATCATCACAGGTACGAAGATTTACAGCTGACTCAATACAAACAAGTGAAACATCATCACAGGTATGATGATAAACAGCTGGCCCAATAAAAACAAGTGAAACATCATCACAGGTACGAACATTTAAAGCCAGCTCAATAAAAACAAGTGAAACATCATCACAGGTACGAAGATTTACAGCTGACTCAATACAAACAAGTGAAACATCATCACAGGTATGATGATATACAGCTGACTCAATACAAACAAGTGAAACATCATCACAGGTATGATGATATACAGCTGGCCCAATAAAAACAAGTGAAACATCATCACAGGTACGAACATTTACAGCTGGCTCAATAAAAACAAGTGAAACATCATCACAGGTACGAACATTTACAGCTGGCTCAATAATAACAAGTGAAACATCATCACAAGTACGAACATTTACAGCTGGCTCAATAAAAACAAGTGAAACATCATCACAGGTACGAAGATTTACAGCTGACTCAATACAAACAAGTGAAACATCATCACAGGTATGATGATATACAGCTGGCCCAATAAAAACAAGTGAAACATCATCACAGGTACGAACATTTAAAGCTAGCTCAATAAAAACAAGTGAAACATCATCACAGGTACGACCATTTACAGCTGGCTCAATAAAAACAAGTGAAACATCATCACAGGTACGAACATTTACAGCTGGCTCAATAAAAACAAGTAAAACATCATCACAGGTACGAACATTTACAGCTGGCTCAATAATAACAAGTGAAACATCATCACAAGTACGAACATTTATAGCTGGCTCAATAAAAACAAGTGAAACATCATCACAGGTACGAAGATTTACAGCTGACTCAATACAAACAAGTGAAACATCATCACAGGTATGATGATATACAGCTGGCCCAATAAAAACAAGTGAAACATCATCACAGGTACGAACATTTAAAGCTAGCTCAATAAAAACAAGTGAAACATCATCACAAGTACGAAGATTTACAGCTGACTCAATACAAACAAGTGAAACATCATCACAGGTATGATGATATACAGCTGGCTCAATAAAACAAGTGAAACATCATCACAGGTACGAACATTTAAAGCCAGCTCAATAAAAACAAGTGAAACATCATCACAGGTACGAAGATTTACAGCTGACTCAATAAAAACAAGTGAAACATCATCACAAGTACGAACATTTACAGCTGGCTCAATAAAAACAAGTGAAACATCATCACAGGTACGAAGATTTACAGCTGGCCCAATAAAAACAAGTGAAACATCATCACAGGTACGACCATTTACAGCTGACTCAATACAAACAAGTGAAACATCATCACAGGTATGATGATATACAGCTGGCTCAATAAAACAAGTGAAACATCATCACAGGTACGAACATTTAAAGCCAGCTCAATAAAAACAAGTGAAACATCATCACAGGTACGAAGATTTACAGCTGACTCAATAAAAACAAGTGAAACATCATCACAAGTACGAACATTTACAGCTGGCCCAATAAAAACAAGTGAAACATCATCACAGGTACGAAGATTTACAGCTGGCCCAATACAAACAATTGAAACATCATCACAGGTATGATGATATACAGCTGGCTCAATAAAACAAGTGAAACATCATCACAGGTACGAACATTTACAGCTGGCTCAATAAAAACAAGTGAAACATCATCACAGGTACGACCATTTACAGCTGGCTCAATGCCTGTAATCTATAATTTTGTTGTCCTATTTTTGCTGTAACTCTCAAATCATTAGATTTGAGAGGTTTACGCAGCAGCGTCATATCCATAAACGGTCGGAAGCTGAATAAAGTCTTCTACTTTCACAATTACAGCTGGAAAAGCTTTAATAAAGACTTATCACCGATGATTAACTTGCTATTACAATCTAATACTGAGGGTGCTGCAAAAAATTTTATTTGTCTAATGGAATTTTATTTGTCATCAATGGAATACAGGAAAAGTTTTTGATTACGACGAAAGGTTTTAAGGAGATTCAAACAATTAGTTGAATACTTAAGCATCCAGAGTAGAAAGGAATACAATGTATATTGGTACAATATTGTGAATGAGAGAAAGGTTATCCGAGAAATTTAAACCCCTTGGTCAGAGATCAAGAGAGTGTAAGGATGAAGATTCAATCAGAAGTAAACCTGTTTTCTACCACAGCCTTAAGGACGTGACTACTCTGTATCGAAAGTAAGATAAGAAAGTAGAGGTGGAACAAAGTTTGGACTAACCTGATGGAGCGTAAAGTTCTCTAACACGTAAGTTAGAGAGAAATCACAAGTTCCAAACCAGGATCTGAAGAATAGACCAGTTTAAGGAACTCGATTCATTAAAATACGCGGTTAAACAAATACGATCACGCATTTAGGTATTGTACCATTGTAGTATTATTTTCCGAAACTACTTTGGCCGAAACTCTCCTACTGATGACATCACTCACTATTAGTGTTTTACTTACACTTTTGGTGTACAAAAATGTTGTAGAATACTAAATAATACACATTATTAAAAATGTTTTTACTTTCTACAATTTTCTGAGGAAATGGACTTTCTAAAGTAATGTTTTAAAATTTTTGCACTCATTCTTCAACAATGCTCTCATACAAATCAAGCTTACATTAATCGGCCTCGTTATCCTTTTTAAAGGTTTTGTACCGATTGATATGAAATCCGAAGAAATTAAACTCTTTTAGACCTCAAAAATCTGCATGATCTATACTATTTTGACTTCCTTCTAAATGTATTTTTGCGAAATTCTCAAAAACTGTACTTTCAAGGCTTTTTTGTCTTGAGCGTATGGAATACTATCTCTCTTAATTCAGAATTATATAATAAAATGTTTAATAATTCATAAACATCTTACAAAAGTATTTTGTGTTATTTGTAAAATTAATTTAATATTTATAGGCCCTATGAATATAAATTAATGTGTTTGTATGTATAATAATAAGCTTTTCATATTAGGTTTGATGTGTAAATTTTTTAAACATTACAAATTTCAGGAATGTGTAAAATTGAATAACCGAGAGACAACGTGATTTATTCTGGACATCTGCTTCTTGCTGACGGATATTCTATAAGCTATGATATAAATAATGTATAATTTCAGACTTTGTAGTATATACCAACACAGAAACCGATCGACATGGTATACGATGATTACCCTAATTGCCTGTAACGTTATCTAGATTCTAGAAGAACGTTATGATGTCATATTTTGTTAAACGTAAAGAGAAACGTGACTCGTTACAGAAATCTCCGCAGAAAGAGTTTAGATACGTTTTAATTGGACATGAGTCAAGGAGAAAAGTGATGGATGGGAAAAGTAAACGCTGGGGAACATGAAAAAGTCGACCACGTTGCCTGCGAGCCTTATTAATCATGGACTGTCCAGCATGTCATGATTAATATTGTCACACCTTTATTTATTTACGGTAAAGGTATATTGTTTGCCTAATCATGTACTGGACAAACACACACACACACACACACTCACGTACACATACACACTCACACACACATCACGCACACAGATACACACATAGACACGCACCCAGATACACAGATACACACACACACACACACACACACACACACACACACACAGACATACACACACACACACCCACTCCCACATACACTATCTAGATAGACGACTTAGACTATATATATGTATTACGAAAAGAATCGGAATAAAAAAATAATCTCTTTCATTACGGCTGGACAAGTATGGGGACTAATAATGGTAGATTAAGCCATGCAAGTATAGGAAGACTTCGTCTAATAGGAACTTTTAAATGTCAAGAGGAGGACTTCAAATGTAAATAGTAGGAGGGCTGTCAGGAGGGCTTCAATTGTCAAGAGAAGGGCTTCAACTGTCAAGAGGAGGGCTTCAACTTCAAAGAGGAGGACTTTAACTGTCAAGAGGATGGCTTCAACTCTCAATGGGAGGGTTCTTCTGTCAATAAGAGTACTTCAACTGTCAAGAGAGGGGCTTCAATTGCGTAGAGAAAGGTTCAACCTTCAAGAGGAGGGCATCAACTTTCAATAGGAGGGCTTCAACTGTCAGGAGGACTACATTAACTGTCAAGAGAAAGGATTCAACTGTCAAGAGGAGGGCTTCAATTGTGTAGAGGAAGGGTCCAACCTTCAACAGGAGGGCATAAACTGTCAAAAGGAGGTCTACAAATATCAGGAAGACGGCTTTAACTGTCAAGAGGAGTTCTTCAACTGTCAGGAGAAATGCTTCAACTGTCAGGAGAAGGGCTTCAACTGTCAAGAGAAAGGTTTCAGTTGTCAAGAGGACGGTTCTGTCAAGAGAAGGGTTTCAACTCAACAGAAGGGCTTTAACTGTCAAGAGGAGTTCTTCAGCTGTCAAAAGGAGGACTTCGGGAGTGACAATAGTTTTTCTGATGTATTTTATTATTACATTTATCCATTTAAGTATATAAAACCTTTTCCTTTATTCATTGTATAATTTTTGTAAGCAGAAATACTAAAATATTGATATGAGTTTAATTTATTATAAATTAATTGTTTACATTTCCAGCTGTTGAAACCTTCTGCTATGACAAATTTCACTATTACGTCATAGGCGTTATAAGGGTTAAAACACTAGTAATAAAAATACATTATGAACAGTTAGGAAATTTAAACTTATTATCATAGGCATTATTGAAAATTTTTATTCTGTTGTAAATTAAAGTTTTGTACATTTACTCATAAAAGGTGTTTTTAAGGATTGAAAAATTACAATTTATCATAAAATATAGAGTAGTTCCAGAGTAGTTCTGCAAAAGTAGTAGAAAGCGTAGCGCCTGGTTAGAATGTCGTCTAGTCACAGGATTATTGAAATTTGTTTTGTAGAGAGTAAAGTAGTTTATGGTTATACTAATAAAACTATCGCTGGTTGAAAATGTAACCAATAAAAAACTCAGTGAACTGTCAAGGCAGGTAATATGCCATACAGCTGGAAATTCCACATCATTAACACCACTGATATGGGTAATTATCATTTCATGAGATACGTTTCAAACGGTGACAAGATGATCAAAATTAGAGGATTCATTTTAGACAAGTTCAGATCTGTGACTTGCTGAGTTCCATTTATTTCCCTTTGATCATGGTCAAAAGTTACAGGGACCAATCGTTGACAAACCTGATAATAAAGGGCTATGTATGGAAGACAAAGTTGGCGACCAGTGACTTAACATATGTCAAGGACATTTCGTCAGGTTTTGACGGCGTCATTTGATAAGCCTTTTTGGAAATTGGGAAAACAATCAGACGCCATAAAGTAGATCCCATTTACATTTTTCCACGGAGACTGTATCAAAACCACATGGGGTACGGCATCCCTTCTAGCATGGAAAGGACAGTAAGTCCCTGCTGGCATCTGGAGGGCTAGACAAGCAGTGGTGTTCCCACTACTCGTTACGAAGAGTGGGATAGTGGACCCACGATTATTCTGGCCTTAAGGGCTTAGTTGTCAAAAAGGGTACTACGGTATTAAATACGCAGCCCGCGGAGGTTCTGCCCCTCGGTTCATTTAATAGGGAAAGGTAGTGGTTTCACATGCCTCCACTTCTTTTTAAAATTTTGTATTTTATGAAGGAGGGTTAAAGCTAGGTATCCTCCGGCCATTCTTCTTCTCTTTCTGTTTCTTCTTCTTCTTTCTTTACTTGATACACATCAGAAAACTGTATCAAAAGAGCACGCAACATTGGAATGTTCAGTTCAATTAACGCTTTCACGAAGGATGTTTCGTGGTAAATGTTTCGTTAGAAAACATTACGTTTGCAAGACAATTTTATTATGCTAATCAACCTGTTTCAGAATGACAGATATTGACAAGGTTCGAGTAATGAACTGCCCAAGTTTATTTAATCAATTTGTTAGAGTCGTCCGTAAATTATATATAGGACTAACAAATTGTATATAAACAACTTATTGAAATGTGGAAACTTAATAGACAAATGGTATTAATACACTTATGGTAATCTAGTCCCTTTAAAAGGTCTAACTGATAATGCAAATTATTAATAATCATATATGCGATTAAAAAAGGTCGATTTACCAGTCAAGTAGGATTATTAGTTAACAATATTAAGGCGAGGGTTGGAAAACTGAATGGTATTCAACCTTAGGCCTTTAGTTTGCCTGTATGAAATATTATGGACTAGGTAGTTATATCAATTCATTTAACTCACATATTCACGAATAAAATTATCTCTATCTATAACCTGTGGTTAAAGGCTAACATGGGCACACAAAAAACATGTGGATCTGTATTAATAGCTACTGTATCGCCAAATTAAACGATATTGAAAACGTTGTAAGATATTATTTTATTTCATTTTATTTTATCTATATAGTTTTAGAATTACATAGAAGTAAAAAAAGCTAAATAAGCTAGATTCGGGTATGAATATGCTCTATATGACGTCCTTCCAATTTGAGGGAACACTGGTATCGTTCTTGAAGGTTTTAGAATTATTTTGGTGAAGAGGGGTTGTTTCATGTTTGTTGTACACATGGTTATTTTTCTTGTAGTTAGACGATGGTGGATGGTGAGTTTTCAACAATATTAATAATCACAGCGTTACTAGGTGGGCTTATATAAAATTGTTCCTGAAAACGTAATGGATTATGTGACAAACATTGCCCGCCAGGACGTCCAATTGAAAATGAGCAAAAATATTACTCTACGATAAAATATTTCTCTGCAAGGGTTAGCACCATGTCAGGGAAAACCAACCTGAAATGAAATACCTTAACACGAATACATGGCAACAATCAAAATTCGGTACAGCTGTTGGAGAAGGCAACTACAGCTGATTCAGTTTCAGTACTATCTATTTTGGCGCATACGATTTAAACGTTCCCTTCAAAATGTGCACTTTTTAAAATAAAAGTTATTGTTGAGAGTAGGAAGACGTAAACATGTATTTTAAATAAATTTTGTATGAATTATTATTATTAGATAATTAAATGACTCGAAAGTAGAGTTAAAATATTATTATTAGATAATTACGTGACTTGTAATTAATTAGAGCTCAAATGTTATTGTTATATAATTACGTGGCTCGAAAGTAGAGTTCATATATTATTATGAGATAATTACCTGACTCGCAAATAGAGGTCGAATAAAAATATTCGTTAAAACATGATTCGCAAAGATAGCTGATATAGTTACAAGATATATATATATATATATATATATATATATATATATATATATATATATATATATATATATACACACTGAGAGTATGAACTAGAAGTAAGAATTTTAAAAAAATGACTTTTAGAATAAACTTGATTCGACAGATAATATTTTCTCATCAGTGACAGGTGAACTCTTGATTATATTGATACGTAGTATCAAAATTGTCTTTATTCATTTTCTATTTATTTTTGACTTTTTGGAACTGAATCTCACAACAAATCTTAAGAATACTTATAATATACAGATCACACTTTAAGCTATAAGAATTGTAGATAAATAAAGCTAGCTATCTTAGTACAATATTCTACTGAATACAAACTAGACTACATTCGTTTGAAATTATGACTAAGATTATGACTAATTATAAATAATTTGTTTCTTCTGAACCCGGGAACATAGGAATTGTTGAGGCTAGAAATAAAACCACGTGACGTGTGAGATATTTAACTCTTTTTACACTTTTATTTTAAACTTAGTAGATTTGTTTTACACATTTTAGTCTCTAGAAAATGCGTAGTAGATCTAATGCTCTTTTAAATTCGATTGATGATAATTAATTAAAGAATAACTCAGGATTCATTGAAGAGCAATATTTTGCTCAATTGGACCATCAAGAAATAGGCGAAAAATCGAATAAGAATTTTGAAAGACATTGAAATAAGGTAATTCATAAATTTAATGCAAGGTTTTATAATTTATTCTTATAAATGAATGTGGAAAATAAATAACAACTAAGGATTTCATGTCAAATGGTCTCGATAAGGGAGTGAAAATTGGATTAAAAGGTTTGAAGAAGTTGATTGTATGTAAAAAAAAGTAGTAATCTATTTGTCAGCGCGATTCCATTAGGAAACTATTAGCCTGTGTTATAGTCCTAACCCGATATTTGGTGACAAGATGAACTTATTAAGTGTTGCTATTACTTCGAGATGGGTTGCGATAAGTGGGTGAAAAACCGATTACAACATTTGAAGGGCTTAAATTCGTTTAATAAAACACCCAATTGATTTTTCATTCCGATTCCAATGGGAAAGATTTTAGTAGGCCTATATTTCTAATCTGATATTTGTTGATGAATGTGAGATTATTAATTTTTCGTCACAATAAGGGTAGCCTTACCCCCTAAGTAAGTTCATTCTCTTCTAAGAAATTTCTTTTTTGAGAAGAGTTTTTTAAGGAATGTCTATTTACGAATGTTTTGATTTAGTGAGAAACGAGAAAAAGAATCAGAGGAAATTTATTATATTTTAAAAGATAAAATACAAAAAACCCAGAAAATTAGTTGTATCTTTGATTTAAATTTATAATAATGCAAATTACGTATCGTT
The DNA here is from genome assembly GCA_036971475.1 of Prosapia bicincta. Classification (NCBI taxonomy): domain Eukaryota; kingdom Metazoa; phylum Arthropoda; class Insecta; order Hemiptera; family Cercopidae; genus Prosapia; species Prosapia bicincta. Next base: position 134,280,046 of record JBAIZL010000004.1, read on the forward strand.
ACTATGTTAAAACAACATAACTGTAATGTGAATAATAGTAAAATAAGGTTTTAAAGTTCAAAGTAAGTGTATTGCCTCATGAAATATTAATTTTTCTTAAATCACCCCTATAGTTAATAATTAAATAGGCTTTGAAACGACTATTACAGACAAAATCGGGATAATAAAGATATTTTTTAACAAATATAGAAATTACTATTTCGTGGTTTAATTATTGACTGTAGTTGGTCGTTATATCAAATAAAGTAACAAATTATTAGGATCAAGACATTTGAATAATATAGACAAAAACAGTTTTATAGAGACACAAAAATAAATAAAAAGGTGGGGTGTATGGATGAGGAGGGGGGGGGGGTGGAGAAAAGAGTTCAGTAGTATAACTCTTTGAGTGAAACTCTGAAATTTGATTTTATCGAATGCATGAAATGTTTTAATTTAAAGTATTTGTAACAATAAAATATCAGACATGTCTCGTCTCCAAGGCAATGTATAGTAACAAGAGGAGAGCAAAGTGTTTGTATTTAGGTCGCGTTACTTTCATCCCTCCAATTACTGTGACTTTGTAATACAAACATGATGACCCTACATGTTGGAACAAAGACCAAAGCACCCTCTTGTTAAGGGTACAAATTAGAACAATCGTTTCAAGCAGAACGTCGCTAGTCTTGTTCTCTCAACTGTTACTAAAACGAAATATTTCTGTCGAAACAAGCAAGACTTGCTGTTTTCGTTTTTGTAAAACTTTTATTTTACATAATTAACAACACGAAGGGCATAAAATGTGTGGGGGAAATTTCGGAAGAAAATCCTTATTTGGGGAATTTTTGTTTGTTGACAAATATTGAAGAGTTGATACAGCAAGATTATAAAAATGTTGTCTTTTATAAGAAGGCTTGAATTAATTACAATTTTTATTTGTTTTAAGCGTAATTTACAGCTGCAAGTAATGACTTAAAATAAGTAGGAATAATTAGTGAAAAGAAACATCCCTGAAAAGGGAATAACGAGAGGGGTTTTCTGTTTTCTTACGTTTATTATTATTAGTTGTTTACGTTTTGTTGGTACAATTGGTTTTGGTTGGAGGTTTTAATTTAACTTCAGCTAGTAAAACACATCGTAAGCTAATGCAAGGTGAACTGCTTTGTTTAATCGTATAGTCAATTATTGTCTCTGAATTCTGAAAATAATAAAATTTTATCATTGCATAAAATCTTTTTCAAATATTGTAATAAATAATGAAGTTCAAGCTATCTATGAAACTACAAAAAACGTTTTTGTGACGTCGATGATAAAGTCTGTCAGACAGGCATAAAAGGAAAAGGTTTGGAGGTCTACGAAAATATGCAGCGTCAGTGGCTGCGGTTAGGATTGTGGGGAACAGGGATTTTGGTATTTGGGTTGGGATTAAAAAAGGGCATTTTGAGTGTGGAAGGAGATGGTTAAGGCATTCATGTTAAAGGACAAAGTTTATTAAATCTAAAGAATACATGGTTCACTGACCTTGGCTTTTTTGTTTTTCGTGTTTGTGTGAGTTACAGTACTATCTATTTTCTCGATTTATACTCGCTTGTAAAAACTCTTAACAAAAATTGATACTTTGTTGGATTAACTCCCTAAGTTGAAGAAGCTGTGAATATTTCGTCTACTATATGCCATTGAACTAAATACAAAACAAATTAGTAGGCGCCACTGGTTGTGTCTAGTGAAGCTCTGATGAAGACGAAAAATAAAATATATTAAAAATAAAAAGCTTGGAAAATGTAATGTTTATCAACTACTACAAACTTTGTAGTTTTAAACATAAATGTTGAAGCTGGTAAGTCTACCTAGATCTGCCTGTGAATGCTGCTCTAGAACTCACGTCATCACTTCAGCCAACGCTACACATGAGTGTTTTTTAGGGGGGAAGGTTTATGCCTCCTGGACGTTAAGCAGCTCAAAATACTCAAAATAACATCTTTTAAATGCTACAGCAATAACTAATCTATCTATAAAAAATTGCTGAAACGTTTTTGATGCTTACCGGAAGCAGATAATTATCTTTTTATAATATCATAACTGAGTAGAGCCCGATGAATATACATTAAAATATGCTCTGGCATTGAACCAATTTTTGAGGTAATTCACTTCTCTCTACTTTCCTAGACAGCGGTTGTGGCAATGCACAAGGTGTCATGATCCTCTCCCGTAGCAACTCATTTTTAGAGTAATTTACCTCACAATAAATAAAATAAATTTAAATATTATTTTAAATTTTGTTTATTTCTCTCAATTGTGTAAATGTTTCAAAATTTACTTTCGCCTTGACAACTATCCCATGTAAACAATACGCATGGCACTTAATTACAGCAGAGGGAACAAAATTTGTTTCTTTATCATAATGCGCTCAAATGGTTTTAAAAGTGGATTTCGTAGTTATTAATCAGTACATTTAATATTCTTCTTATAGAAGACAGACTTCGCAGTAAGAGGGAGAAAGGGCCTTGCTTTCCAGAATTCAGTTAGCTCACCTGTTCTCTGGCATTGCTTTTCTACTTTTACAATTTTGTCATATTAGCTTCGCGAATGTATTTAAGAGGGAATTGTATCTGGAATGGGGAAAAGAAAAGAAGTTGTAAAAACAATGCTATAATAACGAGGCTGCTTACTAGCCTGCATATGCGCATGAGTAACTCTGTCTAGTACTCATACAGCCCAGCGATTTTTCACTTAGTGAATCAACTGTAAATTGGTATATTACCAACGCAAAAATGCAATAAATTATATTTTCATTTACCTGGAATTTATAAAATGGCCAAATCATAAAAAGGATAAAACTAAGGCGCCCTTTGCTGCTTACATAAAATAACCCAGTGTGACGTTGCCGTTTTCAAATTGAAATTAGAAATGTACTTTGTCTAATTTAACTACCGCTTTTTTTTTAAATAACGCTAAAGTAACTGGATTAAGATAATTTAAGTTGTTTCGCCGTATTTTTTCTGCTTTTTGTTTTTTATTAATATTTGAATAAAAGCTCTAATAAATAATAAATGTCTCTCATAGTGTAAGGATAATTATTACTGGATTTAAAAACAACATTGTGAAGTGCTCCCAAGGCACGGATCACAAACTAGTACTCCGTGTTTGGTCACAGTTACTTTCGAAGAGCGAATAAAGGTACGGAGGTGTTAAGGTATGAGGGTCGGTGAGAATGCATACAGAGTATGCAAGCTATGGAGCGAGTGGTTAGCAGAGCAGATATAGGCAGTATGAAATTCTGAGACCTTTATGTCCAGTATGAATCCTTTATAAGGCCTGTTTGGTCTATCAATCTAGGACAACTGAATGAAGGCGATGATGCAGGTTACTGATGTGGCGTACAGCTGGAACAGAAAAAGAATAAGAAAAATGTATTAGACATTTAAATTTATAGCATAGATTTTAAAATTAACTTCGGAATTGTTAGTAAAGCGTTCTTGGACCTTTTTTGAATTTTTGATATACAACATAACAAACAAGTTTAAAATTAAAATATCAAATATTTTGAACATTTATCAATGTCGTTTGAAAATATATTGACTTAAATTTCAGGAGTAAGCTTTATTTTGTGATACAACTTCAACTGCCATTTTCTGAAAATGGGTTCAAACTCAATTTCAAGACTTCTTGAAGATAATTGATTGTTATGTTAAAAATACAGTTACTTTAAACATAATCAAAGTAAAAACAAAACACTTGAATTCTACTTGAAAATAAAATTAACACCACGAAAATAAAAACAATTCTTATGGGATTTACCACAACCGAAAAATAGCAACCAGAACCAAAGTAACTGTAACGTACCCCCTGTGATTCATGGGACGTGGCTTGACAAGTTTGCAAGTCCTTTCCCGCTAGACCGGACACAATATACACACCTTTCTGATAAAATCAAGATATTTGTAAGAAGTGAAGTAGTTTGAATTTACGAAATATTGCTAGAAGTGGGAAGACGATATATAAAGGTTTTGTGTGAAGAGGGTCAGTTTATAATGTAGTGGTGAGATTAAAAGCTTTAGTAACAGCGAAGTAGACAGTGAAATATACTATTAGGGAAATCTGTTGTTAATATTAGACGTAATTAAAATAGCGCTTGAAGGCTGTTATAAATGTTAGGATTGAGACTTTGAGCAGTCAGTGTGTGAATTAATAAATATGTATTTACTACCAAACATATAGATCTAAAGGTTACCTTATAATCTATTAAATCTCTCTAAGAATGTAACATGACATGTTCTTATTAAGTTAGATGTCAAGTGTCAAGATTCTATTATTATTGGAAGCAAATCTCAGGAATATATAAAGATAAGATAGCCTTTATTTTCCTTAGCATTAGGAAATTCCTGTTATCTCATTTAACGTTAAATTTGAAAATGTCCATAATAATTTCTTTACTACGATCGTATAACATAAATGTTATTAATAAATGGTAATTGCTGCATTTATAGCTCCATTTAGTAATTACGAAGCTAAATGGACAACTAGGATGTGTCACGGAGTGTTGTCTTCAGAGCCAACTATTCTTCCAGTTCTACCTTTATTTCTTTTACCATTAGTATTCCAACATCACCTAAGTCTCAATACATGAACCTACTGTAAGTCTTCTTAAACCCTCACTGGCAAGCCTTATGCCCTTTGCTTAGTCCAACTATTACCGATCTCATCAGTTCGTTTCACATCAGACTAAACACCACACACACAAACACACACACACACACACACACACACACACACACACACACACACACACACACACACACATACGCATACACACACACACACACACACACACACACACACACACACACACACACACACACACACACACACACACACACACACACACACACACACATACACACACACACACACACACACACACATACGTATACACACACATACACACACACACACACACACACACACACACACATTACTAAACACTAAACAAATATATGTACTTAATGCTTACAGAAGTAAGAGACTGGGCACTGAAGTCAAAGCATGGTGTTGCCACATGATGGTGCTGCACCTCCAGGTGAAGGAGTGAGAGCTGAAACAGCAATTTTATAACTTATAATAAAACTAACAACTTTTTGTGAACACATTTAGCACAATTACGTAACAAACTCTGTCCTAAATTAAGTAATTTCTTTTTAAACAAAAAATGTAAAATATTCCATAACAAATATAGTCCTAAAACTCAATATGGGTTTTTATATCGCGTACAATTGTACACGGTGTAGCCAAATAGCCTCAAAAGGGACGACTCAAATGCTTGCCGACATTAGGTTAGGGTTCTCCTGCAGGAAGAACTATCTATTCTGCTTACGGTATCCTGAGGGATATTTCGTATCTTGAATGTAAAGATTATAACAGACTTAAAATGATAAGGAACAATGTATCGAGCAGATGACTATTAGTACAGGATGTGCAGACAAGATGGCGTATTCTATATGCCATAGAAGCGTTTTATAATCAGTCAACACATTTGATTCTGTTTATGAACCAACTAGCAATGAATGGCAATGTATAAACATTAGATAATTTTATTTATATAAATTTTTCAAAGTAAAACCTTTCGTTTTGGAAAACTAATAGTTCTGAGAAAAAAGGTAAGTGAAGGTTTATCATCTGGAGGTGTCAAGGAACTGATAATATTTGGATGTAACCACGAAAAAACTCAAACACCAGAAAACCGTTTGCCGTAAGATACTCGTTAAAAAATGTTCGTTATTCATAAATACGATCATCGGGAAAAGGAGGAATAAGTTAAGAGATTCAGGGGATTGCAGTTATATTTGGGGGGTAAGTTGCAAGGAATCGTTTAAAGCGTGTTTTTTTTTAAGAATTATGAATAAATTGGGGTTAAGGGTTGTATAGAAGTGGTTTGGGGAAATATTAATAAATGACAAAGACTTGGATTAGTTAATTTTATATAAAGAATTTATAAAACTTGCAAGGAGTAATTAATTAAGTATGGTATAAAAGAGAAAGGGAAGTAAAGTTTAAAATCGTCACTGTGCAGAAGTGATAGTGTCGAAGTTAAAACCCAAGTAACAAGTGGTAACAATGGAGTCTCCAAAAACTTAGTATAAATGTTATTATATTAGATTTAAACTAACACAAAGTTTTTATAATTGAGTAAATATCATATAAATTTAAATTAATTCTATTTGAAAATATAATGTTTTTTTTTGCATTACACTTCTACATTATAGAAAGATTACAAATAACAACCCGAAACGGTAATAATATAAAACACTGTATTTTAAAAATTTCTATAAAAAGCCAAAGACCTCAAGAGTCCACCTTTGTATTAGAATTATTCAGCATTTAATCAAAGATTTTCATTTAATCACCTTAATGTATTTAAATCATAGATTTGTGCACGTCTGGGAGAATCAATTAGATTATAAAACTATTATGTCTGTTTAATTATTTTTCAACATAAAATTAGGTTTGTAGGGAAGGTAATGTTACAAAAATTAGTAAATACATAATAACATAAACTAACGAAGCCAAAAATCTTTATAATATATGTATATATATATATATATATATATATATATATATATATATATATATATATATATATATATATATATACACTGTAAAACCTGTCAAATCCGGAACCTTCCGATATCCGGACGTAACATAGAAAACGTCTATATTCTGGAAGGCACCTTGCCGTCGGGCCAGTTCTCTGGTACCAGCAGTCGGCTCTGACTGTTCTTAGCTCAGCCAGTTGTGTTCAGTTTATATATTTAGTAGGTTTGGTAAGGCACATTGTATTGATCAGATGAGTATTAGTACCGAATGCGCAATCAAGATGGCGTAGGTCTATATGTCATAGAGACGTTTTATAACCAGTCAAAACATCATGCCTGTGTTTATGACCTATTTCTTATGAGTTTCAGTGTATAAATTTCAGTTATTCTAATTTTTATAAGTTTAGACTTTTTATCCTTCTATATTGATACCAGTCACGTCTATATATGTACATATTTTTAGATTTTCCATCATTTTATTTTATTGTTTGTAAGTGGTATTATTTTTTAACCTTTTCCTAACTTTCACTTGTTACTTAAATGAGAAAATCGTATATAATATTAGAGAATGTGTGAATAAACGAGTGCTTATGAAAACTCTTTTCCATGGATAGTTTACGTATTTACATCGGTTTTGGTAACATTTTTGTAACAACTGCTTAAGAAGCAATAAATATTTTGGGAGAATAAAAATAGTTGTCAGTTTCAAGTTACAGCTTTGTTCAGTCCTAAAGTATTGCCTTTAGAATATTTATGTGGCCCACTCATGAATATAGTAGCTTTAGTAGTAAATAAGGTTTTGGAAATATAAAGAAACAATTATTATGTCAGGGTGGCTGAGGTGTGTCGTAAGTACAGAAGACGGCTGCAAATCTAAAGGTCGAGGTTTTCTTCCCATGTAGCTAAAAATATAATTTTGTTCTTTCTTATTTCCTGACTCGAATTAAGTTTTGAAAACGAGTACCTATGGCCACACGCTCGAGTAGGCAGTTAGAGTAGTGCAGGGCACATTGCATTTATTGGACAACTTATGACCCAAGCCAGATAACTTTGCAATGTCTGCCATCACGTCATCAAGTGGTATAAGCAATGTCTTTATGTTGTAGGAGCATTTAGACTCCTTCCTGTGACATTGCCACTATCCCTTCCGTCCCCTACTCTTGAAGTTAAACCTGTATAACGTCGTTCAGCATCGGATATGTGGATAATAGTTTAAATATGTGTGCTCTCAATAGAAGAAGAAAAACAAGAAACATACCTGCGTTTCGATATAAGGGGATTTTCGAAACGTCCTGACCTTGTCCATTTCTTTTTTCAATCGTTTTACCTAAAAGCAAACAGTAAAATATATTTTATTTGTACAGTATTAAAATAAAATATAAAATAATATATCACTGACCTAAAGTAATTTAGGGAAATGATGCAGTTTTAAAATATTTTAAAAATATACACCGACGATTTTATTCTACTTATTTGTATATTGCTGCATATAAATCAGCAGTGCTTGGCAACACACACACACACACACACACACACACACACACACACACACACACACACACACACACACACACACACACACACACACACACACACACACACACACACACACACACACACACACACACACACACACACACACACACACACACACACACACACACACACACACACACACACACACACACACACACACACACACACACTCTCACACACACACACACACACACACACACTCACTCTCTCTCTCTCTCTCTTACACACACACACACACACACACTGTGACGGTTTAGCGTAACCAGTGCACGCAGGCTCTACTTCTTGGCCGTTGTTTCCCTCTGTATCCATACTTGCCTGTACAACGCCGACGGAGGTAAAATTTAAAAACAAGCAGATCTGACACGAGCCAGAACCTGTACCGTTGCTTGCCAAATTCTAAATTCTGCCAGAGAACCAGTCACTGGACTTTGATTTTAAAAATCTAACTTACTGATATTTAAACCCTTTGAGTCACTATATGTCGCGGAAAATTTTATTTAAAGGCAGATTGTAGAATTATTTAAGAAATTTGTTTAGTGAAAAATAAATTTAACTCTTGTCGTAAGTTTAATATTTAAAAGACCGTTGAAAAAACCATTGATTTTTATTTATATAAATTATTTACTAGTACAGGAGTTTTAATAATTATTTAATTATATATATATATATATATATAAAGTATTTTAAAATTTAAAATTTTAATATAAAAATTCTAAAGTGATTAAAAATATTTACTAATAATTTAACGTTACTTATTTTCTAACCGGTAATACTTTTAACAATTCAATAATCCAACCTGTAACGTTTTATTATGAACAATATATATATAATAAATTTAAAAAATATGAAATATTGAACAAAAGTTTGTTTTAATTTCCTTCGTTTTTCTTATGTGGGCTATTTATCTTTCATTAGTTTTCAATAATAATTATTGAAATTACTCCCCACTCTCCTTGGCTCCTCGCTGTCTCCCCGCGTAGGTACCTTTTAGTTTGGCCGCACAGGATGTCTTCTCTTGATAGTTTGGTTTTTATTTGATCATATTTTTTTATAGTTTTGAAGAAATCTGTTGTCTAACGCTTGCTATTCTCGCCTAGTTTTAGTAAAATTAATTTTTAAAGTTAGCTTTGCTAGCCTTTATTTAACTTTTAATCTTTATTTAACTATTCTTGATATTTATTTCGGCGTTACAAAACCACTTTACGCCTACTTACAGTTCATTTTAAGTTCGAATTTATTTTTATCATTTACTATTCACGTAACAATACGCTACGCTTAATAATATAAATTAGAAACAGAATGCATCTTGAACACCGATGCTATGTTTGGTTTTTTAGGTGTTATACCCCTAAAACGTACTCCGGGAAAACACGCTCTACATTTCGTCGTCACCTCTTGCCTTTAGCCGCACATTGTCTATTTAACACTCACAGTCAAAAGCAATTCCGAGTCCAAAATCGTACCTTCTTACGTGTTGTTTCCAGACTGCCTCCGCCTTTGTTCTCTCAGCTCGTCTTTTGATATTCCTGACTCTGCACTTACTGGCATCCCACATCTATATCTCTCCCTTCACGTTTATGAACAAATGATCTATTTTCATTAGAATTCCTCTAAATTTGTTTTGGTGCGATTTAATGATTTATTTCATATCTCTAATTTCTCTCAGAATTCATCCGCCGATCAAAATGAAATGTCGATGGTGTTTCTATGTGAAAATTGCTTGACAACACATACACACACACACACACACACACGCACACACGCACACACACACACACACACACACACGTACACACACACACACACACAACACACACACACACACACAAACACACATACACACACAACACACACACTCACACACACACACCACACACACACACACACACACACACACACACACACACACACACACACACACACACACACACACACACACACACACACACACACACACACACACACACACACACACACACACACACACACACACACACACACACACACACACACACACACACACACACATACACACACACACACACACACACACTCACGCACGCATGTAGCGGGCTTAAATTGAGGATTCAAGCGTTACAATAGAAATTTTAAAATAAAAAAAATAAAGTTTTAATTTTTAAAATAAACAAATGTAAAAATAAATATAGTGCTATAAGCAGCTATTCAAAAAAACTTTAAAAAGTAAAACCAATCTTAAAGGAGGGAGTTTATTATTATTTTGGATTTGAAGGAGATAATTGCAGCAACCAAGGAAACGGAAAGACAAGTCAAAATTCATGTAGAAAATTTATCGACATTTGAAAATGTGCGGAAAGAAAAATTAAGAAGAAAATAAAAAAAGAAAATCATCAAAATTCAAGATTTAAAAAATGTACGGCTAGATTTAAATTTTATTACTAAAATATAAAATTGGACAAACACCATAAATGTTGTCGTAGGGATCAGACCATTTTAAGGGGTAGATATAAACGTATGATTCTACGTCACTCTCTAAGAAGGTTGTTTTTTTCAGGGACCTCAGGTGATATGGGAAGTTTTAAAAAGGAACTGGCAAGAGAAGAGGGAAAAGTTATTACGTCTAGAGATGCGGTCAGACAGGGACTATGCTGGGCTTGCTCCGTTTTGTAATGAGTCAAAAGTGTTAAAATTATAACATCATTTGCTAAATGTGGTAAATAAGTGGCGGCTAAATATAACTGTGCGATTCCCAAGCCTTTTTCAGGAATTTCGGTCCCTAAAATTGGCAAAAGTCAATCAAAATGTGGTGCATTGAAAATCGATTAAAAAAAACGGAGGTTTACAAAGTTGTTAAACCGTAGATTTCTTTAAGAAGATAGTGACATTAGAATTCGATAAAATAAATTTGAATACTGTGAAACTAAATTAGAAAAGCAGGGATAGGAATGGTAAACTTTTGAAAAATTTAATTCTTGGCGACGCGTGAGGAACAAAGGACTGTGAACAACACTGACCAAGAATGGAGAAGGTCTTCATTCCATAAATCTGGGAGCCAAACTGTGAAATTAACAGGGCTCCAGGAAGCGGCAGGAAGTAAAAGATAATTGCTTTCTTGTTGTTCAAATCTACAATTTCGTAAATTCATTTATTTTTGGGGAAATAGAAATTGTTGTTTGGGAAAATAAAGTGTTATATGTTGGAACTATTTCAGATAGCTGTCAGAAAGTAGCACCTCGCCGAAGATAAGTTACCATTTGTTACCATTGTTTATTTATTTGAGGTTATGTTCACAACCGTCCAGTATTTTTTAAAAAATCAATATATGGAGCAAAATTTGTAAGTAGACAACTCTATAAGGTCCGGTTGCACTCTGGAATAATCCAGCGGCCTATAATATTTATTAATTGATGGAACTTATACGTAATATAAAGTAATCTGTACTAGGCTTTTACTAACAGTCATTTTATTATTTCTTTTTACCTGTGGAATTGGATCTAAGCCTCCAAGGTATAAAACTACTTACAGACGATTCATTGTCGAGAAGATCTACGTAGTTTATTTAACTACTGAACTATTTTAAATTTTAACTACAATCCGAAATTTATTTTAAACCTTTTATATCTATTGAATAGTAGTAACACATCTTCAATTTCAAATCAAAGAGACATTGTAGTTGATTAAATGCATTGCACTTATGTATTGTTAATACTAGGGGAATATAACTACTCATGAGTTAGCTAAATATTGTGTAAAAGTTGTCATGCCTGGGATCCTGTAATATCGCGGTTAGGTAAGACTCAGAAGAAGATATTACAGGCAATGTGCTAGTGTTACTGTCGTAAATTTTAATTTAATGACTTTCATTACATTGTGTCACCGATCACGGCCCGTGGTTGTAATTGAGTAACCCTCCCTCAGGCGGGCACGGTACTTTTACCAAACATATATTGAATGCCGCCAAAACATAAACTCCAAAACCTTCCGTACATCCATGTCAGCACTTGTTCCATAGTGGAAGACATATGATTACGACAAAGAACTTTAAAGAGATTTACTAGAAAACTGAAAAGTGAAATCCTTGTGGAACGTAAAATGCCTCCTGCTAGATTACGGAAAATCTTTAAGCAGAGCAGACAAACGTTTTCACTACTCTACTACTGCGATACTACTTTTTCACAATGACAAGAACTACAACATCTACTGCATTGAGGAATTTAATTTAGCCTCTTGAACTCTGAATAAACATTTCTATACATTTGCTTACCTCCACCGGTTAATCTACAGGTCATTACGTTGTGATTGGAAAATCCTAGCAATTACACTTACCTCATTGTTGACACTGCTTGTTATCACGCACAGGATTACGTATGAGAGAAAATATACTCCGCTTGATAGGAAAAACGAACCAGCTGCATACTCGGGTTTTGCCCAAATATTGTACCCTGCATATAATACCCAAAACATCCAAAGCAAATAGTTAATTCGACAAATCGAAGCGAACCCTTCATTCAGCAAGGAATGGTTGTCTCTAGTCAGTCGGAACGCTGTCACAGCTTCTCCAATGCTAACAGAATTTGTGCTTGAATGAAGTCCTCGCGAGTCGTCGCCCACGTTTGCATGCTGTGAAAAAATATCACTGACACAGCGGTACTTGTTTCCCAACACGAAAGACATCATCGCCCATTGAATAAGTGCACAGTCCTGAATCCGGTAATATGTGAAATACAGTAGGCCAATATAATAAGTGTTGGGGGCAGTTAATGTTAAAGTGACCAAGTCACAGATTCCAACGGTGATGGAAGAAACTACAAATATGGCTAAGGTTGAACACTGGACCGTATTGATTTCAGGATTCAACAGCTTCAGAATTGTGTTGATTTTTTTGTGATTTTCAGTGAGTTTTTGTAGATACGATTTGAGCCAAATGTGAATGTAAAGTAATCCATATGAAAGTGAAGCAATGCCCACAATTTCAAGAGAAATGAAAAACATTTCATTCAAAGAAGGCTGTTCAAATTGAAGACATTTTATCCCTATTTCGACCGATGATTTGACAAGCAACACTGATATTATGCACCAGAAGACAATCAGCCTGGCAGGGAACCATTTGTCCTCCGACCATAGCGACCGTAGCAGTATTATGGGTAGGATGTAGTTTTGTACGTCAAAGTAAACCTTCTCATAAAACATTTTAATGCTAACACTACGTGTAAAGAGAAACCACGAGCAATGCAAAGTATTGATCTTTACGTGCTGACCTCAGCTGTCCTAACCAAAGTGACAAGTATTGACAGCTGTTTAGTCAATTGCTGTAACAAATATAATTTATAAAACGTAATATAATTATATTACAACTCCAAACATATTAATTGAATAAAAAGAGAATAAAATATAACAGTAGTACAGGAAAAAAATCGAAAGTGTATTAAAGCTAGTGTGAAATATAGATTTTAAATTTTAATAGTGTAATAAACTCGTTGGATAATTATTCGTATATCTGGCATGTGGGGTTATGACACGGAAGTGCTGCCATTCGTTTAGAGTATGTTATCTGGCGATATGTGACACAAGTATAGATTAAAACTATATCACTGTAGCTTTAGCAAACGAAGCGGCACCTATACTAATAGAAATTTATCATTATGCACTTTCATGTTCGTGTATAATATATTTAGTTAGGGTGTTTATTTGACCTTAAAAATATCTTGTATTGTTGAGTGACGTAATAAGGAGGCCTAGTTATTGTTTTTGCTTAGTAATTGCATTGGAGTGATTAAGTTGTGATTGGTAGTTGGCGATATATCATCAAAACAGTAAAATATTTAAGTAGGCAATACCTATAGTCTGTAAGTCAGCCAAATGCAACTGGGGATATTGTAACACACTTAAGATGGTGTTACATATTAAAAAATGAAATTTCAGAAAACGAACGAGAATGTATTCAAAATTTGTAACAATATACAACTATATCAAAAATTGTGATTTATTAGAAATATTTTAAATGAAATCTCTGGTTGGTAGTGGCATCTGTAGGAAGAGTTTAAAAACAAAGTAAATTAAAGTAGGTATGCGCCCACCCGATGCGCGGTAGCTAGGAGACCTGCTTGCAACGATAATATAATCCTCTTATAGTCAAAATGTAGAAGGCAACGGACGTATCCAAGAGCGAGGAAATGTTTAGTTTTCAAATTTTAATGTAACAGTCATTTCTTTAATTTGTTATAATCACAATGTAGAAGACAGCGTACGTAGGCAAGTACGAAGATTACTGAAAGGAATCTTGTAAGGTTTATCCAATAGAAGGATGCGAGGCTACAACTTGTTAAAACAGCTAAGTGAACGAATTCAAACTTTAGTGAATTAATACAAAATTTAAATACTTTAACAGTTTAACACAAAATTAATAAACTTTAAACTTTTCAACACGTATATAAATGTAATTTATGCATCATTTGGTGCATTTGTTTTCAGTTTAAATTGTAAGATTTAATTATGAAAAGAGCACGTAAATTACGTAAATTTGCTCATAAGTCAAATCTTAAATGTTCATTAATCAGTAACTAAAGCAATGTCTAAGAAATATGTATTATGATTGTAATTTATATATTGTTTTTTGGTTAAATAAAATATGTGTAGTTTGCTTTAATTGAAGTTTAAGAGGAATTATTTAACGAGCACACAATCCCATACATCTCAATTTAATATGCCTTTAAATATTAATTTAATGAGACTCTGCTAGTTTAAATGGTTTAACTTTGTATTGTAAAATATTTAATACTTATTTCACTTAAGTAACCTAGTTCTACCTTCAAGATATGAAGAGCGTTACAGACAGACAGAAATTATTATTATGCCTGCCCTGTGACGTAGAACTCAGAACCGTTACAATATAACTTCCTGTATTTAAATTATGACACGTCTGCACTGTACTGGTGAATTCTCTATACAACATAGGTTGTACTGAAAATATTATTGTCTCAAGATTTGTGAAATATTTCACTAAAATACTTTAAAGGGGAATATTTGATCAGATAAATACATCACAAGCCACAATAAAATTATAATATTTATTTTATAAGAGGAAAGAAAGAAAATAATCAAGACAGTTTTGGTCTTAGAAATATATGTTTTGTTTTAAATATAATTGATAGGAATGAGCCACATTCTTGAACCGGTTATTTATTTTGCTATAAACATATGTCCTAGTGAATTATTCACAACTCTCATTCACGATGCAACATATTCAGAAGAATTATGCTCTACGAGGGATTATAGTTCTCATTATGGGGGTTGTTGCAACTGTAAAATGACAATGATGAGAGTTACTTGTGTTGCTAACACCTGGATCATTCACCAATGCAGGAATTGAATCATCGGTTTGTTTCTTCCATCTTAACCGAGTTAGTGTAACTGCTTTTAAATTTGTGAAGTAATAAAATAAACATTTCCACCTTGACATACATATTTTAAAACATATAAAATGTGACGTAAAACTACGAACAGTTTATTTGTAACCTTGATAATAATTGTTCAGTTTTGTTTTTAAATTAAACTATAGTTGAACTAAAGGCATTATATTCACCCAAAAAATTCTTTCCAACTGACCACTAAAGACAATATTAGGCTCTGGTATGTTTTGAAGCTGGAGAATACATATTTTGTATTTCTTTCATAACTGTATCTATAACGAAACTGGATCACGTGAAACAAAGGTTGTTTTTCATTTGTTATATGAGTCGAAGTTAACGAGGTCTAAATTTCTGAAATTTGCATAATCTGTCCCTAAACAGCAAGCAGGATTCCTTCAGTGCTTGTTTTAACAAGAAATCTCCATTTCGCTAAACTTATGTCATTACAACAATTTATATCAAATTGACATATGTGTATGTTTATACATAAAATATCGAATAAATTTGTGTAAGAGTGCATGGAATAAGTTGCTAGGTCTAGTCAGAAAACTCTCAAAATAATATCAATGTTTCTTTATTTGTACATAATTTTTTCATTTTACATTTCCTTTTAAACATCACTCCTTACAAATAGTGTTTAATTAGAGTACCTAATTAAAGGACAAAAATAAGAAATATTGAGTTTGATAGAACCAAAAACTTAATATTGATAAAACTAGGAAAATATCATTAAAAAAGCGTTAAACGTTCTTGGATTAAATGTTTATTGTCAAGTGTTTAGTGTTTCGGGTTACATTATAGTGTTAAGAGCTTAGAGTTTTGTGTGTAGAATTTTGGATTAAATATTAGAGTAGGATTTTTAAAGTCTGGGGTTAAGTGTTTAGAAGTTATTCTGTTTAAAAGTTATTCTGTGTTTAAAATTTGTTGGTTGGAGTTTTAGGGATTATTATGTAGAATTTTTGATTACGTACTTTTGGGTTAAAAGTTTAAAGAAAATTTTGGAGTTTTTTTTTAGATGTTTAGGGTTATGTTTTTACAATCTTAGGTTATGTGTTTATTGTTTTGGCTAATTAGTTTCCAGTTTTGGGTAAAACTCTTAGCAGTTATTGAACAGAGTTTCGGATTAAGTGATGAGAGAATTGGGTTGAATCTTTAAAGAAGTATCAGGATTTACTTATTTAGAGTTTTGGGGTTAAATGTTAGCTTTAAGTGTTTAGAGACTTTGTCTAACCGTTTACTGTTTTGTCTTGTGTTTACAGTTGGTTTAATTGTGTAGCTGGTGGGTTGTAGATTTTTAAATTAAGTATTTAGAGATTTCTATTTACCGTTTAAACAAGTGTTTGAATATAGGAGTTTAGAGTTTTTGGGTTGAAAGTTTACCGTTAAGTTTTATACAATTTTAGTTTGAGTGTTTAATTTTTTTGGTGTGTTTGCAGTTTTGGGTTCTTAGTAGCTATTATGTTGAATTTTGGATTAAATAATTGGAGATTTGGATTAAATCCTTAAAGAAGTGTTTAAATTTCTTCGTTTAGAGTTTTTGTGTTAAATGTTAGCGTTAAGTGTTTACATTTGGTTTAAATGATTACTCGAGGTTTTACATTTTTTGTTAATTGTTAGAGCGTTTATTAGCAAAACGTTAAGCATTCTCTGTCAGATACCGATGCAACAGTTAATGATTTCTCCCTGTCAATTGTATGAAGATGATGACGTAGTTGATTGATGTCGAGCAGAGCTGGAAAACACAGAAGTGTAAATGTTAATTAATAACCAATAACCAGAAGTGTAAATGTTAACCAATAACACTTACACTTGCCAATCATAACCTAACATATATTTAGGAAGAGTGAAACTATTTACAGTCTACGAATTTCATTCCCAGTTAATTCACTATTGTATCTTTAAACTTGACAGTACAAAACTATCAAGTAAATTCTAATGGCGATGCAAATTGGGATTATCTTACAAAATTGTGCATTTATGTATACTACAAGTAGGGAAGGAGGAGGAGAGAGAGGGAGGGAGGAGGGGAGTAAAGAGAGAGTGGGGGAGAGAGAGAGAGAGAGTTACCTCATATGTAACTATATGACTATACACACTTACCGACGTTAATCCTGATGGACTGAAAGTGAAGCGGTTGATAGCCACATGATGGTGCTGAATCTCCAAGGTGAGCAGGGCCAGCTGGAACAAAGTGAAGAGCATTAATGGTATACGAATTGGAACTAGAAACTTTAATAGGATTAGGATTATGAGGGCGTGTACGGAAAAGTTATGTGACAGTGAAATTGTTTTTACAAAAATGTATTCTTAGTTAAACAACTTCTGAAAGCTGTAATATAAACCTCTAAAGGATAATATACTTCACTAGTAAGCTATAATTTATGGATGGTATTTAGTGTAAATACGTATTTAGTGGTGGGGCTATGTATTGCAGCGCAGCTGGTGGGAAAATGTAGCACTCGTGTTGCTCTTTTACAGGATACTAACCATCTTACCCACATCTTTCCAATGTATAGTATGCTATGCAACCGTCTGCTAACACCCTTAGCTACGAGGGAATGTCATTATACAAACTAAGCAGCATAAATAAGTTATGTCTTAATACAATGTTTATTAAGGGTTCAGTAGGGGAAAAAAGAGATGAGGAAAGTTTGAAATGCCTCTAAACTATCACGCCGCAGTAAATTTCACTTCATTAATCATTAATATAACCGCTCATCTTATAGTGTAACTTGATACTTTTCAACGTCCGACTTTAACGCACATGGCAGTCTACCATCCCAATCCTCAATGTTACCTACTTAAACGTTCCTGGTAGGACTTACAAACGTTATCAGCTAAATTCTCAAGGTTATCAACTTTAATAAACCTGGTATGTTACCTATCATCTCAATCCTCATTGTTACCTACCTACACGTACCTGGTAGGTTACCTACCATCTCAATCCGTATTTTCACCTATTTCAACGTACCTGGTAGGTCACCTGCAATCTCAATCCTCAATGTCACCTATTTCAACGTACCTGGTAGGTTACCTGCAATCTCAATCCTCAATGTCACCTATTTCAACCTACCTGGTAGGTTACTTGCAATCTCAATCCTCATTGTTACCTACTTCAACGTACCTGAGTAGTTTAAAATTGGGGCCGCTAAAATTTAAAAAATTTGAAATTGTGTGTGATTGCGGGTGCGTAAGTGTGGTGACGTGAAAGGGTGGTATTAGTGTGAGTGTGTGACGTCATGAGGGGGGTGAGGGGAGGTAGTTGAGTTAAAAGTGCGTTTAAGTTTTTGTAGTAAAAGTAGTATTTGGATCTGAGTGTATTTAATGGAATACGAATTTAGCGGCCCCAATTAATACTGGAGAATTAGGGAGAAAATGCATTTAATATTTGGGTGATAGTATGCGATTCTTTGTATTAAAATCACTTTATTGAAAAGTGTATTTATTATTAAATGCACTTTAAGAAAAGTGTATTTATAGGTATTGGAGTTAATCTGATATTCAGGATATGATTGTTTTGGAACTATAAAATGCACTTATGAAAAAGTCACTTTTCGGTGATACGTTAATCTTTATTAATACTGTTCATTGTTTCAATTATTGACGAGCGTTCATCAACGCACATGTTACCTTCTCAGCAGACTGTTAACAAATGACTACTTAGCTTCAAGTACTCATATTTATAAATTAATATTTGGTGGGAGGTCTAATACTAAATACTTTAGTGTTGGGGGGTTACCTTCCCTATACTAATGTTAGCTTAGAAGAGTGTCTGGAAGAAAACGTACTTTATAAAGATTGTCTTTTTAAATTCATATCTTTAAAATGTTAATGAATCACTTTTTTCGTTATTTATCAACTAAGGACTCGTAAGACATATATTTATTATTATGAAAAGACCATTTACATTTTTTCAAGGTCAAACAAATGGCGTTTTAAAAAATAAATGCGTTTTTACAGTACCGCTCACAACTATTGTAAAAGTTACATTTTTCTGCAACACATAACTGTTCGTTAAATTACAAGTTATAATAATTATATCACTAAACACATGTTGCGGTTCTACAGTAATGAATCCCGTCTGTGGAATGTAAGGGGGGAAATATAAAACACACATAAAGTTGTAACATATATTTATTATTTAGAAAATAGCATTTTACACTTTTTTTCAAGGTCAAACAAATGTCGTTTTAAAAAATAAATGCGGTTCTACAGTACCGCTTACAACTAATCAAAAAGTTACATTTTTTCTAAAAGACATAACATATTATTTTAAATCATAAGCTATATTAATTGTATTATTAAAAAGAAATAATGCGGTTAGACAAAACAACTTATTACAAATTTTAAGAAAGATAAATTCTCATAACAGATTGTACAGTCTCTCTACATACACCACAAGTTTTGCAAGCTAATCCACAAAACGCACAAGCAATAACGTGTCTGCAGGGTAAGTAGACCACTTGAACTTCTTCTACTCTACAGATTTTACATTCTGCAGGAAGTATATCTGGTGTCAATGAAGGCAGCTTGGTGGTCTTCTTAGTAACTTCAGCCTTCTCTCTGATCCTATCAACGAATGCCTTGCCTTTTACTAGTAATACGAATGAACATGTACCATGCCATGTTGCGTGTTCAATCCATGGGTCATCTTTGTCCATCCAGTCCTTAAGGCCGCCTCCGCAGCAGTAACAAAGAGTATGGTCAGAATGATTTATATAGAACAAGCCAGCAGCACTCAACTCTTCTTTTTTCTCTCTCAACAAAGGTGGTCCGTTATCAAAGGTTTTTATTCTGGACTCAAATGTCACGTATTGTGGGTAATGCAATTTTCTAACTTGTACAATGTCCATCGCTAGTCGATCTGAAGGATAAATGGTACCTTTTTGATTGCTCTTGCAGTTTATATACGCTCCTCTTTAAAGTTAACTGTAGGAGTGGGGGGTGAACATTAATTACATTCAAGGTCAAACAAATGAGTTTTTAAAAAAAGACTGTTTTCAAAACTACTTTTACAACTATAATAAGGAATATATATTGCTACATATAAATTAAAATCACTTTCTATAACTATTATTCATTAGACAAATGCAGTTTTAGTTCAGTTGATTTCTCTCCTGAAGGTCCATGTGAAACAATGAAGTACTGCCCAGGACGTATTGAATCTAAGTCTTCATTCATTAATAAATAAACAAACCTCTTCGGTAAAAAGACTTGCAGTTTCGGAACATTTTCTTCTTTGTAAGGAAAGTCTCCAAGTACTGCAATCACAGCACTTCCATTTACCGTCTCTTTTTTACAGAAGTAGTACACAGCATAATTTTTTAACGGCTTTAAATCTGAACATTTTTTCGTTACAATTGTTTTAGCTTTTGATCTCTGGTTGAATTTTTCTACAAGGGATTGTTCTTGATTATCTGCCATCACGATGTTTCTATTTTGAAGTTTGCGTTGTTAGTGATGATTAGGACTTCTTGCAGTTTAATTTATAGATCCTATCCCCCCTTGTTTTATTTTCCCCTCACCACCCTCTCTATTTCCCCCCCTCTACAATTTTCCAGCTGATACAAAATCGCATATTTGTCATTAATGCACTTTAAAGTGCATTTATTGACTTTGTTGTAAGTTGAAGATGCAGAAGGATATGTCGATTTTCGGAGAGTCTTTTTTTGTTAAAAAAAATTCACTTTTCTAAAAGTTACTTATGTACGGAAATATATTGAACCTTATAACTGATATTGCTGTAGATGTTATTTTCGTTTATGATGAAATGTTGAAGGTTTTATAAGTTTATTTTTTTTAGAATTGACGAGCGCCTACCCCCTCTTATCCTTTCCCACGTCTACGTTTCTAGCTCTTAAACAAACGCTTAGATTTAGCGCATTACGTAGAGCACAATTTCCGTTTTGATGTCGGTGATCTTTAACAACGGTGCAGATATTATGTGAATTATAATTCTGTCTTATTTTAATAGGATAGTCTATAACTTTGGCTGTAGTGTATGTATCTATCCATTTAGTCTTTTCAGAACCGTAAGTATATATGATATCATAGTTTTTAGTATACTGTTTAATAATAGTGAAAACATCATTGAAAGTAGTGAAACCTTCAGACCACTTAATGAAATGATATCGTTTACTTAACCAATTGTTGGTTCTAGCCGACTTTTGGTTTAGGTGATTGAAATCGTAAGGGGGTTTGAATAGAAAGTAATCTGTCTCTAGAGATGAAATATCATGTATAACCAACTCCTTGATCAAAAATTCATCGTAATTTCCTCGAAAAGCTTGAAACTCGACAACACATTCTTTCACGCTTCGTTTATTTTTTTTCTGTAATGTTTCAGCCATCTCTGCAGCCTTTAATAAGTGTTTCTCTAAAATTGGTCTTAATATAAATTCAGCTTGAAAAATCCTACTTTTGAATCGTATGTGATCTAAGTAATGGTTGTTTCTCCTATCTTCTTCTTCATCAGAAAGTTCGTATATATCCGTGAAACTGCTGAAACGAGTTGTACGAGACATTTCGTCTTTAATTCTTTGTTTGTCAATGAACCATTTTCCCCACCACAGTAAACATTTATAGTTAGGCTGTATGGTTCTAGGCGCGTTGGTGATTTTTTTAAGTGGTCACCTCCCCTTTAGGCCTACACACCACTATTCTCAATTTCAACTTCTGTAGTTGTTTGCTTATTTAAATTTTGCCTGTTTTTAATTTTGTGCGTAGTCAGAAGCACAAGGTTGTTTTGTGTCATAATCAGGTAGAGCTTTGAGTGTGTTTATATACCTGTATGAAGATATTTCTTGAGCGAGTCGGTTAATAATCGTAGAATCAGGTTGTACGTATGACACTGTCTTATCCTGTTGAACTGCACTCATTAAATATTCCTTTATAAAGGTCTGGTTTAATACCAACTGTTCCAAATATCTGTCAACTGCGACCGAAACACCGATTAACGTATAGAATTCATTAGTCGTTAGCAAAACTTTTTCATGGTGTTGTGAAAAGTCCTTTATTCGTATATACTGTTTTCCATAAATTTTAAGACTATCCACTTCGATGTCAGATTCTCTAATCATTAGCTTTGTCTTCTTACCGCTGTGTTTGCCTACTATATGTTGTTCAAAACTGCTAATATTATGAAGAAAATGTGCCCAGGAAGATATATTAAATAATATATGTTTGTCATAGTGGTTCAACAAAACACCTGGTGTATATCCCAAAACTTCAAATATTCCAACTGTAATATTTTTGCCCATGCATGCTGTAAGTGGATAAAATATACGTAAAAATATACCAGTTAAAATTTCAATCAGTTCTCCTTCGTTTCTTTTTGTTGTAAAAGTCATTGATCTCGTCATAGGATTATACATATCTTCATAAATGCCGCAAACATCTTCTGAATTTTTTATGATATTTGCAGAATCATCTGTAGCTCCATCTGTTTCCATAGGTACTTCAGAAGTTCCATATGATGCAATGTTAGAAGACGTATTTTCATTTTCAGTATTGAGTTTCATATCATCATTACCATCTTGTGAAAGTGACATTTCGCTATTACACTGTAGCAAAGTTGAGGTAGCGGAACAGCTTATAAATGAGCACTAACCGAAATCGTCAGTCCTTATATAGTCGGAAAATGGTGCAGGGAAGTGTGTTTTTATCCCCCCACTCCTTTTTTAATCGATACATATCCTACACAACCATTCTGACCACCCCTGTTAACGGAGTGTACGTAACAACAGTATCATGCAGTATTAAACAGTAAGCTGAAGTATTATCTGGAATATTCTCTTCAGTTTCAAATTCCAACCGTATATCTACAGTGGAAGACTTTACGGATTCGTTCTGCTTTGAACAATCTATGACAACAATAGGCGCGTGCTCTTTAAACGTGTCAGGCGATATTAAAGGCGTGTCTGACCTGCCATAGTATGATGACTGAAATCTAGCGTACATATCGTAAAGTATGCCATATCTGTTCTTCGAAAACGATACATTTAAATTATCGTAGGGGAAAAACTGAGAATTTAAATAAAGTTTAATATTAGTAAGTTTACAGTGGTCAAACGTCCCGGCGTTGGCTGTTATATTATTCCTTTTGTTTGTCTGCAATGCAAATATGATATATCTAGGCTTTTCTAATTGAGTGGAGGTTTTGATATTCCAAGACTGCCGTTGAGTTGAAGGTAAGATAGGATACTGATGCATTTCCCAGTTCCTAAAAGGTAAAACGATGTCTCTATCCGACTCTAATTGTTTCAACAGTGAAAGCCGGTGTTCGTCGGCAAGTCGTACGTGCGGTACCCTCCACGTTATTTTGTTTATGTTCAATTTCCAATCCATATTTGCTTCTGTAGTGGATGGGGAGGCTATAATCGCGTCATTATCCGTTGAAGACCGAAGCAAGAATAATTCTTGTTTACAATTTATAATGAGTTTCCCATAGTCTTCTGCAAACCCTAATAGTAAACGGAGCGGTATAGAGAATTCAAAATATCCTTCTTTATTTGGTGTGATAGTTGTAGATACTGGAAACACCCAACCCGATGTTCGCAGTTTGTTTATTTCATGTGGTGGTTGAGAAATAAGCGTCTTTAAAGTGCTAGTCACACCAACACGTTTCGTAGAATCTACAGTTATTCCTGAAATCTCGTATCTTATTTCTTCAAACAAAAATGCCATTGGGTTATTGATAAATGGAACTGTGGTTCCCAGTGTTCCATCTTTTTTCGTAACAATCCCTTCGATGTATATATAACTTTCACACGGTAAAGTGTACGCGTCTTGATGTTGTATAGGAATGCGTATTTCGTCGTTATTTCCCAATCTCGATGAAGCGTAGGGGTTGTGAGAATGATACTCCTTCTCCCATATTGTCTCGTCGAATATAGGTCCATTCTTTATGTTCAGAATATCCATTTTTATTAACAGTGAAACCAATTTGTTCTAGAAAACGTATGTTCTCGTTAGTTAACTTTTGAACAGACTGACAACTATTAACGTTTTCGTTACTAAAGATTGATTTAAAAGTTAAACCCATGTGTAGTAGATAAACTAGTTTCCTTTAGCGCTCTTTTATATGAAGTCTTGAAGTAATAGTCTCTCCTCTAAAATCTACAAAATCTCCGTCTTGATCCAATACGTTTAAATTAATGTCTGAAATATGACTAACATTTAAAGGTAAATAAACAAGATTATGAGGTTTTTCAACTATCTTAAAACCCGGTGCTACTGTAGGATAAAATGAATGCAATATATGTCCATTTATACCATCCTTATAAGCACCATGAACTATATTGCAAGTAATGTTTATAACGTTGACTTTGATTATGTCGACTGTTTTATCACCTACGTGATTAACATTCGGAGATAGTGGACTATTAAGACTTGAAAAGCCAAGTAACGGACCTAAGCTGTGTTCCTTTGAAAAATCAACAAAATAAGCACAAGAGAGTTCGCTTCTTAATAAACTGTTATTTGCTTTTAATGTAATTTTGTCTTTCCCTAATTTTTCTTGAAGAACCTCAGAAATATCTTCGATTTCATACGAACCTGTCTGCAGTTGTACTGTTTTGAAATCATTTTGTTCGTCGTTTTCTTTATAATAGAATATATTATTTACTCCTTCAATGACATTAGGAATTGAATTGTATGTTGTAAAATCTAGAAGCGCTACCTCCCATTCTTTATCCTCTCTAAGTTGTAACGGTGGAAACAGGGAACTATGAAGATTAGATGACGTTCCACTAATGGAAACCGTGTAAGACGACATTTCAAAGAATACTAACATCAGAAGCTAGAAACTCTAAACATAAATGTCCACAAATAGACGTATTCTCACCCTGCCGTCTGTTGTAATTGTACAATATATTACTTGCTGGCTTGAAGTAAACCTTAAGTTCTCTAGGCGGTTGCAAATTTCCTAAACTGTCAAAGTAGTAGACAGTGTTGTCTATTTTCTTATAACAGACCCAGTGCGTTCCTTTACCAAAGGAGTTATCGAGGTTGACAATCCCCGTTTCGTATTTCTTTACTTTTTCCGGCAACTCATCTCTCATAAATACACCTCTGAAGTACGGTATTTTTAAACAAGAGGCGTAATGTATCAACTGAGTCGTGCTGAGCGGTGTATTAGGTAAAACAAGTTTGTTAAATTTATTTCTTAAACACGATATGGTTTTAGGTACAGCCCTCGACCGTTTTTGATTTTTTTTTTTAATTCTTTTTTTTATGATTTTGCTTTCCAATTCTTTTTCTTCTTCCAGCTCCTCTTTTCCACCCGTTCCTCTACGTCGTTTTGAACTACCTCCAATTGCTGTTTTTGCCTTCATTGCAGCAGCGACCGCTAATGCTGCAGCTCTCTCGCCAATACTTGAATCACTTGATTTAAATCTCTGCCACGCTCTCTCTGCTAATGCTCTATCAGCTATAGATCTGTGTTCAGCGTCTGAGTAATTTGAATAAGCAATATCGTGTATTTTACACAATTCGTCCAATTTATTAATTCCAGGATCTCCACGAGCTAGTCGTTCTTTAAGCTTTGTCCCAGGACCGCAATATCTATATCCGCCTGGTAGATGTAGCTCAATGGGTAATGCGTCGATTGTTTTGTTCAGTAACGTTCCTACAGGTACGCTCTTGACAGCTTTACTCAAAACTGATAATGCCGATGTCGCTAAACCACCTCCTCCTTTATCAAATTTTTGATTCCTATTAAATAGTTTATAAGGGCTCATCTTAATTTATTTTATCGTCAATAGTTATTTATCAAGTTCTTCCTCTCCGTCTGAAGAGTCGAATATTTCGCTCCAATTTATAAAGTTGTTTTCGTTTTCTTCATTACTCATCTTTCCTTGTGGATAGTGTAGAGTAAATTTATGAATATAGTAAAACAGTTTATTTCCGAACCTTAGCAATGTCTCCTTTTGCTTGCAACGTGCTAAGTCAAACATCGTTTTTACATCCTTGAGACACACAGCATCATTGTTTTCTTCAGAGCTCGCTACGTTCGTAATTCTAAGATTCCTAGCATTGTAAAATTGTTTTTGATCATTTGAAGTAATTGCTAACTGTTTAAGCACCCTGATATTTATTGCCTCACCTTCGTATAAAGCGTCACCAATATTGCTTAATCGTTTAGCATTGAAATTCCAATTTGAACTTCCCTGCGATGGTGTTTTCGTATCGACATACATTTTTGTAGCGACATCAGTTTCAGCTTTTGGATTGGCGACATTACGTATAAGTTTATTTTGTACGTCGTAATCACCTTCGTCGGTCAACTTATATCCTTCTCCTCGAGGTCCTATCATAGACTCCCTTAATAAGGAATTTTCATGACGTCCGAACTTGTCGACACTCATAACTAAAGTGACTTGCTAAAGTATAATTTTTTGTCTTTTTAATTCTTCAGTCAAAGCAATCATTTCGTTATCCAGTCCTGTATGGCCTGAGAGTTTAGCATCATGTAATAAACGCATTCGATCCACTAAGGCGTTAATGTTATTGTAGTATAAAACATCTGGTTGATTCACGTTCTTAAGTGGCATTCCAGCTCCTTTTTTTTGTCTTCCTGATGGAAATAACTTTGCTATTACATTTCTATACTTATGAGATTTGTTTCGATATATCGAGTTAGTGTGCGAGTAATTCTTTCTGTGTGTGTTTGTTTCTTTACAAATAACTTTAAATGCTGCTAGATCCTTTTTCGAATAAGACGTTGGATTCTTTGAAAATAACAATTCTAAAAGACCAGGTGTACTTCTAAAAACTTTACTATTGATAATAATATTATCGTGTTTATCAATCATGAGTGTAGTGTCTCCGATCATTATTCTCTTACCTTCAAGCCTCCCTCCATATACATGATTTTTTTTCCTAATTCTTCCATGAAAATCTAATTTTGTTTCATATTTTCTGTCAAGAACTGCATTGTTACGGACGTTTTCTCCCACAGCTCTATTATATTTCTTTTTTCTTTCATCATGTTGTATTAAATGACAGTCTTCAGATAAGTCATCGTTATTACCTTGTGCGTCTTCAACAATGCTATTTGTCTCATTACTTTCTTCCAATTGCATTTCTGGTTTTTGAGTAATAGAAATTTTGTTTATAGTCTGTTGCATAGGCTCCGACATAGTGTCCGATAAATTATCTCGTTCAATAATACCTAACTTCAACGCTTGGTTTTTTTTCCTTATGGAATCAGTTAGTTTTTTTAAATCGGTAATCAATTTCCCATTTTCCTCCATAATAATAATAAGATGTTTTTAATAACACGATCAATTTACAAATAAGGAAATTGCTGTCTGTATTATTGATGTAATAAAATAAATTCATCGAAACCGATTCTGTAACGTCCATTATTGATTCCCCTCTCTTTATCTATTACTGAAAACCCGTGTCTATCAACCCAAGCCTTGCTGCAGAGTTCTTTAAAAGTCTCAAAAGGCATGTCAGTGTTAACATGATCAGTATATACATGTCTCAAATTTTTTTCATCCTGTTTGAATAAAATTAACAGGTTTGCATTATCCCTAATTAATTGTTTTGGAATTTTACTATATGTCTGTGTTATATATATAGAGTCAACCAAATTATGACGACCCATACAGAAGTAGGTTCTAATTTTGTCCTGTTTTTCACAAGAAACGTCGTCAAATATAAATACGGAATAAGGTTTCGCTTCATTCGGGTGAATGACCTTCTCGTTATCTTTAAACTTGTGATACCCTATACACGATAATTGTGAAAAAATCTTTTCCAATAACTGATACTTTGGTTGATTCAATGACTTCGAAAATATGTAAACATTGTTGAATTTTAGCCCATTGACATCAGTTAACAAATTAAATACAACGTTTGTTTTTCCACAGTTTGAAGGACCGCATATTATACATCGAACTGAATCGGGTAGTAAAGTCCCATGTTTGCTACTTTTGTTACAAACTTCATCAGTAAAAACATCAATATTTGAAACTTTTAGTTTTTCTTTTTGCTTTACAACTTCCATAATTAATTCCTATGTGTGTTTCATTGCTTAGCAAAAAACTTTATGTTTCTTAGCAATTAAATTAAATCTTTTTTAGGTATCCAGGAATCCTGATTACGGTCATATCCTAACCAACGTACTAAAACTTTATCTCCTCTTGTTTTTAATATCTTTTCAACTAAATACACATTACCAGACTTTGACTTCAACATCTCATGACCATAAAAGCCTCCATGTAGTAGTTCTCCATGGTGATCTTTCAATATATACGTCTCTGGCACGGTTGGTTGGACTCTATAAACTGTAAATATCTCTGTCGTCCAATTCGGAATGTAGCTTTTTGAAAAATGCTTTTTTTGTTTACTAATGCGTACTGTTTCTCCTTCTTTAAATTTCCGCGGTGGTCTTGCCTCCATCTTTGGCATTGTGTTCTTGCGTATACGTTTCAACACTAATTTTTCATTCATCTTGCTCACTTGTATTGGTTTCATCCCTATTGTCCTATGATTACTGTTATTGTAATCGTAAATAAGTTTTTGTAGTATGTCATACCATACGTATGATCCTCTTTTTGAGAAAGTTTTGTACATAATTCCTTTAATTGTTCTGTTGAAACGTTCTATAATAGTAGCTTTCATTTCACTTTTTGTAGAATAATGGTTTATATTATATTTTTTCATCAAACTTTTAAACAATTTGTTAAAGTATTCTAAGCCATCGTCGGTTTGTAAATGCTTCATTTTGTTTTCTTTTAAAAATTGTTCCATAGCATTGGTTACAGTTTTAGCTGATTTATCTTTTAAAGGTATACCATAAGCAAACTTTGTGAAACAATTTATAATAAACAAAATATATTTGTAGCCCTTATTAAAACGATTATAGGGAATCATTTCTACGAGATCTGCTTGATAGTAATGATCTTCAATCCCTTTTACTACAGTGTTTCTCCTGGGGAAATGTTTTCTCACAGGTTTGTGCAATTCTTGCACTATTTTAGATTTCTCATCCATCGCGGTAAAATTCCAATAAGGTAGCTTGAAATATTATCAAATAATTATTATGTTGATTTGGTAATTTAAACGTTTTTCATCTTATCATGTATCAACTAATTTACTTAGTCATAAATTATTTGAAATGTAGTATAATTTTGTATTTAGCTGATTTCCTCACCACAGAAAGTATAAATATATTGTTTAATTTTTATACTAAGCTGTACAACTAAATGGCGCGTTAGAGGAAATTTTTTTTTACGTGGTCCACCTCTTCCCCAATAGGCCTATTCAGAGACCACACACTTATGTGAAGTATATAGGTTGACATTTGATTATGTTTTTTTAATACACACTTTTTCTTAATAAAATTGTGTATTTAAATTATCTATTTTAGCCAAGGAATAATGTCCATAAGGCAAAGTTCTTACACCGTCTTCAAGAATAACCCTTTTATCATCATTAGCAGATAGAGACTTTTTATTTTGGGTTATGCTAAAAATTCTGTGATTGTAACTCCTTATAGTGTTAAATCCAGCCATGAAAGTTTTCTTTTCCAATAAACATTCCTTATAATTTTCGAATGATATGTGTTTTGTAAGGTATGACTTTTTTATGCCTTTCAATTTCTTTATAATTTTCTTATGTTCTCTGTTTGATCCTCTTTCATTGCACGTGAATGCGTACATTTTGGGTCTCAAAGCAACTATTTCACACATTGGTATGGAATTCAACTCGTCTTTGAATTTACCAATGACTTTTTTATTTATTCCTTGATCGTACGTCATGTGATTTGTAGGATAATCAGAAAAATCAAAATCGTTCCTGTGTGGAAATGTTTTTAAATCTAAATATAAATCATTTGTTTTGATCCAATAGATAAAAGCGTCAGTATCTAAGTAACAGGAACCAATATTATCCCTGCCATAGTATTGCACCATTTTCTCATAGTGAAACTCGTACATATGTATTTTCGAGATGTCGAGTATGGACATCCCGACATATAATGGTTTGTCCATAACCACACTTGTTTTACCCATAGACACTGCGACTAAGTTATCATCAATGATTACAGTAGTTTTAAAATTAGTTTTTTGTGTTAATTTTTTTAATTTGGTAGCATTCGAAACAAGTTGAATATTTTTATGCTTTCTTTTATTCTCTAAAGTTTTTCCGAATACAGCATTATTCATTAATTTAAAAAAGTCCTTTTGAAACGCTGTTTGTGCAACGGCTCTTCTTGCAGTATTAGATTTAATATACGGCTCCATCCAACGGGACTGTGAAAATTCCAACACTCTATGGACTTTTGTAACTTTGAGACCCAATTGAATAGCTTGTTGTATGGTCCTGAAATGTGCAACATAATAGCGTTTGTCCAACAATGTGGTCAATAGCTTTTTTGTCTTACTGTTGGGGGGTGCTTCTGTTGATGGTAAAAGAGGTAAGTCGTAATGGAAGTCGTGCAAAGTTTCTGGGTACATAATATCACATTCCAAAATGTATCCTTTCTCACCATCTTTAGGAATAGATGTAATGTCACCAATTGCTTCTGGATCAACCCATTTAAAATCACCATATGGGAGGTGCTCTAAACTAGGTTTTGAGTACAAATTATTTGCGTCAAAATAGGCTAAATAGACACTTTCTTTCCGTGGGTTGTAATCGGGAAGGTATTTGTTGTTCGCTTTGACATGTCTTGTCACACACTGAGTTATTCCGCCTCTGATAGCTGATTCCACCATAAGTACCATGTCAATGTCTGTTAGTAATTCTAGCTTGCAGCGAGTTTCTTTAAGCATTGCTTGCCATGCTAATCCAGGAGCTGTATAAGAATGTAAAGGGTCTAAACCATATGCGGACATGCAGGAAGCTCTAAACTGTTCCATTATATCGCAAAGTAGTGTTACATCCAGCTTTACATAAAAATCGCTGTATTCTCCCAACGTCCTTATACCAAGTTCCTTCCATGTACGCAGAGCATGATTGTAATCTTCATCTGATATATCTGCTTGGTCTAAACGGTTATAGAAACATGCTTTAGGTGGAAGAGATGTATCTTCAAACTTTTTTAAAGAATCGACGTAGTCATAAGGAAATACTGATTTGCGTAGAACAAGGTCGATTTTATTAGGAGGTACAATTTTCTGTGTTTCTATTAAATCACTCCTTTGGAGGTTTTCTGTTAGTTTCTTCAAACTTGAAGGCATAAATCTGAATGAGTCTAGAAATCGCAACTTCATTTTCCCGATTGTCTTTGAAAAACTTATAAACTTTTCCATACTTGTAGCAAGAACGTCTATAGGAGCTTTATCACGCCCCAATTGTGGCACAATCAAATGAGCATCGTAACCTGTTAAGTTATGCATGACAACTGGTATAAAAGACGGTAGTTTGTAGTTAATATTACATCGATTACACGCTGCTCCTCTATATTTACCTGTTAAGTGATCGTGGTCGCGTACTTTATGATTGATTGAAGTGAAACACTCTTTACATAGGTAACATTGTGCTGTGTGGTTGAAGTCTCCAGATTCTTTTTGACTAAGTTTAAACATAGGTACTTTGCTCTTGTACATATTTTCAACTCTCTTTGTTATGTCGTATAGTGCGTCAATAAAATGTTTTGCCGCATTTTCTCCTCTGTATAACTGTGGAGTTGATGTCAGCCCGTATACTTTCAAATAGTCTTCCGATAGGGTAGACTTAATCATTAGACAGTAGCTGTTTGGTTCGTGCCTTTGGTAACGATCTGTGAATGAATCATCAACATTTATATTAGTGACTGATTGAACAGGGACAAGAGATGATTCGAAATCCGCATATATTACTATGGGAATGGGATACTGATGTTCTGTTTTGTTAAAAGAAATTTCCGCCTTATCAGGTTTTGGCAATTTTATAGAGGTGGGGTCATGTTGCCAACATTGTCGTTTATGGGTTTCCAGCCAACTTGAATTGCAGTTAGAGTTATTCTTGAAAGAAAGACATCTTTTGCAGGCAGTTATGGACTCTCTGTGCTTGGTTAACTGTCTTTTAACTAACCTGTTGAAATCGTGTATATGGACGTAGTGTGAAATTTCGCCTCTTGTAATCAAAAGCAGGTCTGTGTGATCTTGCAGCTCATTCTCAACTACCTTCAGTGGAAATACACTTTGAGTTTCATCTAATCCGTAGACATTAACTGAAACACCTGAATTTCGTTTTTCAAACTTTTTTATGTCTGATAAAGAAACAGGGTACTTGATACAACTGAAATCATAACGGTTTGATACCGCGTCGAATCCACCATTATACAACTTTTCATGAACATTACCAGTAATAAATTTTGTAAGAATAGCATAACGAAAACATTGATTGTCCATGTTACGGACGTTTGTACAGGATCTTGTTGTTGAGATTTTTTTCGGAAGCGGTAAAAAACTACTACCACGACAACCATACCCTTGCTTATGAACACGAACATTCATTTTTTCAATAGAGAGTAAGGACCATCCTGACCCACGACCTTCATGTTCGGTAATTTTCAGAATCAATTCCTGAATACACTCTGTAATAATTTCGCTGATATTATCAGAAGTCATACATGGTCTGCTTTTAGTTATAAAACATCGGGGAGAAATTTCATTTTCTACGTTAGTGAATAATGTTTCTAACACAAAATTAAATTTAATAAGGTGCAGCCTTTTCATTTCTTGTAATAATAACTTCTCTAACATGGGTTTTAACAAGAAGAAAAAATTGTCCATATTTTCTTTGTTTTTATTGACAATATAAAAATGACGTACAATAGAATTTCTAAATGCTCGTTTAAATTCTTCAACAACCAAAGAGTCTTTAATTACATCTTGATCATTTTTTGTTGTAGACTGAGCATATCTAATAACGCTTGGTGTTACTTGGTGTACTTCTTCCGAAACCAGCGGATTATCTGATGTGCACTCTCTTCTTTTTTTAGCTGGTGGGGCGTAATGAATTACGCTTGGTCTTGTTTGTTGGATGCGTTTTCGATTCTCTTGGTTACTTCTTAAATGTTTTTCCAGATTTCCATTAGACACGTAGGAACTTGTTTGGGCTGCAGGAGATTGATGTTGTAGGTTACTCTCTTCATTTGTGTATTTATAATGTACACTATTGTTGTCACTTCTTGATTGGTGTGGGATTGACATATTGGGCATTGTTTGCATTATAGAAGGCTGATGATCGGTGTCACTTCTTGCAGGCTGTTCACTGTCTTCTGTTGAAATGTTGGCATTAATCTTAATTGTACGGTGTGTTATTTGATGGATACGATATATTAGCCAATGATCAAATGTCAACCCACATACATCACACAAGTGTTGTTCAATCATATTCCTATCTGTTGTTGTAGCTCACCTCTTGGAAACTTTTAGCAGAAGAATAAATTTGTACTAGAATTAAACTCGTTATATACATAACACTTTCAGCTCTTCTTTCCTATTGGTGTAATGTTTAGTCCAATAAGAAAAATCCTACTTTCCTATTGGTCTACGTATAAAACCAATCATAAGCTGAGGTGAAACAAATATGGTTATAAATATAAACAATTTGCTATATAGCCGTACACTTAGAAAATGATTGCCGACATACCCAGACGTCTACAAGAAACGGAGAAGATTGACGAGGATTCGGATTCTGACTCCCAACAGTGGGACGAAGAAGAAATGGATGTAGATGATATATTACACTTTTTGGAGGACAACTCGCTAACTCCATCTTCTTCTTCTTCCAACACTCCTGTACCATCGGTATTTACTCCATTTTCGTCACCGATGTCTTCAGGCTTAAACACCACGCCTAGAAGGTCCGATGGAGGTGACGCAAGGAGACGATTGGTTTTTGAAAGCGACAATGAAGACAGCGAATCAAATTAAATCTCTTAGTACGATTTATATATATATATATATATATATATATATATATATATATATATATATATATATATATATATATATATATGTGTATACTCATTCGTAGAGAGGCTCGATTGTGAGCAAAGCTAAATTTAAAATAAAAAGAAACAATATTATTGTAAACAGTTCAAGTTTACATAATATTTACATATATTTATTTTAAATAGAGCTTTAGATTCCTCGTGACCTTGACCGACATTTAACACACACACACACACACGCATATATATATATATATATATATATATATATATATATATATATTTTACAAGAAATCGTCTATTGTATGAGGTATTTTTTTGGTGGAAACAGTGCTGCTATAATATGTCTGTATTTCAACGAGTTATTCCTATTTATTGTTTCAGTAGGTGCATAAGAACGTTTGTGAGCGCTTGTTTGCAAACAGATGTTTTTGTATGCCATCAAGTCAGATTCAGTAAAAAGTTCCTCGTCTGGTAGCCTTTTGAAAATTAATTCATAAAGTCCAGGCGTTGCTTTATAGTTTATTCCGTCAATGACGATTTCTCCCTCAGACCCAAATTGAATCATTTTGTTACCGATCATGATGGAGTGGTTTTCAATTCTGGGTCCAAATGTATGATCTATCGATTTATTTCTTACAGTATCTTTAATCATTTTTAACATATACTTCTGTGTTAGAGGATTATGGAATGTTTCCTTTATCCATTGTTCAGATTCTGTTTGACCTTTTGGTGTTGCTACTAACTCACTAACACTTGGTAATTTAGGATCTGGAGTCTCTGCGATAACATTTGTATCGACAAAGTCAACTTTATTGAGTGGAGAAGTATCTGCTATACTAACGGGAATTAAATCTGTACTACGTAAGTTTTCAAACCTAGTATTATTCACATTTAAATGGTTTAATTCGTTCTTCACTTCAGGCGAAATTTTCTGAGCTGGTTTCATAAGAGATTTCATTAAATGAGAATATTGTTTGTCTAACAGCCGTTGAGTTTCTGTAGAGCCGCGACGTAAACGAAAATGTTTATTTTTTATTCGTTGGCGAAGTCTCGCTATTTTCAACACTAAATCCGTGTGTTTTGATGACATTGTAACAAATAACTTTAGAGTATTGTGTCAAAAGATTTTATTACATTACACACACACACACACACACACACACACACACACACACACACACACACACACACACACACACACACACACACACACACACACACACACACACACACACACACACACACACACACACACACACACACACACACACACACACACACACACACACACACACACACACACACACACACACACACACACACACACACACACACACACACACACACACACACACACACACACACACACACACACACACACACACACTCACAAACATACATACACACGCGCTCGCGCTGCGTTCGAATAAAGCAGACCGAGGCTGGCATTCCAATACAGGTTTTTTATACTGAACTTGAGTCATAACACGCTTTTAATGAGAGTAGCAAAAAAAGGAAGTCTGTCTGTAGAGATATGTTTTAAATGTCTTATTACCAGAATGAACAGCTGTTGTTAAAGGGCAATTGATTGTTATTCAATGGGTAAAGTATGCAATTGAGTTACACGTGAGATAAAAATCGAAACATCTAGAATGTTTCAAGGTCATTCAATTTAATAAAAATTTTTGGGATAGATGTAAACATAGTATGAAATTAGTAATAAAAACGTTTTCATTACTAATTCTTACTATGCTTACGTCTATCCCCGACGAGGTGTAACAACCTCAAAAACCCACTTCATTGTATGGTACCATATACAATGAAGTTGATCTTTTGCCGTAACCCAGAATTGAAAGTAAGTTGCTCTAAAAAGAGCAAAATGAAATACTGCTCTGAAAAGAACAGTATTTCTTACCTTACCAAGAAAGGATGGGGACAAGATTAAAGTAATACAAAATGAAACTTTTTATTGAATGTTAGTTCTTTAATGACATCTTCTTCTTAATCATCTGCTACAATTGTTACGCTTTAAAATAAGAGAGCGTACCTCAACTCAAGTAACTATCTCCGTATAGAACGTCCCAGGTGGTAAAGCCAAGTTTTCAACCGGCAAAAGTATGTATAGAACTTCTCAAAAATGAGAGTTTTCAACACTTTTCCCAATATATAGAACGTTGGTAACTAAACCGCAAGAGAGTTTTCAGAAGATAGTTAAAAGATATGTTGAGACTCACTTACTTCTAGCGAAACAATCAATGTTCTCCAGGACTCCGTCGGCGTTGTCTGCCTTGGTCTCGAAGCTCGTTCATATGCCATTGGTTCCATTCTTCCCATGGCGGACTTCAAGGGCTCCTCCTCGGGTAGTTGCCTTGCCATTGGTTCCGTTCTTCTCATGGCGTGTTGAAGACTCTTAGGCAGCTAAAGTTACCGCTTCAAAGGTTGCACTTGTATAAACATTTGAAGTTTTTCGAATAAAGCTGTCCCGGCCGGAGATAGACTTTTTCCAATTCAAATGTTTATTCCAAGCACAATACTTTAGAAGTGGCCAACAGCTGGAAAGAAACCATTCTGCGGAGATCTGGAAGTCGTCTGTGAAGTGAAGCCAAAACGCAGCCGTATATATACGTTTTCTAAGCCTACAGCATAGGATAAGCTTCTTTTCCTAGCCAATAGGATTGCAGAAGCTGTTAGCCAATAGGAATCGCGTCTATAACGCAAACTGTGAATTCTTAATTTAACAGCAATAGCTGCGTTTGATGTCGCGGTAAACGACCTCAGCTAAACTTGCAGCTGCAACAGATGTGTAGACAACCTTCAACTAAGAAACGCTCAGACAACCTTAAAAAATCAGATACTTACACAGTCACACACAACTTATACTGTGTTTCTGATTGGCTAAGACAACCAGCTCGTTTATTGGTTCGAGTAAAGAATAACTTTTGCCTATAAATTGAGATAGATTACTATATGCTTTACATTGCTACTTTGTTCGTGGAGCAGTTCTAACCTAACATTTTTAAGAAATGGCATCAAGGAGTGGAGAACAAGTGTGTGTGGTGGAGCAGCTGGAAGTGGCTCTAGGACCATGGGTGAGGAAACCAACAAGACCATCGCTCCCCATTGGCAAGACGGCAAAGGAGTCAGGACCTTCGCTGCCCAGCGCTGGACTTTCGCCAACATTCCCCCCTAAACCGTCCCTTCCCTTCCCTCGAAAACCTAATTGCATAAGAGAACTTTTTCCTAATAAACCTACTTTGAATTTTCCTATTAATACCAATCTTTTTAAAAATCAACTTTCCAACAACCCAAACTTAGCCTCAGAACCTTTAAAAAACAAAATTCCCAGTATAAAACCTCCTTCTAAAATTATTACCTCACCACACCATCTTCAAGTAAGAAAGCAGTGCAAGTACATTGGTAAAAGGGGGGAAAAAATACGGTGCATTGTAAAAACATCTCATGAATCTGGACTTTGTGCAAAACATAAACCAAAATTAACTAAAGTAGGAAGTGTTAAAGAAACGAAACAAAGTACTTGCACTGCTATTCTTAATGATAAACCTTCAAAACTAACAATTGTTCCTCTAAAAGAAAAAATAGTCAAGGATCCAACATCGAAAACTGAACCTAGACTGGTCAGGCTTACGAGGTTGGATCCAAAGATCTCTTATAAATTTGAATATAGAGAGGGATCTTATGGAATTTTTTCTTTTAAAGGAAGAATTAGAAATAAAATCTTTATTCCTCAATGGTTCCAGTTTCCAGACATTACGAATGGAGACTGGTATCTTGAGAATGAAAAAAATAAAAGGGGACTTCCTACTTGGGTCCGAAACCCTAAAAATAAATAAACTATATTTTTTTGTTTTTCTAAATTTTAAATTCAATTACTTTTTTTGTGGTTTATAGGCCTACTGGGGAAAGAGTTCCACATAAAAAAAACTCTTAACGCGCCATTGAGTTGTACAGCTTAGTAGATTTATATATATGTATTATTGTGCATAACAGGTCAATACATATATATATTTAAACTTACTGTGGTGAGGAAACCAACTAAAAATAAATAAATTCACTTTATACTTACATGGTTTGAAAATCACTTTTCTCTAATTTTTCCATTGACATATTGACACCAGATATCTATCTATATATATATATATATATATATATATATATATATATATATATATATATATATATATATATATACAACAACAAAGAGTCTTATTTTACATTTCCGACACCAATAATGCATAATGTAAATATGACAAGCTTCAAAAGATTTTTAAAAAAATTTAAAATAAATAAAATTGTTTGTATTATATTTATTTAAAAAATATGATTGGTTAGGTTCTGTGCAATAATTTAAAGAGCAATGTCTTTTCATTTACAATGTGACTCCTGCTACGGAATTAATTACTGTCTGGAGAGAGAGAGTGAAGAAACATAACCAATTTATTCACATGTGCATGAAACGTTTTTGTAACAGGGTCTAAATCGGTTGCAGTTTCAAGGACTAAACTCGTCTAGTCTTTTAGATAAAAACATGATTCAAGTTCATGACCACATGTACGGATGAGGTTTTTAGCATGGCTACATTCCACAGACGGGATTCATTACTGTAGAACCGCAACATGTGTTTAGTGATATAATTATTATAACTTGTAATTTAACGAACAGTTATGTGTTGCAGAAAAATGTAACTTTTACAATAGTTGTGAGCGGTACTGTAAAAACGCATTTATTTTTTAAAACGCCATTTGTTTGACCTTGAAAAAATGTAAATGGTCTTTTCATAATAATAAATATATGTCTTACGAGTCCTTAGTTGATAAATAACGAAAAAAGTGATTCATTAACATTTTAAAGATATGAATTTAAAAAGACAATCTTTATAAAGTACGTTTTCTTCCAGACACTCTTCTAAGCTAACATTAGTATAGGGAAGGTAACCCCCCAACACTAAAGTATTTAGTATTAGACCTCCCACCAAATATTAATTTATAAATATGAGTACTTGAAGCTAAGTAGTCATTTGTTAACAGTCTGCTGAGAAGGTAACATGTGCGTTGATGAACGCTCGTCAATAATTGAAACAATGAACAGTATTAATAAAGATTAACGTATCACCGAAAAGTGACTTTTTCATAAGTGCATTTTATAGTTCCAAAACAATCATATCCTGAATATCAGATTAACTCCAATACCTATAAATACACTTTTCTTAAAGTGCATTTAATAATAAATACACTTTTCAATAAAGTGATTTTAATACAAAGAATCGCATAC
>JBAIZL010000004.1:134324731-134367231 GCA_036971475.1 Prosapia bicincta
ATATGCTTAGCCAAATGAAAATACGCCACTGACACATGTTATGAGGCTAAGAGTTTATTATTCTCCTCACTCCATCCTACCGTCAATTTCTCTAACCTAAGTTTACTGTGCCTCGTAAAACCACTGGAGTATTCCAGCTTTCCCTCCTAAATCGCCATGCGTATCTTTCTCTTCTTACCGGAGTGACGCGACACTTTGTCGTTGGTGACATGATCCGTCCACAATATTCGCAACACGTCTCTAGGGACTAAGTTTTTATTCACTAGAGTTTCGGTTACCGTTCATTTCGTACACACAAGACTTGGGATCTGAACACACAACACTTAGGAAATCTGATTTTGAGGAGTCGATTTACGTGGAGTGAGATAAATAAACATTTAAAGTTTTTGAATAATGACTTTCCCTTTTGTTCAATAAGAATATCTCTTCTTTAGACTCATATACAGTTTTATTTTGTTCCGAGACTAGTTTGCCATACTTTCTTCGTGGTTTAAACACATATTAAGTTCAGCCCACAATGTTTCTTGTTTGTTTTAGCCCACATTCTTTTCTTGATCGTTTTACTTTAACCATCAGACATTATAAACCTCCATGCTACAAGGAAGTATGGGAGTATTACAAAGCGTCTTCGTCGCGCGCGCGCGTGTGTGTGTGTGTGTGTGAGTGAGTTTGTTTTAAACAAAAAGAAGAGTGATAACCTACCTCTTCCCCTCCAAGACTAATAATAGAGAGAAGCGATATGATTAAAGATGTAATCATGTAAGACCCCATAATATAATGGACCCCAGTTTTGTTCCTCCACATCTCGTATCCAAGAATAAATTATTCGGGAAAGCTCAGTAAAATATCTATTTGTATTTGCGTGGTTTTTGCCTTATTCGCTGATACAAATAGATTATTTCGCTCAATAGTTTGTCTTCCTCGATTCTCCGCACACACACAGTCGTTTTGCTCTCCAATCGTTCCGGAAGCTGAGTCAGATGTGAAAGCATTTCTTTGGCTCCGGTGTAATGGGGTGTTACTGTTAGTGTTTGTAGAACCCATTCTAAGACCATAACATTAATAGTAAGGTTGTAGTACCATTTTTGTTACTTGTTGAATTTGTCCCGTAGACTTCATTAAATGTTACAATTGTACCGTGAACAACCAAGTAGACAATCAACATCGACAATAAAATCCAAATTTTATTGGATCTGGTCTTTGCAAAATCTGGTAGTACAATACCACATATGGCACAAGCAACCCTGAAAACATCCGAAGCACAAATATCAGTGCCTCAGCTATGGTGATTTTGTAAAGATCAATTGCGGTGATACTGACATTAAAAGTATCCTTGTACTCCAGACAGATGAAGCGCCACACCAGGATGTGCCACACTGATATTCCTTTTGCCTCCATCCACGGAGACTGTATTAGCAACAAAGTAAGCAAGTAGTTTTGTATTTCTATCAGCAAACCTTCGTCCAGCATTTTGGAAAACAAGCTACCCTTAGCGAACATCTACAGGTATCGATTTACGTATGGTTATAATTAACCCAGGGATACCGAATTGAGTTGTTTTAAATTAGATCTTTTTTTATATTACATGAATAAAATATTCCTGTTTTTACAAATAAAAGGTCAATATATGAAAATAATACATAAAACACCTTCTATTCGAATTAATATTTACAAACGTGATTACTGTTAGCTTCCTGGTTGACGCGGTGTTTTCTGATGGAGAGATCATTATCCAACATAGGTTGTCCGTCATATTGGTAAAAGGGCCGATGATTGTACAGTCAGCTCTACCAATAATAGTTATATAACGGCTGAATAAAATGTACATTTTTTATGTATCGTACGCTAGATCTTATTAGGCCGTAATTTTTTTAGATCGATAACGGATAGGCAGTTACTTTCCCGCACACCGCTACTTGGATATGTAGAGTAACCTTTTCTAGCCTGCACTTCGCCGTCGTCGCATAGCAATGCGAAACATATGGTCGGAATATTGTTATGCGATTGAATGAGTCTTGAATTAATGTAAAATGGAAAGATCTTGCCAGTGGGAATAAAATGTGCTCAAAAGCAATGACGGGGAAAATGTTTTGCTTTGCATCTAAAGCACAGGATGATGCGTCAGTTCTTCGATAGGAGACCTAAATTCAGCCTTAGCATGTGGTCGTGGCTCTTTACCAGACCAGAAACAAGTAACAGGATGTTACGTTGCCTCTTTGCCAGAAGACCAAAACCAAGCGACAGCATGTTGTATTGACTCTTCTCTAAAATACCAGATCTGAGAAGCAAATACCTCTTGTCGATACAACAATTTGTAATAGTATTTTAAATCAAATTGACATATATTTGTTTATAAAAAAAGTTAACGAATAATTTTGTGTAAGAGTACATGAAATAATTTATGTAAACGGAAAAGTCTTAAAATAAATTCAATATTTCTTTATTTCTTTATGTTTCTTTACATTTTTCTTCAAACATCATTCCTTACATATGGTATAGTATTTGATTTGAGCCTCTAACCAAAGGCCCAAAGTAAGAAATATTTTCCTTGAACAAAAAATTAATATAACAAAACATATCAAAATATCAATGAACAAACGTAAAACGATTTTGGTTTAAGTGTTTAGAACATTAGGTTTAATGTTTAGTGTTTTGGGTTAAATAATAGCGTTAAGTGTTTAAAGTCTTTAACAAAGGGCTTACACTTTTGAGCTGAATGTTTAGAAGTTATTAAGTCGAATTTTGGATTAAGTATTTGAAGATTTGGTTTAAATGTTTAAAGAATAGTTGGAATGTAAGTGTATAGAGTTTTGGGTTAGATGTTTAGCTTCAAGTGTTTAGAATCTTAATTTAGGTATTTTCTGTTTTGGAATAAGTGTTTACATTTGGTTAAAATTATTAGATCTTAGTTTGTAGAATTTCGGATTAAGTATTTGCAGATTTGAATTAAATGCACTAAGAAATTTTTGGATTTAAGGGTTTGGAGTTTTGGGTTAGACGTTTATCGTTAACTTTACTTGTATGTTAAATGATTATTTAGGCGCTTACTTTTTTTTATTTTGTATTTGATATACTTAGGAAGAGTGATACTATTTACAGTTTACGAATTTCGTTTGCAGTTAATTCTCTGTTGTATCTTTAAACTTGGCTGTACAAAAACGTCAAGTAAATTAGGGGGTCTAATAATGGTGATGTAAAATGGGACAGTCTTACATATTTATATATTTGTGTGGTATTTTATTTGGTCTCCAAAATCCTAAACGGTTACAATAAGGCACATAAGGGTTTTTGCAAATGCATTACATTCTGTTATCCCGCAAAAGGGCATACAAAGCTCAATTTGGCCATAGAGCTGCAAAGATAAAGCATTCACCTTCCATCAGAGGGCGATGCTATTCTTCCTGGTGCCACTGATGTCAGGGAAATAAACCACTTGATGCATTCTCGCTCCTTCATCCCAGCAAGTAGACTCAAGAGCTTATACTTTGTCCCCGGAAATCGGATTTTATTGACAGCTTACATTATGTCTGAGTAAAGCTATAAATGTGCTATATTCACAGTACAGTTAGGTATTCAATACATAAATCCATTGTATTGGGTTCTCTCATTAGTACCGTCTCCAACCTTTGTAGGACGAGATCGGTCACATTCAACGGAGAACTAAAGTTACAAACTGTTAACAATGACGTTGCGGAACTATTGAAGTTACAAAAAGAACCAGTTACGTTTACAAGGACGTTATGTTACTTGTTAAAATAGAATCAAGTTATTTTGATCATAATTTGTATACGAATAATATTGTTTCGGTTCTATTCTTAAATTATACAGAATGGTTCTATGCAATACGTTGAAGACTGTGTGTGGGAGGTTTTTGTATAATGTAATAGCGATCACGCTTGTTGCAACCGATGATTTAAGGAAGTGCGTTAAAAGTTCCATAATCTTAAGAAATTAAAACACACACACACACACACACACACACATTCACACTGCAACAACCCCGCCACTTTACTTTAGATACTGCAGTTGCACCAACGCATTCACACACATGCCACGACACGCTACATGACTCGTTGTTTTGAAACCCCTATTGTTATGGTTTGATTTTAAACAGAATAGGATTATACGTAGGGGAAATCGACCAGAGGGAGTGGGGATTACAGACTTCTGAGCTAATAGGAGGTTCGCATGTTGCTGCGTGGGTGAGCCTTGTAGCCAATTCGACGTTAAACTTCCGTTCGTCACTCGGTCTCAATGTACCAGTGGTGTGGAGTGAGTTACTAGTGGTGTAGCTTGCTTTGTTCTGTAACTTCAGTTTTGCTTCCCTTAAAGAGTCTTTTTCAAGACTCAACTGTCTCGATATATATATATACATTTAACTCGGAATGTTTTTAAATACCTTCTACACCTCACAATCTCTTTATATATAAATAAATAAATAAATAAATATATATATATATATATATATATATATATATATATATATATATATCTTGTACAAATTTTCAATCGTTAACAAAATACGTTTTTATTCATCCAATTAGGTTCAAATACATTTTTTTAAACCTATAACTTCATGACAATTGATTTTAATAAAGTTTTTTCAAATATTTATTCAATAATTGAATTACAAAAATTTGAGGGTCTAG
This sequence comes from Prosapia bicincta, assembly GCA_036971475.1. Lineage (NCBI taxonomy): Eukaryota > Metazoa > Arthropoda > Insecta > Hemiptera > Cercopidae > Prosapia > Prosapia bicincta. The sequence goes on from JBAIZL010000004.1 coordinate 134,329,381, forward strand.
GTCGGTTTTGAACTGAGTATTTTAATGTTCAAAGTCTAGCGCTTTTTGGTACTGACCCAACTTTCCATAGATAGAAATGAACCTCTCAAAGATCTATATGAAAAACCTCCATTTTATAATCTTAAATTGTTGCCATGGTTACCACACAATATCATAAATAATAGTCTAGGATTAATAATGAACGAAAATAATAAAATTAAGAAACTGAATTAACTATATTGAACTTTGATTCACAAACGGACAATGCGAAAGGAAAGCAAAAGAAACTACAACACAATGTAAGCGACGAAATAAAAGAAAGCGTATAAATATTAACAAAATTAAAATAATAGTCCAATACCTCACATGAAAAAAGCATGGAAAATTGCAACGAAATTCGCTTTTTATTTTGCCACTTAATATTCTTATTTTGACATATGCATATACATATTAATATTAATTGTAATTATAAAATAAATAGAAACTAAAATAAAATTTTTCTTTGTTGATTTAAGTAGGAATTGATTTGAAAAAAATTATATTACTATTGACTTATTTTCGTGATTCATGATAATGCTCATGTCACATCCTAATCTACTTATAGCCGTGATTAGCGGACATTTGTTTACATTATTATGACAGACTACTCCTTCGGACGTCCATTCATTTTGGTTATTGTCTATTATTTTTATTAGCCAGTTCATTAGTTTTTATTGACATTTATCAATGGGTGTGTTAGTTATATATATCTACCCATTATTTATGTATTAATAATATTTATTTATATAATAAATTTCATGTAAATTTATGTGGATATTTAATGGTGAACGTGTATATTAAGTTCGTATTTTTGTGTGTAAATGAACTAAATTTGTTTATAAGTGTGAAAGTGAAACGCTCATCGTATTACTGTCAAATTAAATTTTTTTTTGTACAATCACTTCAAACTTCTAACCTATGAAAAATATGTTATTAATAAGATAGTAATTAAAAAATAGTTACATGTTATATATTATTAATTACATACTTTTTTCAATTCCTGAATTAACACCGGTTAATAATTAAGTGGTATTTATGAGAAATATACTTCACTCCATGTTACACGAAAAAAACAGTTTTTCAATAATAAAGGCAGTTCTAATAGAAATGATTAAATTCAGAATAAAAAATATGATTTTTTTGGGGAAAAAATTCTGTAAGTTAATGAATGATTTTACCAACTAGCTACTCTTGACGATATTAGCCGCTGGCAATGTCAGGTTGACTGTCACAGCGTTCGATCTGACAACACCGCATCTCTAACCTACCAAAAACCCATTCCTGTTCTACTTTAAATCAAAGTATAACATAACATTGTCAGGGCTCTATACTCACATATATCAGTAATTTTAATAGCTGGAAAGATACACATCAGCTCAAGCTGTCATGATTCTCTTCCGTAATAACGCATTTTTAACATTCTTTACTTGCAATAAATAAACCAAATCTTAAAAAATAGTTCACAGTATGTTTAATGCAGTCCTATTTTTGTACATTTTTTAAAATTTACCTTCGCCCTAACCACTATCCAGTGTAAGCCAAAGGCATGACAACTAATTACTGCAGTGGAAACAGAATAATTTATTTCGTTATAATTGGCTCGAAACGACATCAAATGATTTTAAATATGAATTTCTTAGCTATAAATGTATACCTTTAGTAACCTTCTTCAGTAGAAGACAGGGCTTTCAGTAAGAGGGAAGCTTTCTTCCCGGAATTCAGTTAGCTTACGTGTTCTTATCATTGATTTTCTACTTTTAGAGAACCACCGCGACCCCCTTTGAGGAAACACCGGTCTGGGCAGCGAAAGGTTTTGACGGAGGCTGGGGCTAGAACCCGCCCTGTCGTCCCGGAAGCCAGTAGATCCGGTAGGACCTTAGTACGACAAGAGAGAGAGAGAGGAAAAGGAAGGAAAGGAGTACTTCTAACCCTACTCCAGAGTCGGAGGTCAAGAGGAATAGACAAGGGTCTAGGCCTGCTGGCCCGTCTTTCTCGTCTATCTCCTCCAACCTACCGAGGGTTCTTGTGACCTTTGGGGATAGTTTAGGCGTGAGGATGGAAATGACGGCGTTCGACCACCTTAAGGGCACCGTCATGGACCTTATTCTGGACACTCCTATTGGAGGTTTTGTTCGGCGGTTCAGAGACACTTACCTAAGGGATGGAGTCGCAGCATTTATTTGTGCTGAGGAGGAATCGGCAAAATGGCTGAGAGAAGTGGTACCGTCAGTTAAGCTCGAGGACGGGACTCAGGCAAGGATAGTCCTGCCTGATGAACTGTTCAAAAGGGTGAAAGCGACGGTGCTAGTACCACCACCAAAAAGGGAGGCTACTCGGTTGGTCAAGCTCATGGGGATGCAAAACCCAGAAATTGACACTTCGAAGTGGAAGATCCTACAGTGCATTGAGCGGGGATCTGTAAGCCTCCTCTGCCTAGGATTGGATGAGGCGTCGGCCAGACTATTAAAGGCAAGTGATGAGAAAGCCTTCCTGGGGACTGCAGAGTTCACTTTTAAGTGGAACTCTAAGGACCCGGAAGAGAAGGGTGAGAGAGAGAATCAGGAGAAGGCGTAGGGGTCAGTTGGATATGGCTGATCCACAAGTAATGATCCTGCAAATTAACTTGCACCACAGTAAAAGCGCCTCGGTGGTCCTAACCAGGTGCTTAAATGTGAGGCACACATTACCAGTGCTTGCGCTGGTGCAAGAACCGTGGCTGGTCAAGAACCGTATAAGGGGTCTGACTGCAGATGGGCGCACCTAACAAGTGGGGAACATGAGGGGCACAGAGCATGTGTGATAGTCAGAGGACTAGAAGCCACCAATGAGCCTTACATCTTTCTGGTTAAAGACATTGGAAAGGCTGGTTGAGCACTATTTGAAAGAGGGACCTTTGAAGCAGTATCCGCTTCATCAGGACTAACACGCCTACCGAACTGGTAGGTCAGTGGAGACTGCGCTGTTGTCGGTCGTGGACTTTATTGAGGGTCAGATCAACAACAAGGGGATATGTATTGGGGCTTTCCTTGATGTGGAGGGGGCTGTTAATAGTTCCTCTAGACTGGCCATCGAGATAGCAGCTATGGATCACGGGATTTCTGATGGAATTATAAATTGGATTATGAGTTCCTTGAAAAACCGTATAAGTACTGCATCCTGGATGGGGTGCACGATAAATGGGATGGTCTCGGAGGGCTGCCCGCAGGTTGGAGTGTTATCCCCTTTGCTGTGGAGCCTTGTCGTGAACGGCCTACTAAGGACGCTCAATGGAATGGGTGTCAAGGTGGTAGGATATGCGGATAACATAGCTATCCTTGTTAGGGGACCATTTGAAGAGGTCTTCAAAGACCTGCTTCAAGAGGCACTCAAGGTAACAGAAGCATGGTGCAGGGAGAATGCACTATGCATCAAGGAGAGAAATCTGTGGCACTCATCTTCACTAGGCGATATAAAACTAAATCGCTGGAGATGATGGAAGTTGGTAATACCAAAATAAGCTACGTTGATAGCGCTAAATATCTGGGAGTTATTCTAGATAGGAAGCTACTCTGGCGTGAGCACTTGGAAGATAAGTGCAAAAAAGCCAAAGCTACGTTCTGTCAATGCAGAGGAGCAATAGGCACGAGATGGGGTTTGGGTCTACGTCAGATGAACTGGATTTATTCCGCCATTGTGGTGCCGAGGTTGGTCTTTGCCACAATCGTCTGGTGGGACAGGACACAGAAAGAAACAAGTAAAAGAATGCTGGACCGCGCGCAGGGGCTCTTCCTTAGAGGCATATCAGCTACAAGGAGAAGCACACCATGTGCGGCCATGAGGGTTATATTGGGTTTTCCATCCTTGAGTCTTCAAATTAGGGTGGAGGCAATGAAAACTGCATATTGGCTAAGTTGTACCAGGCAGTGGAAGACAAGTAGCAAACGTCATAAACAGCAATTTGGGGATTCACTGAAGGAACTCTGGATAGAACCTCAGGATAAGATACTGTCTCTTAAAAGGGAAAAAGGTAACTAAAAAATCCATATTCCTGCACGAGAGGCATGGGCGGAGCATAGACCCAGACATGGTGAAATCTGGTTCACCGATGGGTTCAAGATGAAGGAAGGAGTGGGAGCAGGATTTAGTAGACCGAGACATCGCCTGGATTTTGTCATCGCCTGGAGGACTACAACTCTGTCTTCCAGGGGGAGGTGCTCGCGATCAAACTATGTGCTGAGGAAATAATAGGGTCTGGCAGTAGGGGCAAGACCATCTGGATTTGCTCGGACAGTCAGGCAGCTCTGAAGGCTAGCTCTGCAGGCAGCTTTAGGTAAGGCTAGTACCAGCTCTAGGCCGGTGGCTGAGACTATAGTTTCTCTAGCAGAGCTGAGTAAGTATAATTCACTCAGCCTAACCTGGATTCCAGGACATTCTGGCCGGATAGGGAATGAGTGAGCTGACGCCTTAGCAAAACAAGGGTGTATAACTCAAGGACCGTTGCTGAGGGCAGTGGGCATGCCGCCTCGGGAGGGGCGCAAGAGGATCACGGCACATATATTCAGGTTATGCAGGGAAGAATGGAATGTAACCTTGGGGTGTAACAAATCCAAGGTACTGTGGGGTTACTCAGGACATTTGTGGGGCAACGAACTACTCTCCTTAAGTAGACATCAACTCAGAGCTACTGTAGAGCTGGTTACAGGCCATGGGAATCTGAGGGGGTTCCAATACAAAATTGGAAAATCTAGGTCCCCTGTGTGCAAGAGATGCGACGAGGACCAAGGGGAAAGCCCAATCCACGTACTCTGTGAGTGTCCTACTTTGGGAGCGGCAAGGAGAAAGTGGTTTGGCTGGCAGGTATGTACACCAGAGGATATCAGAAGATTTAGCATCAGGTAGGTACTTATTTTCTGCAAAGAGGTAGGTATCCACTAAGCTAGTCATGTGGTAGGGATGGGAAGAGAGTACAAAGGCTGCAGCTAAGTGCTCTACACCGATAAGGTCCCTCCGAGTTTTAGTAATAAAATAATAATCCTAAGTAAAACCGCAGTTGAACATAATTCAGTAAATTAAAGATTGTAATTAATTACTATAGACTTGATTAAATGTACGTACTATCTAAGAGCCAATGGTTCCACAATGGAATATCTATGATCCACCCACTATTTATTTACCATTTACAAGTTTGTTTTTATTTAAAGATTATTTTACAGCATTCTTGATAAAACGCTAAACGTTCTACATGTAACTTCACCCTCAGCGAAACCATTCCTAATAATATAGGAGTCGTAGCTCGTGAAATAAACACGGGAAGAATCGCCTGTATAATTCATCAAAGAGGAAGCAACTTACTTTACACCGCCCTTGAGTCCTGTTGGCTTAATAACGAGGGATCAAAGGGTAAAAGCATCATGTGCGACACATTGCTATGTAATTAAAGGTGTACTTGGTTTTTGAGTAAACCTTGTCTCTTAGGTCTCTTTGTTTCAGATACAAATTTAACGCATATATTTTTGATTTACCAAGTGAATATAAATAAAATTAAAGATATTTTCTTGCTTCCAAACGCGGATATAATGCGACACCTATCTGTGGCTACTTGTTTCAGTCTTTATAACGACTTTAATGCTGGCCATGACTAGAGGAATTGTGAATAAAGTCTCCAATTCTAAAACACACGACATCGTTAAAAGGACGAAACTACAACGTAGTGTGATTTGTTGCGTCGTACTCAATCGTCTTGTACTGAAGGAGACTTGTAATTGGATAAAGACATGATTCGTGCTGATGGCGTTTTGGGAAAATCCGTTCTCCATTACATAGGTCTGGTCATCGTGGCGAGGACATAACTAAACAAAAGTGTCAAGGTAAAAAGTGTTCGCCAAATCTGGTGGCAAGATATGAAACTTCAGAAGGTTTACTAAAATATTGGCATCGAGTTATTTAAGATCATATTGTGAAGTCTGCACAGCTATAGAGAAAGGGCTCGTTATAAACATTCTCAACATGTGGGTGACAAGCTTTTTAAGGTTATACTGTGTCGTATATGGCAAAGTGGACCTTCTAAAGTTTGACTTTATTATTGGTGTCACTCCTACGAACCTTTGCTTACCCTTACTTAGAACCACTAACTCAGCTTACCTCCGGCCAGCTCATCATATCGTATTGGTGCCACAACTAAGAACTTTTTTTTACTCTTACGTGGAACCACCAACTCAGCTTACATTCGACTAGCTCATCATATCGTATTGGTGTTACACCTACGGACCTTTTCTTACCGTACTTAGAGTCACTAACTTAACTTACCTCCGACCAGCTCATCATATCGTATTGATGTCACTCCTACGCACCTTTTCTTACCCTTACTTGGAACCACCAACTCAGCTTACCTCCGACCAGCTCTTCATATTGTATTGGTGCCACAACTAAGCACTTTTTCTTACTCTTACGTGGAACCACCAACTCAGCTTACATTCGACCAGCTCATCATATCGTATTGATGTCACTCCTATGGATCGTTTCTTACTTTTTACTGGGAACTACCAACTCAGCTTACCTCCGACCAGCTCATCATATCGTATTGGTGTCACTCTTATGGATCGTTTCTTACCTTTTACTTGGATCAACCAACTTAGCTTACCTCCAGCCAGCTTATCCTATCGTATTGGTGTATCGTAAGGTCCAACGGACATTTTCTTACTCTTACTTGGAATCACAAACTCATATATCTCACTGCAGATCTCTGTTAACGCCATACTGTCCATTATTCCTGGAGCAATAATAAAACATGTCTGTTTCAACCAACTGTTCAAACAGATTGGTTCCCACTAGCTCTCGGGGATGCTAAAAAAAGTTTTTCATTTTTATAAAGTAATTGTTAGAATTTCAAAAACTTTTACAATTTTCATGAAAACACAAAATTTTACACCACCAGTCACTGGGATGTAAAAAAAGGATTACTTTATTTTTTAATGAGTCAGTATTGAAATTTATTTTTTTTCATTTTGCTCATTTACAAACGATACACTAAATGGTTGCAGAAGCCGATTTATAAAATTGTGTAAACGTTGTATAATTGGATTCCCTATACATTCATGCAAGAATATACATCCATATATATATATATATATATATATATATATATATATAAAAGATAGTTTTACATGTAATCTGATTTTGTTATTGAACATTTCTAATTATTACTGAACAAAAACACTGCCTGCCACATAGCAACCTTCCATTAGTTTGTGGATTGCTAGCACGTTACTAGCAATTACATTTCCGTTTTATCAGTACTATGTTGTTACATTTGTTATATTAAGATTAGAATTGTTAACGCAGCTATACTTTATTTATTTCGTATGAATGTATAGTTCAAACAATATACTGCGAAGAGATATAATTTTTGTATGTCAAAATATAAACTTAAGTTGTCAAAACAAATGTTGGAAATTGTACCATTAAAACGATGTCTTGCCTTTTATACCATGAGTCACGTACGATACCATCCTCAATAATTTGTTATTAACATTATATCACGGCTATTGCTTTGGCACTGCTTTTTATAGAGCATATTATACAGATTGGACACATCTGACAGCTGGCTTCTGACGTATTCATTAGTCGGGTTTTAATATTCGAAGGAGTTTATACGTATTGCGTTGTCATGTGACGGACTGACGTATTTAATGGTAAAAGTTCCCTAAACTATGTCAGACTTTTAATTTATTACAATAGTAAGGTTTATGAATAAAAACTGAAAACAGTATAAGTAATATAATATTTAATAATATTGTTATATATTTTTCAATATTAATATTACGTTATTATATATTATAATATTTTAAACATCATTGAGTACCAAAAGTACGCCCTCCACGCATTCAAACAACTTTTTAATAGGAAGTGGATGGATTTAACAGTGTTAAATAGTTGGTGTAAGTGAAGCATGTGCCACTACCCACGCTAAAGAAGATTTATCCACTTACACTACCAGATTATGTTATTACAATACTCGATACATGTCCGTTTATTTACGATGCAACCCACATTGTAACATTAAATTAAATTTTATATATATATATATATATATATATATATATATATATATATAAAATGTGTGTATAATATAGTGTGTGTGTGTTTGTTGCAACGGGAAATTAGAGGTCACAGATTACCGTCGCAATTATAAAGAAATTACAGGCTTTTTGATGGGTTATGTAAGCCAGATTTCGAGGGGGAAAAATTAAAGGGACCTAAGGCTACGTAAAGGGTTATAAGCTACAAGACACTAAACCATTAACAGGAGAGGGGTTTCTTATGTTTTTTAATTATACTTTATATAAATTGAAAAGGGGAGAAAGGGTCAAAATCCACCTAAAAACACCAACGACATTCGAGGGGACGCAGAATGTAAAAAGAAGAAGAAGATGTCCACAAAAATCATAAAACGCAATATGAAAGAGTTAAACGACTAATAAGAAAACAGACAAGAATATAGATCGGATTGGATCAGAAATGTTTCTCGTGATATAGATAAACAGAAAACGACGAGCACATCACCTGATAGAATTTACGTTATTTTGAAGCCTCGCCATTGGTTGAAAACCGAGAGCGAGGGTGAAGGCCAGGAAAAATGGACTTGGAGAAGGCAGCGTTACTTTAGACTTCGAGCGAGAAAGACGTGCGTTCGGGTCGCTCCGTTTTACAAGTCTTTTATAGTTTGTAATTCGAAAAACAGAACGCAAACTTGAAGGGCTAAAGGCTCTATAGGCAGTCGCTGAAAATGTAGTTTCGTGTGTTTTTTATACCCTTTTGGGGGAGGAAACTCGTCCAAAAGTGATTTCCAACTTTAACATCGTTGTAGCAGCGTCCTCAAGAAGTTTGTGTGTTTGCGGTGAACAATGTAAAAGAAAATTAGACTCAGTGAACTAATGAATATCGAAAAGTGCTTCAAAATGTTATAAAAACGTGATCAGTGTAAAATTCAAATTCCATTACATTTCAATTTTAAATAAAATTTTTTATAAATAAACAGTGAAATAATAAATAGAACAATGGAAATTTAAAGACGGAGAGTGAGAGAGCAAAATTTTAAAGTTTTCAAAATCGGGATATGGAATTCTACTAAATAAAGGCAGAAAAGATGTGCAGATGGAGGGGGAGGCTTTGTGTTCGGACCAGGACGCCATCCACAAAGAAGACGGCTTGGGTGTGCTTCCACTGTGGGACGAGTCTATTTCGCATCCAAGATGGCTAACGATGAATAGAGGGAGAAGATCAAGTCAATGCTTAGCCGAGGAGAGATTCTAAGTGTAAGGATCATATTTTAGCTGCTCTCTTTTTCAATTAAATTAAATTTTTATATTGAAACTTTTTGGGGAACATTGAGATTTCTAAAATTTAAATATAAATAAATATTCCTTTATAGAGACACAAAGATATCAAGCAATAGCTTTGTTTAATATATAAACAAGAGAGGGTAGTATTCAGAAGGAATAAGTCCCACCACAAGATGGAGGACTCCACCTCACAAGTCGGCTCGCTGGTTCGGCGTTATGCGCGTTCCGTTGTAGTGTGTGTGAGTGTGTGTGTATGTGTGTGTGTGTGTGTGTGTGTGTGTGTGTGTGTGTGTGTATGAGTGTGTTTGTGTATATATATATATATATATACACATACATACATACATTTCTCATGCGTGTGTATGTGTGTGAGTGTGTGTGTGTGTGTGTGTGTGTGTGTGTGTGTGTGTGTGTGTGTGTGTGTGTGTTCGGCTATATTTACCCCTATGTTAATGAATAAATACTTGTTTTGGGATAAATAATACTCCCAGCAAATTGTTTTAGATTAAAACATAATTAATATGTTAAATACTTTATATAATTCCATTTATAAGAAAATTAATTTATTAAAATTAGTACTGTTTTATTTATGACCATTACATTATTTGATAAATTAATATATACATATCTTTAAATATTAAAATCACATATAAATGGAAATTAATCCAGTTTTAAATCCGAGATATTTTTTTCATACATATTCTAGTTCATTAAAAATACATGTTTTTTTTGGAGGAATATGTTTAGAATATAGATTCTATAAAACATGACTTATGGTCAACTGTATGTAATAGTAACGTTAAACTTGAACATAGTTTCTTATTTCTCATGCACATTCAAAGGCTTTTTTACAATAAAAAAACATGAATTTTATTGTTTTATTTTTGTAAAAAGCAAGAAAATGGTTTGGCCTGTATTAGCTTTAATCATTTAAAACGATTAGAGGAAATCCTATTCTGCATGTTCAATATGCATATAAATTTTTAGTTATGATCAAAAAGCACTAGAATTTTTGTTAGACTAAGTAAAACTTGTGGAATTAGATGTTTTTACCTTTTTAATATTTATCCACAAACACCGACTGTGAATGTCATTTAATAAAACTTCAGTAACAAGCCTTTATGTCGAAGGGTAGATACAGTTGCCCGAGGGATGAATTTAATGGTCGCATTCTGAAAATATACAACGGCCCTTTATTCAAGCAAACATTGTAACTGCCTCTTCTTAAATTAGTTAGATTCTTTTTCTAGAAAACATACGTGTGCAGATTTTTTTAATCACAAGTAATAGCGTTTGTGTAGTTATTTATTATTTTTTAACTTTTTTAAAGAATGTATGATTTTACTTACAAGTAACTGGAAAATACTGATTAATTAATTTCATAAATAACAATTGCTTAATCAAAAGTTTCATGATTAGTGTTTCTTTTCAAATTAACAAAAGAACAAATTTATAACATAAAATTGTCACAGACAAACGGTTACTTTGTTTTAATAACTTGAGTAATGTGTATAGACGTTGAAAAAATAAAGCTGTGGTACTCGGAGGAGTGTCAATAGAAATTATATCTTTTATAGTCACGTCTACAGAAATTCTGATAATAATAATTGAGAAAAACATTTAATAAGAATTATCTAAACATGTATTGTGAGACGCGCCTAAGAATGTTTTATTTTCAAAAATTGGTTTAAAAATACACAACTTATTACTATTACTATCGTTATATTGGAATTATTTCTGTTGATATTTGCCCAAATTAAAATAAATGAATATACTTAGGCCTACCAATCGATTAAAACTATTTAACAATAACGTTTTTCCTTCACAATATTCAATACTTTAAATAGTGTAACATAACCTACGTGTTAAAACAGCTGTTCTACAACATAACCTAAAACACAAAATCAGCTGTTGTTTGAAATGATTTGTTTTTATTTAATTCACTTAGAGGTGACTCATAGCATACCCTGATGGAAATTATACGATCATGAAATTGTATGTTCATGTCCATCCAATAAGTATTTGTAGGCGTCGCTGTAAAAGTTTTCACTTCAATAAATTGTTGGAAGAAAATTAAGAAGAGAAAGCAATTATCGCGAATAGGGTAAAAATGCCTATACGTCTATCTGCGAACGCCTTTACACGGATCCGATTTAAAGTTCCATCAAAGATTTCTTAATTTGTGCTATGGCTGAAGAGGTAGGGGTTTTACGGCGCGCACCACAGTTCCGCTGACTTGGCAAGACCGATAATTACACCCGCTTTAACTCAGAAAGCGGACTGTCGCCGCAAAGTGCTCAGTCGACCGCGTGTCAGCAACTTTTGTTCTGCCGACTTCGCCGCTTCTCCATACAATCCTGCAATAAATGTGAACCAATTTATTTTTTATATATCGATTGTTTTAAAATTTTGTTTTAAATATAAAGTTTTTAAGGAATTTATCAAAAACAAATTGGATCAATAAACATTGTATCTTAAAAGCTGTTTAAATATTACACGATTACCATATTTACAAATGTATTGCGGTTTTTTACATTGAGAAAAATTCATCGATATTTGGCTTATCCTAAAAGTACTGTTGTTTCTTTGTACAGGATGATTCAGAAATAACTTGAAAATTCATACAACTCTATTGAAAGAAGTTACAGAGCTGGTTTTAGACAAACACATCACGTATTTTACCTGAAATTAAAGATGTTCTATTTGATTCCGTTGATTATACACACATCTCACCTGTAATAAATGTATTTCCTTAACTAGCTGTATCATTCGAGATATAACTTGTTCGCGCCGTAAATTCTATCTCTGAGCTCTGTTAGAAAAGCTAACAAAGGTGATACATGTACGATATCCTTGTTTGATACCCACATAAAATTAGTTTCAAATTTGGGGAGCGGAGGGGATTGGTGCATCACGGTTGTACTAAGAAAATCCCGGATATCAGTCAAGTAGTGGGCGGTGCACCATTTTCCGTGACGTATGCATTTCGTATTTGGTCATCTTCCTAGATTAGTTGTAATAAAAAGTTTTGCAAAGCATCCAGGTAGACTGTCTATGATGGTTCTCTCTTGGAAAAAAGAACCCTTGAACTTTTGTTTTACTTAATGCACAAAACACGGGCAGCTGCAGACCCTAGTTATATTCCTTTACCTTGCAATGTTGGTGTAACGTTGACTTGTCGCTATGGTCAATGACTTGTGTATGGTTCCTGAAATGTTCATCCTCATTTACTCGTTTCGACAAATCTGTTTATACGGGCAATACTATCTGTTAATATATTTATTTTAATATGTTGTTAAATCGTCAATACAAACGTTTCTTTCACAAAGGCCTAACAGTCGTCTGTAAGATCTGCAGCTCGCTAGAAGTACGACGGGGCCATTTCGTGGCGCTGTTGACAAAACGTCTGACTTGTTTGAACGTCCAATTGATTTCTCAAGCCTTACCGAGCACCCTGTTTCTGCAAGACAGTTATCCCACTCATAAAATGATGGTCATCCAGGAGTATATATATTGTTCTTTGTAAGGAAATTACGTATATGTTTATTCAGACATCTTAGGAAGATGTTCCAAGAAAGGTTTTGGTATTTAAATAATGATAAATAGAAATCTATATGGCTCGTAAGAGTTTGGTCAGTTCCCTGCAAACTCACTCTACCAGTTCACTGTTCATAAAATCCCTATTTGTATACAAATACCAGCGAATGGTTTAGAAAATAGTAATAGATTAGTGAAAGTAATTTCTTGCTATTTATATTTATCGTAAATCAAATGACTCGCAAGAGGGTAGTCAGATCTTTGCGATCAATAATAAATAATACAATAATAAACACTATAACAATGTAATTATACAATAATAATATCATATTAAAATACCACTGCTCTATTTTAGAGTAGGCCTATACTAGCTCTAAAGATTGCAAAACACTTATTAACCTAGATATTTTAAAACCAACTACGATGTCAAGTGTTCATTATTGTCGTAAACGATTATTCTCCGAATCAGTCACCTGGATAGTCCTCACAATAACATCAAGAAGACACACGTGTTGGATGACATGTAAGCGGGTCATTAACTTATGACGTTGTCTCCCCGTGACGTGATATCCTGTCACCCCCAGCGAACGTGTTGATTTTAGATTGACGCAGTCACAAGTAATTTACGTTTTGTAACTTTAAACGTGTTCTGTGCAATACAGTTAGTATAACGATTTGCAGTGTCACTTGATTTGTTTTCATTTTAATTTGTTAATTGGTTACACAATTGTATATATGTAAGAAATTTAAATAGGTGTATACAATATATACAATATTATATAATATATATATATATATATATATATATATATATACATGCATAATAAAAATATAATATAATACAATATATTATGTATATAACAACAATAATAATAATAAAACGTTTTCCTGTTGAAAATTAATAAAGAAGTATATTACAATAACAGGATAATATTTACTTGAACAAACAATGCTGTACAAACATTGTTCGTCTTTCTCGATTTTGTGTGTGTGTGTGTGTGTGTGTGTGTGTGTGTGTGTGTGTGTGTGTGTGTGTTGCAACGGACCGGGCCACCACCTACGCGGCGCCGTCAACCCTACCGTTGACCAACACGCGCGCGCAAGTCCGCCCACCAACGCCCATTGCAGAGCAAGAATTTTGAAACGAGCCGCTCGCAGCCAAAACCACGAACGCTGTGCAATGCTCGCCAAAATCTGCCAGAGAACAAGTCACTGGACTTAAAAAAAAAAAAACCTAACTTGCTGCGGATTCTATCCTTAACGGGTAAGTCATCCCGGGGGATGGGTTCTTTTGAAAGACATCTAAACGGCGAAATGACCATATCAGCTGTAGGAGAGTGTAAGAAACTTGTTTAAAATAATACTCAGTTTGTTTGCAAGTTAGTTAAAAAATATTTATTTTTTAATTTTAAAAAATTTAAAATTTAATTTTACAATGCACAGTCTGCAATTTATTTTACTTAAAAATATCCTTTGTGTTGGTTCTTACACAGTTAAGAAACCATGCTCTGCTTATTTTAGTTGACATTAAAATTTAAATTAAGAATTTACGATTTTATTTTTCTTTCAATCGGAGTATACCAAAAGCGTAAAACTTTGCTCTACTTAACGGTCAATCTTACTTGTCGAAAATATAACCCTTTACTACCTGAAATTCTTGTTCTTATCTTCAAATTAAAATTTCTCTTTTCCCTTAAGTGACGTTTTAACAACCCTTTACTGCTTGTCCTAATTTTATTTCAGTATCCCAGGTTCTCAACCTTGCAATTTTAATTGTCAATATTTGGTTTTGTTTACTTAACTTTTTACTGAAAATTTTATTGTTACAAATTACAAATATTCGCTTTAACCTTTTGGATTCAAGCAAAGCCTTACTTTTCAACACACTCCGAAAGATCCCTACTTTTCACATTTTGTTCCATTTATTTAAACTTTCTAAACACACTACTTTATTTATGGCCATATTTTACATAGCCATGTAAATGATAAGCTTTTTCTATATCTTTATCAATTTTAAATGACCTTTTTAAAATTCAATTTCTATTTACTTTAGCAGGTAAAGTTTCAATCAATTTTACCAAACAACCTAAAAACAATTTCATAAATTATATCAGATTATATAAAAACCAATTATGAAGTACATACTGAAACAAAAATTACATATAAAACATATAGCCATATCTCCTACAAGATTATCAAAATATTTACTGAACAACAAATCATAATTTATAAAAATTGTTAAATCATCTGCTGAATAAATTCAAACACCTTCCCATATTGAAATTATAATATTTAAATACATATTTTAATAAAAACGTTTACTGAAACATATTTAACCTGTTTAAACATATCCTCAATCATTTACAAAATCTACAAATTTATTTAAATTCACTTAACCCTTTCACTAGAAAATATTTAACCCTTTGGTTACTATTTGATTAAACCTTTTGGCATGAAAATCCACATAATGAAATTTATTAATATTTATTAAAACCTAGTTACACCCTTTTGAACTGATCCTTGATCATTTACAAAGAAATTTACAAATTTTAAAATTTATTTAACCCTTTTTATATAAAATAAAAAACCCTTTGGTTCTCATTTGAATTAACCCTTTCTTCATGAAAATTATAAATACTGAGTTTTGTTTACAACTTTTTTAATCATAGTTAAACCCTTTTAATATAAAATATGTAACCCTTTGGTTATCATTTGGTTAACCCTTTCTTCATTAAAATTATACATACTGAAGTTTAATTAAAATTTATTTAAAATTTATCAATGCAATTTCTGAAGGAAATTGATATTTAATAAATCTTGAGTAACCTTTGCTAAATGGCTACTAGCCCATTTGCCTTTATTTTATATAATTTATATTTAAACCAATTTGCAAAAATTTCAATTTTCTTTCTAAGTTACCCTACCACCGACATATTATTTTACATACATATAAACCATGAAATAAACAATATATATATACTTATAATTCAAAAAGGAAAACTTATATTAACATATTTTTATCAGCTAGCCCCACTCACAAATTTAAAATCTCTTGGTTAACTTAACCCTTTTGTTGCACTTTTTAAAATATTTAAAATCTACACATATCAAAATCATAACCCTTTATTTTTACTCAAACCTTGGTTTGATTCAATTTATTTAATACACATATATAATTTCACCCTTTTCTAAATAAGATCAACAGTTTAAATTAAAAAAGCTTCAATTTGATATAACCCTTGTTTATTTTAAATGAGAACAATTTATGTCAATTTGTTTCATATGGAAAAATGTCGTAATGACTCCTTCTAAATAAAATACCAATTTAGTTTAATTTAATTATATGAAATAACACTCCTGTTTATAGGAGTACCTGAAACTAAAGCATAGCCTTCCAATCAGCTGTTGTAAACAATGGCCTTTTGTCCGCCATCTTGGATATTTACTTTTAGCAAATTATATTTAACTTTATTACAACACATCTTTTATTTAATTTCTTTACACCTTCATCAGATTTTAACTCTTTAAATAATTTAAAACCCTTTATCCTTTACATAAGTTCTAACCTAAAATTTCTATTTCCCCTTCATTCATGAAATGCAACATAATTCTTGCTTTTCTGGCATCGCCATCTTGAAACCCCCCTCTCTTTAAAACAAAGCCACCAGTATTTACTTATAAAATTCAAAGTTTACTGTTAATGGTTTGAAAATTTATTTAAATTTTATAACATTTTCCCAATTAAGAAAAAATTCTTCAAATTAAAATTTTTAATTTGCAAAGGAAAGACAAAAATAGATCTGACCTGAAATCCACACAAAGCACGGCTTGCCTATTTCTCCCTCTCTTCTCCGTCTCTCCCTTTGTTCTCCAGCGGGGGTGGGAAAGGTCCGGCTTGGATGTTGCATCGTTCCCACGCAGGTATACTTGGATGACTTCCCACGCGTTGCCGCCATCTTTGAAATCCTCCATCCCTTTGTGTGTCTGGTACGCTTCAGGTAGATCAGCTTGCGTCACCCTTTGCTTGAAAATCTCCCATCTTCTTCCTTCGATGACTTTCGCACCTCTTTTAAATTTTAACAGTTACTAATAAAATTTTAGCTTTAAGCCCTTCTTTTAACACAGTTCTTAACTGGGCATTTTTTAACACAGAAAAGAAATAGAAAAATTTTTTAAAACGTTTATCAAGTTAGTTAAATTTTGTTTAATTTTGTTAGAAATTTAGACTCACTCTTTTAAAACTGTTTGCTAGGTTACACTGTTCACATCGCCTTGTCTTTCTAGTAAGGCCGCAACACACACATTTTAAGACGCTCGCACATTATTTGATGGAAATTTATGGGGAAACCTCTTTCGCCGCGATCTTGAAATGCGAAAGGGCCCCATTTTCGAAACTACAGCGTCACGACATCTCAACGAAACGAACTTTCCCTAGCCACTCATAGTTTTTGAACTATTAACGGTAACAAAACTACTATTCATTGTTTTACCGGAGCTACGCCCGACACCGTCCTTACCCTTCGATAGTCCTGGTTTAGCTGGGGCTTAAAGGACGCTTGGCTTTTGCTCAAACAGGGAAACTCCCCCACCTTGCAGTCCGTTCCCACGAGTTGACAACCAATAAGGATCTTATATCGATGTCGCCTGATCGGCGCGCGCACTTCTTTTGTACAAGAGCTTAACGGCTCGCAAAATCGATAAACAGATCGATTCAATCCACTTTTTCGATCAAGCCGTATAACTCTTTAAGGGTGCTTTTGGTGAAATTTTATTATTCTTTATTATTGATTTTTCTCGTCTTGCTTTATCTCTGGAAATGTCGATGGTAACTCTAGGTCAATTTTGACCATCTTCCCCTTGCAAACGGCCTTGAATTTAAGTTTCTAACCCTTCTTACGGTGGCTCGGTTTGTTTTACTTAAAAGAAATTTAGACTCTTTATGTTTTAAATTTTATCTTTTTGCGGTATGTATTCCAAGAGAATACTGCCCGCCGCAGTGTGTGTGTGTGTGTGTGTGTGTGTGTGTGTGGGTTTCTAAAATATATTTTGTCAAATATACTACTTTGGAAGAATCCTGCTATTTACTTGGTATTTTTCCTTCTCAACAAATCGCCCATTGTTAGGGACAATCTACTGGAATGTCACGCCATTGTTGGTGATAGCATTGTTACCACCTGGCTGCTCTAGTGTAGTAGATGTGTTATCTATATAGGTCTGTTACTACAGGTCGCTACATTATGACGTCATCTCTTTAACGATAACACTCAACCACCCTCGGAAATTATAATTAGCGTTCACTTTAATTTCGAACATAATAAGTTTATAGACAATTTTATAAACAATCTGAGACAATATGTAATTAAACATGAATACTTTTTTATTCTTATTTTGAGAATAATGCTTGGAATATTTTTGCGTTTAGTGCATAAAGGCTTTTAATTCATTGAACTTGCCAATTTTATTCCACTCGATTTTCCAAATTTTACGCCTAAAAAACTTGATCCTACTTCATTCCATCTGTTTCGTGGAACCGAGAAAAATAACAGGTGTTTTTTCCGTTTCTAATTCACTTAAACCAACGTATATTGCAGAACTTGGGGTCGGATATTGAAAGTTTGATATTTAAAAGTAACATTAAACTTTGATTAAATTAGAGGAAGGTAGTTTCTGTTTGCTTTCTCGTAGCGCCTACAGTTTCCTTTTACTCTCGGGAGTTCCCTTGTTATCGTTCGTAATTCTGGGCCATTTTAATAAATCCTTATTTTTTTAATTAATTAAATTATAGGTATAAATATTTATATTACGTTGTTTCAGCTCCTACATGATACCCAAGGCTTAATGAGATATTCGAAACTTGACTACTCTCTCGACCTGCTCGTCAGTCCTTCCAGTGACGATCTACGTCCCCTGGTTACATCTGTGCTACAACTCACCTACTAGGCACAATCCCACATCACTGCAATATTTTTTGTTATTAATATTTTTAATTAAAATTGATAATACTTTTAGGAACAAAAAAGAGTTTCTAAAGAAAAGAAGCGCAAACTTGAGGAAAATGCTTCCCATTTTAGTTTAAGTATATGCGTTGCAGGAAAACTAAGTAAAAGAAAGTAACATTTAAAAATTAGTTACAATATCAAGAGCACAGTGGTACAATACATTACAACAAATATATTGGCAAAAACCCCATTATTTTAAAAATAATAAAACATAACTAATATTACAAGTTACCAAAGATTAAACCCTTATGTACATATCAATGACCATGGCTTCGTCATCAGACATTTCTATTACAAAATTATAATATAAAACACAATAATTTATAAACTAAACTGACGATAATTATGCATTATCGCTAGAAGGCAGTCGCTAAAAGGCGTGAGCTAAGCTCCACCCCTTCTGTTGGCCAAAGCCGGAGCTTTTTGAAATGTTGTGATGATAATAACAGATTTTTACAGGTTATAAACATATTAATACATCCCCTTCGTTATTTAACGTTGGGAATTTATTTAAACTATTATTCTTATGCTCAAATTATATGCAGCTTGAGGATGGCTAATATAAGGCGAAACAGTAATAGTCATGTATGAAATATTATTGAAATTTTTAAATACATACATACATATATATATAAAACTAAGTCAAAATACAAATAGAAGAATTATAATTGAATGTACAATTATTATTATATTACAATTATTATTACAATTATTATTGTAAATTCAATTATAATTCTTGTATTTGTATTTTGAATTAGTTCTTTATTAATACACAAGAAAACATATTGCGATATTTATATCTATAACCTTACAGGGTTGTATTTTGTGTGAATTAGAAGTGAATGTATTTTTTGAGGTTAAGTTCCATATTTGTTTATTTTTTGTAATTTGTTTACATATTTTTTTGGTATTTTACTATATTACAATTTAATATATTTATTATATTATTATTATTTCATATTATTGTAATAATTTTTATATATATTGACGATATCAGTTAATAATTGTAATGCTGCCTTAACAAAAGACTTAAATTTATTTGAAAAACGGAAGATTCAATTAATGAACACAAATTGTAATATATATTTTATTAAACAATGTATTATAAAAGAATTGTAAATTCAATTATAATTCTTGTATTTGTATTTTGACTTAGTTCTTTATTAATACACCAGAATACATATTGCGATATATATATATATATATATATATATATATATATATATATATATATATATATATATATATATATATGTGTGTATATATTATAACATAATCAAAACAGGTATGTAGTATAAATTTATTTAGTATTCAAAATAATAATAATCAGTAAGAATATTAAGAAAGGATTGACCGAGGGGAGCGTACTAAATTACCAACAAAAGGCCTTAACCACTGTTGTATTTCAGTTGTAGTCATAAATCAGTCGTGGAAAAATATTGACAATAGAAGGGTCCAAAGTATTCTAAGATTTAGTATTTCGGGAAAACCAAGAATAGTATTGGAATGTTACAGTGTGGAAAACATACAATTTGTAAAGGTGCTTGAGAAATGACAGAAATAACAGATACAGTTGGCCGAAAGTTAAGCGTGCGCATTTTAAAAAGTTAAATTGGATTGGCTGGAATACATAGGGGGGATATTATGCTTGTTCTTACAAACTAAAATCAACGGGCAAGGGAACTATGTTTTTGGGGACTTCGAAGATCGCGGACGTATAGGAGTGGGAACAAGTTGCAAGCATCATTTTAAAAGGGGCAAGTTTGTGTAGAAGAGTAAAAGGAATAGTAAAACGGAGTTTATTTGTTATTTATATGTAGCAATTCTAAAAGCGCGGCGAGTAATAGATTAGGCAGATATTTAAGGAAACAGGGAAGTAAGTTAATTATTGTGTAAAAGTGCAGTGAAGCAGTTAACCAGACAACGGTTTCAGTGAATTCCAGGAACGCAAACAAGTACAATTTTTCTTATATTAGATTCTGCTAACAGAGATTTATAAACTAGTAAATTCAGTACCAATTTAAATTCTTTGTTTTTATAAAAGGTAATGTAGTTTTTTTCACCATTTTCTAATTTATAGAAGATCCCGTAAAAACGACCCGAGAGAAAGAGCAATCTAACACTGGATTTATTAAACTTTATTTGATTAAAAAACCTAAAGCCTCAAGAGTCCACCTTTTTGTAGTAGTTACTGCATCGTATTAATTTAATTTTGGTATAATCTGTAATAATTGGATGTCAGATGAATAAATGTAGGTGGTGTTAAATTTATATGATTGTTTAATTATTTAGAAACCTGAAGGCGGCTAGTAAGGTAAGGTAGTTAAAATATAATCTAAAGAGAACACATTTAAATACGTATAAGGTTTTATATATATATATATATATATATATATATATATATATATATGTATATATATAAAAGATAATTATATAACGGTGTTCATCAAGTGTCTAATGTTTTCATTACAAATACTTAGTATTGATATACAGTATGTCTACGTTGCAGAGTCCTGCCAGTGTTCCGGGTGGTTGCCATGACTACACAGATACGGCAAGACTACAATAAAACTACATTGCCCGGTTGTAAGTGGACTTGTAGACAAGCGATTATTATGTTAAGGGTATCTCTCTTCGTTGTTGGCAACTTCATTTTTCAGCTATAATTTTTGCTGTCAAACCAGTTTCAATTAATTACCCGCAGAAACTCCCAGCACGGCTGCTTGACAAACAATATTTTTCCAACAAATCTCGCCGTCACTAATACCCCCACAGAATATACTCATCAGATCAGCTGTTGTGAATGCAATTTATTATCAGCTGATTGTTTCCGTGATTGATGTAACGGGAAATTTCCGTTTTGATGATTTAATGTGTTTAACCTACCAATATTATAGTAATGGGTAGCGTATAGTACAGTTTTCATATAAAATATCAACGTTTTGTAAAATTTAAACGTTGTGTTATTCCTATAAAAGTTTTAGAATGCCTAATTAAAATTTTTATCATGTTTTAGGATGATCTTTTAAGTTTAATATTTAAATGTATGAAAAGGATTGTAAATACAGGACTAATGTTTAATTTTTACCCTGAATTAATCCTTAGACTTCACTGACGTCTCCATCTATCCAGGAGATAAGTAGTTGTATTTTCAGTGGCTTTAGTACATTAAGGACTATATGCGTGGTAAAGGTCGAACAAAAAATGGAAGATATTGATTCTCAGGTAATAGAAGCAGAAGTGATATTGCTGAGTAGTAGGACCGCTTCCTAGAAGTACACTTGTATCTACAGTATAGGAAGGTGTCTACCAGAGTTGCATAGGTATTAAGGATAGTAGGTGTGCTAAAAGTATTATTATGAAAGGAGAATAATGACTATCTAATAATACGACCAGTAGTAGAATCACTGAGTGGGCCGAGCTGTAGCGTTGACATGTAGTCTATATGGTCTATACTAACGACAAACAGAAGCCTTGAAGTAGAAATCAACTGTAAAAACAAGTGTAAGTTTGAGAGTGAAATTTGGTAAATTTTTTTGAGTGTCATTTTTTTGGTTTTTAGGCAAATCATCCCCCTTTCTTTAGCCGCGTCTGTATTATTACATATCAGACCATCTCATTAATCCGGAAAAATTAAATAACTAGGAAAAGGTTGTTCTCTACAACCCGAGACAAATAAACTAGAGCCGTGTGAGCTGGGTGATGAATTGGAACAGTTATTCTCGTTTTGGTAGGCTGACGTGAATGTTCTTTGGCTTGGTATGAAGCTACTTGCTATCTTTAAGCTTTTTTCACGGCATTTCCCCTAAGCAGTCATCTAAATGCGCCAGATCTCTTTTCTGTGGGTGGCTCCTGCCCAATTAGATTGGTGGGGCTCATGACAAGGGGTCTAGCCAGATTTATGAGGTGCGGAGACAATTTTGAAATTTGATACCCATTTAACTCGTTTTACATTCTAAGCACCTACAATTTTTATTAAGTTATACTTATTGATTAATATATTAACATTGCTATAACTAATAGACGTATTACGTGATTATGTGTGTTATTATGTGATTTACGAAATGTTGCTAGGTTGGGTAGTTAAGTGATTGCCTATGCTAAAGCGTCGAGTACTCAACGAGTAGTGTGAATCAAGTTTTACTTTTAAAAGTATATTAGGCCACTGTGTATGCGCATCAAAGGATCTATAAATGGAAACATTCTGAGAACATTACAAATAAGCCTACAATGCTGCTTCCTAAATCATATAGAATTGTAGTAGCAACACTGATTAGTCATTTCTCAGCGCATGCGCATGACTACGGGACTCCATCCCAGGCCACCCGTACACGCGCGTTGAGTGACGTCACCGCAAGGTTTTGGCTGTTTCAGCTTATTCCATGCACACTCAATGCACTAGTCTGGGGCTCTCTGCTGTGAGCCCCGCACGGAGCTTGCGGCTAATTTCGTGCGTCAACTGCTAAATATTTTATGGTTTTAACATTGCTTAAATAATTCTAAGCTCTTCTTAACCTAATTTAAGACAAATGAATATTAATTGAAAATTAATTTTTGTAATTGGGAGGGCTGCGCCCCAGAGCCTTTTTGGACAAACCGCCACTGCTCTTTTCATCTAAATACACTGACAAGGCTTCCGACCAGCCTTCTTCATGTTTCTTGTTTTGAAGATTATACCTAAGTGCGAGACTATTTAATTTTTCCCATTGCCGTCAAATTGTCATGTTGATTTAAACCATACAAATAACTATCTAAGTCTAAAACGAATGTAAATATTACGCGTCATAGAGTTTGAACTTGATTTCTTATACATTTATGTTTCCACTAACTTATGATGTAAACTTTGCCGAACAATTGATACTTGAATCAAGTGTATTTTTTATTTTCTGGGGCTTAAAATTTTCCAATTGATTTTTTTAAACCTACATCAAGTAATATTGTTACAATTAATTTTAACTAAACACATTTTAAAAAACACGATTAAAAACAATTTTTCGTTCATTGTAGTTTTATAGGAATGTAATTACCTAAAGATGATTGAGTTGTAAAATATAATAAATCCAGAAGCCTACATTTTGCTCTGAGCACTTCACTTTGTTAATAAACCGCTGTTCCGGGCGCGGACTACAGTTCTTTTACAATGAAATGATTTATTGTATAACTTTATCACTCTCAAACGTTTATTCAAGGTTTTTAATATAGTCTTGAATAACTTCACAAAGAAAAATGTGTCTTTTTCTAAATGAAGATAGTCTCTGCAGTTTCATTACTGTCGCGTGACGTCAAGGGATGATTTTATAAAGTGTCGACACTTTGAAGTAAATTTCGAGTACATTGCAACAATGTTCCGTCAGACATAGACACGCTACTCCTGCTGTTCCACTGACAATGTCTAGTTTAACTTGAATTAAAATTACAAATAATTTTTCCAAGTATAAATATAAATATTTATTAAAGTATTGAGTTATAAATAATTTTGCTAGAAAGGTAGGCTACTATTAGATATGTATAATTTTCGATACTGCTAATAACATACTAAGTTTCAACATAAATTTCAGAGTTACGGTCTGAGTTGACAAAGGGACACATCTCCCGAATCGGCCGTCCTCAACAAACAAAGTAAGTTCTACTATAGGCAAGTTCAAAACATTTAAAAGTTTTTAGTTTATAAATTTCAGCTTTAAAGTTGAACGAAAGCTTTATCAAATTTCGACTAACTGTTTTTCACTGACCACCCCCCGTCACTTTATTTCACACATCGCCTGGGGTTATCTGTTAGATACTCTGCCGTGTTTTGAAACTTTTTCTCTAAACTAAGGAGCGTTTTAGTTCTGTACGTAAACTATGTTACATTCTATGTAGCATCATATGAGTGAGAGTAGCCAGAGGGTCAAACTAACCAGAAGTTGTAGGGCAAATTAAAAATTAATATGGTTTTCAAGTACAAATAAGAAAGAATAAAACAAAGTTGTTTGATGAATATGATCTTCTCTTCGAATACGTCTGAGCATGTTTTATCTTAAATTTTCAAAAACCACCCACCCAGATCACTAGTTTCAACCCTGATACACTTCTCCTGATGATATTCCTTTTTTACGTCCATTATATCATCGTACTGGATATCATCGTTCGTCGTAATAACTATCCCTGGTGCAGCGGCCAGAATGTAACTAAGCCTAGAATAGTTAAATAGATTATTGAACTAATATTCAAATTATTTCAAAGTAGTATAATAAAGAGGTTAAATATAGAGAAAATAAATGTAAACGGAAGTAATTAGAACTAAATAGACAAACTGGGAATGTTAGAATAGATTATAAACCAACATAACGTTAATTAGGCTGATGGCTAATCGACCGATTTAAATGGAATAGTAAAAGTGGAGTTTGTGGAACTAAGTAAAAGTACCTAATATTAATTAAATTTGAACTAAATAAACTACAGGCCAGTAAATAATAGATTTAGAAAAAAGAGACAAAATAACTTTAGACCTAGAAAGAATAAATTTTGATCAGTGAATTGTATTAAGAAAAATTATAACTTGAAAGTAACTAGCCTAAATAATTAATACAAATATGACGGTAATTGTTTATTTTAAGAAACTAGACCTAAAGGCCTAATATTAAATTAATTTTAACCAAATATAATCAGGGATAGTGAATATAAGTATACAACATGTAAGGAAAGTAAATTAGGCCTAGATAGGGAGAGTTGTATTTCCGTAAAGGTGAAAATTGTAATTTAAAACATAATAGCCTAGAAATTAGGTTATGCAAGAATGGAGCTATGTTTGGTATGGTGGAAAACCGTGTAGTGAGATTGTTTATAGGATCTTGCCACACTGTAGCAACAGCGCTACCGTCGAAGTTTGAGTTATGAAAAAGAAACAGTAAATTAATTAAATTGGAAGAAATAAAGACAAACAAATTATTAAATGAAAGTTAAAAATGGAAATAACACATTGGAGTAAAGAAAAGCCTTTCACAAAAGTTGAAACTAATTACAGTTCAAAATTACGAAATAAACAAAGTCAATTACCATAGCAACGGCTTTTTCATTGGTTAAAAATATAAGATGTTAGATATAAGACGTTGGAAGTTTTAAGTTGGATGAGACGCGGCTTTGAGAAGGGACGCTGAGGATAGAACAGTTTGGACGGCCATTCAGTGCGGTCGTGTTAATACATGGCGACAGTTAAAGATCAAATATGTGGTAAAAAGTCATTGTAAAGTGCTACGATGTGACCAGGGGAGTGTATAAATATATGAGCAGAGGCTCATATATATATATATATTTCTAACAAC
The DNA here is from genome assembly GCA_036971475.1 of Prosapia bicincta. Classification (NCBI taxonomy): domain Eukaryota; kingdom Metazoa; phylum Arthropoda; class Insecta; order Hemiptera; family Cercopidae; genus Prosapia; species Prosapia bicincta. Next base: position 134,355,559 of record JBAIZL010000004.1, read on the forward strand.
ATCTCGACCAGGAAAGTGCAAAAAACGCCGAACTTAACAAAATTCACCGACGGCATGCAGTGAAGCCTACAACCAAATTCAATGGAAGCTGTGACGAGGTCTAAAGACAACCAAATTATAGAAGATACTTAACTGTTTGCAGTACAAGGTCATATAAACAATTTAATTTTCTTTTAAATAAACCTTTATTTCAAAATATATTAATTTAAAATCAAAATTAACTAAAAATTAAATAACCTAAGGGACTGAAAACTCTCTTAAGTTGCATAAATTAAGTAATAAATATTCTAAATTGATTTTCCATTCAACCGTTTGTCTGAAGTGGGAATAAACGTATTGAGTTTAAATGATTATATCCAATATGGCTTTATTCTTGAAAAACGGATGGAAATCCGTTATTGACTTAGTATATAACTATCAGAAGGAAGTTTTTAAAAAACGCCCAGCCTATTATAACTAACTAGGTTAACCTATAAATAGGTAATTGTTAACAAGAGTCTGATATTGAATTAAAAGGAGTTTTTATTAAAAGGCATAGCCTAGAGTAACTAGAAATTAACCTTAAAATGTTTGAATGTGAACAAGACTGTAAAATATGTAAAATTTAACTTGGATAAACAAAAAAATGTGCAAAATTAATTATAATAATTGAATTTAAATACATAGTAGATAGTAGACATATTAAGCAATTTCGGATATTGATAATAATATTAGAAAAGAATATAGTATATATATATATATATATCTGTGTGTGTGTGTGTGTGTGTGTGTTAATAAAAATAATAATAAATATGTAAACATAATAAGGGGACATATTCTGTACTAGTAACATGAAACCAGATAGTCATGTTAATTTAAATGTAAGGTTAGGTATAATTGAAAAAGCTAAATACTGTTAATTAAAATAAATAAAATAATAAGTAATTCTAAATTCAAATAGACAATAAAATTTTATATTTTCCAATTAGCTGTGTTTTCATTTAAAATAAAATAAGTTCACTAGGTATTCAAGTATAGTCTTAAGTTACAAGTGTCTCTCAAAGATTCCACTAACCCGAAAGGAGCTTAAAAAGGCTTATAGGAAGCTAATTGGTTTTTATAACAAATTCAGGGGTTGGTTACCCTGAGAGGTTTATCCTTGAGATACAGGTCTCGAACCAGGGTTCATAGTCAAGGGATAAACCATTACTCTCTTACGGACAAGGTGTGGTCAAAGAAAGAGAGGTGAAGAGTAAGAAGGTGCTCGTCGAGGGAAAGCAGTTAAAGGTAAAGTCAGTGAGACTGGAAACCTGAATAATTGTTGTTTCTGTAAAAGAAATAAATGCATATCTTATGAGTATATCTGACCTGATAGCGGACCTAATCCAAACTCGATACAGTATTGAAGCTTTATATCGAGCTTTAGTCTGATATCGGGCCCAAAACGAGCTTGATAACACACCCAAGCTTCTTAGTAGACCAAATCCTGATAACGGACCCAATCCTAATACCTGACCTAAGTCTGATAGCAGACCTAATTTTGATACTGAACCTAAGCCCGAAAGAAGACCCAATTAGGATACTGAAAGCAAGCCTGATGCCGGATCCAAGCATGGAGTAGGTTAAACCCTGATAGCGGACAAAAGACTGATAGCATAACCAAGCCTGGTAGCAGGCTTAATCCTAATACCAGATACAAGCTTGAAACCGGAATCAAGACTGGTAGCAGGTCAAGTTCTGATACCGGACCCAAGCCAGATGATGGACCCAATCCTGGTAGTAGGTTCAAACCTGATAGCAGACACAACACGGATATCATAACCTAGCCTAGTAGCAGGCCTAATCCTGATACCGGACCCATGCTTGATGCCGGAATCAAGCCTGGTAGCAGGTCAAGTACTGATACCGGACCCAAGACTGATAGTATAATCAAGCCTGATGCCGGATTCAAGCCTGGTACCAGATTCAAGCAGAAGATACCGAAGGCGCGTGCAGTTGGGAAGAGTTGAGATGCTCCTTAAAATTGAAAAATAATTAATTGATTGTTTAATACAAGTACAAAATTAGTATGCAGGCAACAAATACACGGAAAATATAACGAGTTATTCTGAACTTATGATTTTATGCAGGATTTTCTAGAACCACCGTCATCTGTTTATTTTAATGAAATGATTTCTCGTCTAGCGTTAATTGAGATAAACGACCGACGGCAGATGGGTACAGATAACTCCACCTCAATATCGTCATAAAATATACCGAGAATTAATGCTTTGTGATTTGCAAAATGTTAATTATAGCAGGCAGAAGAATTATTTGAATTTTTTAATAATAAATTCAAATTATAAAAGTTTGCACTATAATCTAAAATATAATTTAGAATGTCTCTTCACAGCATTGTTATCAGTATTTATATTTAATGGGTAGGTGTTTGAAATTAAACTCACATCTTCCGTAACATTGCTCGATAGATGATTTGAAAAATTGGCTTTACTCTAGACTTAGCTAAGGCCAATGAGCTATAAAATCACAAAACAGATCAATTCTAATGGAGAGAACATAAATATATAGGCTATATAGATTCAGCTATATATTTGATACACATCTACCGGCGGGAACTGAATCTAAAGAGAATTGAGTTTTGAGGAAAATTTCCGTTTTTAAACCCCTGCATGGCTATTGTGGGTGACAATACTGGACGTCTGAGTATAAAAAATGAGGTAAATTCTATACCTTAACAGAGAGGTGCACTCACGACTCTTACTACGCGTAAACAATATTTTATAGAAAGTATCATTATTAGGAATTTTTAAGAAAACAGGTAATATGACGCACACATCTTTCATAATTTACATTTTTTAGGGATAAATTTTCGAGATGTGGTTTCCGTTTTAAAAGTTCCTTGCTACGCCATATATTGGTAAAACTTATACATAACAAACATGTCAGCTAGATATAGACTCTACGTAATCAATAAAGATAGTTGTGCATTGTTGGGAATAATCTACCAACCTCTTGAACTTACATTTTCCCGTTATATACTTGAAAGCATTTTATATGAACAAAGCTTTTATGAAATTGTACGACTCATTGCATGCCATTTTACATTTGTAAGGTACAAGTACAAGAGAAAATGTTAGGTATATTGCGTAAAGGATTTCATGACAGTGCTCGACACATCGAATGCCGCTTTACATTACACTTTTTAAGACACAAGTACAAGATACAATGTTAGGTACATTGCTTAAACGATTTCCTGACAGTGCTCGACACATTGCATAACAATTTACATTACCCTTTGTAAGGCACAAGTACAAGAGACAGTGTTAGGTACATTGCGTACAGGATTTCATGACAGTGCTCGACACATAGAATGCCGTTTAACATTACACTTTTTAAGGCACAAGTACAAGAGACAATGTTAGGTACATTGCTTAAACGATTTCCTGACAGTGCTCGACACATCGCATGCCGCTTTACATTACCCTTTGTAAGGCACAAGTACAAGAGACAGTGTTAGGTACATTCCTTAAACGATTTCCCGACAGTGCTCGACACATCGCATGCCGCTTTACATTACACTTTGTAAGGCACAGGTACAAGAGACAATGTTTGATACATTGCTTAAATGATTTCCTGACAGTGCTCGACACATCGCATGCCGCTTTACATTACACTTTGTAAGGCACAAGTACAAGAGACAATGTTTGATACATTGCTTAAATGATTTCCTGACAGTGCTCAACACATCGCATGCCGCTTTACATTACACTTTGTAAGGCACAAGTACAAGAGACAATGTTTGATACATTGCTTAAATGATTTCCTGACAGTGCTCGACACATCGCATGCCGCTTTACATTACACTTTGTAAGGCACAAGTACAAGAGACAATGTTAGGTACATTCCTTAAACGATTTCCTGACAGTGCTCGACACATCGCATACCGCTTTACATTACACTTTGTAAGGCACAAGTACAAGAGACAATGTTTGATACATTGCTTAAACGATTTCCTGACAGTGCTCGACACATCGCATGCCGCTTTACATTACACTTTGTAAGGCACAAGTACAAGAGACAATGTTTGATACATTGCTTAAAAGATTTCCTGACAGTGCTCGACACATCGCATGCCGCTTTACATTACACTTTGTAAGGCACAAGTACAAGAGACAATGTTAGGTACATTGCTTAAACGATTTCCTGACAGTGCTCGACACATCGCATACCGCTTTACATTACACTTTGTAAGGCACAAGTACAAGAGACAATGTTAGGTACATTGCTTAAACGATTTCCTGACAGTGCTCGACACATCGCATACCGCTTTACATTACACTTTGCAAGGCACAAGTACAAGAGACAATTTTTGATACATTGCTTAAATGATTTGATGACTTTACACGACACATTGAATAACATTTTACATTACATTTTCCAAGGTGAATTCAAGAGGCAATATGAGGAACATTGCATTTAATTTTGCAGTACAAATGGCATAACATTCATAACATTTTTCCGTTTACAATATTCAAAAGTGCGATTTCAGTTTTATTTTAAAAACATGTTTTTCAATATTATGATACAAATAGCAAACCGATATTGGTAATAACGTTAGAGATTGTTGAATTCATCAATGATTAGAAAATACCACCAGCAAAAGTAATTTAGAGAAGAATGTCAGCTAGACGATACAAAGGCAAATCCTCCCACCCCCGCGTTGAGAAGCTCAAACAGCTCTCAGTCATACCCTCGTCCTTACGGGTTGCACTTGTTGCCACTGTGTAGACCTTTACATAGGCTATTGTAAGATATTACCTTTACTCTTGAGGAAAACCTTTAAAAGAAGGGGGTTCTTATCCTCATGTATAATATTCTCAAGAGATGTAATTGGGCCATTTAACAAGAGATTTCAAAACCCTAGACTACTTTTAAATTAAAAAAAAAAATCCAAAAACCAGATTAAAGTATTATTCTTATATTTTATTTTAAACACACGTTCATATTGTCAACTTAAAAAGACTTGGTCTTAAAAAGAAACTTGGTCAGTCTCTAACTTAAAACGAATGATCAAAAACGTTTCTGATCAATCGATTTTCTTGTTTTGAGATCAAGCTTTTGTCGTTTTGAGATCACTTGATTGCCAAGTCGCTTGGTTGTGGAGTGGCTCATACGATCGCTGATGGAAATACCATAAAAAGCTACAAAATCTAATGAGATAGATGTTGTTGAACCTAGTGTGGTATGATAAATAAAAGGAGACCGATTGGAAAATATAAGTTGCTTTAAATATCGAGTCTCGTTGAGTTTACGTAAGAACAGACCAATCCTCTTACTGTTAAGCAACAATAAGGTATTGTTGTGTACGAATATTGTACGTTTGGATTAATGTAAATCCAGGTCTTGAATAAATGTAAAAGGAAAGATGTTGACAGTAGGAAAAACGTGCTCGAGATAACTTCTGCTAAAACTGTATTCTCCTGGATATTCGCTAGGAGACCTGATCTAGCACTAAATCACACTGTGATGCCTTGCGTTTTCGCTAACAGATCAGATCCAAGCTACAGTATGTTGCTTTGACTCTTCACTGGGAGATCAGAACTAAGTCTTTGCACGTCTCATTTGGTCATCGCTATTCAAGTTTCGCTTTGTTGCTATGCCTGTCTGGTAGGAAACTTAGAATTAAAAACTACAGTATTTTGAGCAGTGCCATCCTTGGAGACCAGAAAAAAAGTTTGAATATATTGCCTCTTCTTCCCTAGGAGACAAATAGTATATTTTATCGATTTTTCGCTAGGAGACTAGAAATAGGTCACTGGATTGATGTCTTGGGTCTTTGGGTTGACTCTTTGCTAGGAGACCAGCACTGAACAACCTTTTGTTGCTCTGAGTCTTCACTAGGTGACCAGAACCAAGAACGATTATATTGCCTTGCCTTTTTTCTGAGAACTAGAACAAAACCGCAGGGAGTTGCGTTGGATTTTCATCAGATCAGATCTAAAAATATCGGAGCTAGAATCTAGTAGGAGCCATTTCTTCCTTTAGTTCTTTGCTAGGAGATCAGAACCAAGCCATGGTACCTATGCACACCTGGAGTCTATCAAACCTTCATAAAAAACAATTTAAACTATTTAAGACTGTTCTCAGTTGGATAGGCAATTTCCGTAATTTACCTTGGAACACTGCAGCCAAAGTTCGCAACAAGGCACAATGAGCATCACGAAAAACATACCAGGCCTAAAGTGAAACTGATCCGCCGGAAGTTACACATAGAGAATCAGAAAAACTACCACTTATTCTATTATTGTAATGTATAAATGTATTTTTAACAAACATTAATTGTACATATGATTCGGGATCGTAAAGTGTTCATAAAAAATCTTACAAACCTTTGAATGCCAAAACATCTCTTAGTTGGTAAAGGTGAACTGACGCTCGGATGATTAAAGAGCTCATTGCAGTTCCGGCTTTTCAGTTCAGCCTCCCCAGAGTAGCCAATTAACTGGTCGCCCTCAACATGGGAAGCCTTATGTCTATCTTATTAAATTGTCCTCCTCCCTCACTTTACAGAAAGTCCCTCTAGCCTTTCCATTTATTTTACTGGCATCACCATAGGCACTTTATAAAATAAACAATACTGTCTCCACATAAATATTTCAAATCATAAAATATGACGTTAACTACGAAGGTTTAATTCTAGCCTTGATAGTTATTGCTCATTTTTATTTTTAAATGAAACAATAAGTGAAGTAAATGCATTTTCTTCGCAAAAAACTCACCACTAAAGACAATATCAGGCTCTGTAATGTTTTGAAGCTTGGGAATACATATCTTCTATTTCTTCCAAAAACTATATCTAAAACGAAACCAGTGCTCTGGATACAAAGTGTTTTGTTTTATGGGTCGAAGTTTAAATGTCTGTAATTTGCATTATGTGTCTCTAAACAGCAATCAGTATTCATTGAGTGTTTCTTTTTAAACGAAATTTCAAATTCCGCTAAGCACCCACATGCCATTAGAACAATTTCTAATCGTATTTTAAAACAAAGTGCCCTACGTGCTTGTTTATAAATTAAAATGAACGAATTAATTTGTGTAAGAATACATGGAATAAATTGTTAGGTGTAAACTATAAAGTCTTAGAATAATTTCAATGTTTTCTTTATTTTACATACATTTTCATTTCACATTTTTTTTTTTCAAATATCATTCCTTACATATAGTGTTTGATTTGAGCTTCTAACCCACGGGTTTCCAAATTGTTTTCAATATGCAGTATAATATTTGATTCTTTTTATATGCCCATACCATTTATTTGTAATGTAATGTGGAGGGGGTGGTCGGATTTTATCTCAAAAGTTAGGGGCGCGGACCTCAATGGTTTGGGAACCCCTGCTCTAACCAAAGGCCCAAAATAAGAAATATTGAGTTTGAAGCAAAAAATCAATATTAATAAAAGATAGCAAAATATGAATGAACATGTGGTAAACGTTTTTGGATAAAGTGTATAGACCAGTGGTTCCCAACCTTTCTAACTTGGGGGCCCAGTTAAATATTTTTTAAAAATTTCGAGGCCCACCTAGAATATATATATATATATATATATATATATATATATATATATTCTTCTAAGTATTAATTTAAATTGTTTTAGATAGGTCATTAAATTAAAACAAATTGGGTAAAAAAGAAAAAAACACTTTTTACTGAAGAAACTTTATTTACAAGTACATCATCAAGGCTGTCCAAACTTAATGGGATTTTTTACATTGTTTATCCTGTACTAATGTATCAATATCGGGAACGAAACTTGACAATTTCAACCTTAAGTCACTCTCCACATTTAACTTAATCCTATACTTATTTTTGAAATAAACTAAAGTAGAAAAGGCTCTCTCACATAGATAAGTTGTTGAAAACCCCATCAGTTGTCTTAGTGCTATTTTGCTGATTGCGGGATAGTCTTTTTGCACATTCATCCAAAAAAGAATCAATGGGGTCGTTTTGAAACTTGATTTCAGAACCTGATCACAAGACAGCTCAATCAAAAAGTCCTCTTCACTTGAAGGCATGGTAGCCTTTTTTAAGTTATCTTCATCAAAAGGGTTTCTGATCCATTGAACTTCATCATCGATTTTAGGGAAGTAGCGCCTACAAAAAATATGAAAAGAATTAGTTTTTTAGTTACAATTTCTTAATTATAGTTTCTCAGATCAAAATAAAAAGTACAGAGACACAAAGCATAATATACGAATTTGAAATAAAAATGTTGATACATTTATAGTGTGAAATTAAATTTCAAATTACCTGAGATTAGATGCCAGAGATGAGAGGTGATCTTTCATGGTTGCTGCCGTTGGTTCATCAATTTTGACATCGTTTGTTTCAAGGAAATCGTGTAGTGCAGGAAATGCATCGAAAGCATTGTTTTCCACTTTTTGAGCCCATCGTCGAAGTTTTATTATCATAGCTTCTATCTTGTCTTGTACAAGAAACATATGAGTATCCTTGCCCTGAAGAGTTAAATTAAGAGTGTTGAGGGCACTAAAAACATCTGCCAAATACGCCAACCGCTTCAGCCAGTTTTCATCGGTTACGTATTCTAAGAAAGAACTTGCACGTTTTCCATCATATTCGTCCTCCATGAGGAAAATCCTGAGTTCATCACGAAGTTCAAATAATCTTGATAGCACTTTACCTCTGGATAGCCACCGAACTTCACAGTGAAGTAAAAGCTGTTTGTGTTCACTGCCCATTTCATCACATAAAATACAGAAAAGTCTCGAGTTTTTTGCCCTTGATTTGATAAAACTAACGATTTTTACTGCATCGTCAAGAGTTTTTGTCAGACTCTCACCCAAACCTTTCACTGCAAAAGATCCTCTATGAATGCTGCAATGTGTCCATTTGACAAAGGGAGCTAGTGATCTAACTTTGGCAATCAAACCAGTATGAACTCCAGACATAGCTCTTGCTCCGTCAGTTGTCAAACCTACACACTTTAACCAATCTAATTGATTTTCTGTGATAAAATTGTCAAGCGACTTGTAAATTTCCTCAGCAGTGGTTGTTGACGGTAAGCTATTGCAAAACAACATTTCTTCTTCAATATTTCCATTGAGTTCAAAACGAACAAAAGCTAATAAATTTGCCTGACCAGTTACGTCTGTACTTTTATCAAGTTGCAGAGAAAAATATTCACTTTGTTTCAAAACGTTAATGACAGATTCCTTTACATTCTGTGAAATTTCATCAATTCGTCTTTTGACAGTAGTATTGAATAATGGAATTTCATTGATTTTTTGGTACTTTTCTCATCAAACAAAGCATTACTTATTATTTTTGCTGCAGGTATAATTAGGTCTTCCCCCACTGTGTGAGCTGAACCCTTCTTTGCAATTAACAAAGTTAGTTCATATGAAACTATGGTAGTTATTTTGTTTTGTTTAGAAGATTTTTCCATGGTAGATTTAGTCATCGATAAATTTCTTTTCTTTATTTGAAAATATTGGAGAGACTTTCCTACACATTCTGGATGTTTAGTTGATAGATGCCTTTCAAGTTTTGAGACTTTCATACATTCGTTGGATAGCATTTCAAAACAAATTACACTCTGAGGCAAAGGCTCTTCTTCATTGCCAGAACACACAAGTCCGAATTTCAAAAAATCAGGATTATATTTTCGACTATAAGTTTTACCTTTCTTGGCCATTGGGGTACTACTCGAACTTGGCTTACTTACTGCCTCACTAGTTGTAGAAGTGGATGAGGAAGGTTCATCATTTGACACATTTCTCTTACGGCAAGATCCCGTCCGAAACCAAGCATCCATATCGACTTGTAAGATGCACGTATCTTACAGCAGACACAGTAAAATTAGACACGTAAATACAACCACTGCCACTAAAATTGTTACTTCCGCATAATCAAAATGCCAACACAACACTACTACCACAACTGATCTGAATGTGACAAGGTGACAACCACTGCACTGAGTGCAGACTGCAGAGAACCGGTTTTGAGTATTTTGACCGTAGTAAGGGTTGGACGGGGGATGGGGTAGGAGGGAGGAGAGAGCGATGACCTTGCCGACACTGTTTTACAACAACACACTCTCCGCCAGGCCAAGCACGATCGGAGACAATTCCTAAATTAATATTTTATCCGCGACGACCTATTTGTCAATACCGTACTTAATTTCCACGAATTTAATATAATTTTAAGTTTCACCACGGCCCAGTAGCAAGCGGCCCGCGGCCCACAAGTGGGCACCGGCCCACCGGTTGGGAACCACTGGTATAGACCATTACGTCTAGTGTATATAATCTAGTGTTTAGTGTTTTTGGTTTAATATTAGGGATAAGTGAAAGTCTTGGGTCAAGTGTTTACACTTTTCTTCTTGTGTCAAATTTTTAAAGAAATGTTTGTATTTAAGTGTTTAGAGTTGTTTGACTAAATGTTGAGCGTTGAGTGTTTAGACTCTTAGGTTAAGTGTTATGTGGCCTTGGTTTTAATGCTTATCTATTAGCGTGTAGAATTTTAGATTAAATATTTAGAGATTTTGATAAAATGTTTAAGGTAAATGTTTACAATTTTGGGTTAAATGTTTGACGGTTATTAGATAGAATTTTGGAATAGATATTTAGAGATTTGGATTAAATGTTTAAAGAAATATTTGTATATCTTTGTATTTCTTTAGAGTGGTTTGTTAAATGTTTACTAAACAGTGTTTACTGTTTTAGGTTAAGTGTTTAGAGGTTAGTGTATAAAATATTGGATTACGTTTTTAGAGATTTGGATTAAATAGTTTGGGCAAATGTTTATACTTTTGGGTTAAATGTTTATCATTAGGTGTTTAGTTTTCTGTTAAATAATTATTTAAGTGCTTACTTATTTAAGTGGTTATCTATAGTGTTAATAGTATTACCTTTTCTATGGGCTGCATGGCCTTGACGTGGTGGAGAGGCTTAATCCGGGCGTGGGGGACGGGTGGAGTGGAGCTGTACGTATGTTGCTCCCTATAAACGGGAAGTCCAGGCAAATGTGTGAGTGCATAAAGGCGGCTCAAAAAAAGGGTCAGTCCTAGCACTTGAAGGGTTGTTATCTGCCCGGCTATCGTCGCCCTTCCCTTGCGGGCGGCAACCAAGAAGCACCCATCTTCCAGGTTGGTGGTCTGGATTGGCACATACACCCCCGATCTGAAGGTGTTATGGGATTCGTGACGATGTAGATTCGTGGCCCTCAGGGTAAGGAGGGTCATTAACGGAGCCTCAGGGGCACCTGGCGCTACCCCTGAGTACTTAAGTCGCCTTACCGCCGCAAGCGGGGCTCTGCGGCGGCGGACCTTTATTCCCTAGCTGCTCGTGGGAACACATGGCAGAGATAAAAAAATAAATTTAACTGGTCAGGGCTTAGAACCTACCGATAAATCTGTCCCAATGGAGGTGGCTTCGGTCCCCGTAGAGACAGATGGAAATCCAGTTGCGAAGGCAACAGGAAGAATGAGTGAGGCACAAAGGAGGAAAGCACTCTGACTTTCCTACCATGAGGAAGCAAAGAAGGCGGAGGCGGATGGCAGAGAACCACCGCCACCCCCTTTGAGGAAACACCGGTCCAGGCAGTGGAAGGGTTTGACGGAGGCTGGGGCTAGAACCCGCCCTGGAGAAGCCAGTGGATCCGGTAGGACCTTAGTAC
>JBAIZL010000004.1:134372231-134387231 GCA_036971475.1 Prosapia bicincta
CTAGAACAAAACCGCAGGGTGTCGCCTTGAATTTTCATCAGGAGACCAGATCTAAAAAAATCGGAACCAGAATCTAGCAGGAGCCAATTCTTTTTTTTGGTTCTTTGCTAGGAGACTAGAACTAAGCCAGGGTACATATACACACCTGGGGCCTATCAAAACGTCCTAAAAAAAACAATTTAAACTATTTAAGAATGTTCTGAGTGGAATAGGCAATTTATCTTTGAACACTGCCGTAAAGGTTAAGGTTGACAACGCAACAAGGCACAATGAGTATCACGAACAACATACCAGGCCTGAAATGAAACTGATCACGCCGGAAGTTACACATAGAGAATTAGAAAAAACTACCACCCATTCTATTATTAATGTATAAATGTATTTTTAACAATAGAAATTTAATATGTATTTCCTTATATGTATATATTTTTGAGCCATAAACATACGGTATATTATAAATTGATAATTTGACTGCACTTTCTATATAGAGATATTTAATCATTAACTGTACATACGATTCGGGATCGTAAAGTGTTCATAAAAAATCTTACAAACCTTTGAATGCCAAAACATTCTCCTAGTTGGTAAAGGTGAACTGACGCTCGGATGATTAAAGAGCTCATTGCAGTTCCGGCTTTTCAGTTCAGCCCAGTGTAGCCAATTAACTCGTCGCCCTCAACATGGGAACCCTTACGTCTATCTTATTAAATTGTCCTTCTCCCTTACTTTACAGAAAGTCCCTCTAGCCTTTCCACTTATCTTACAGGCATCACCATAGGCACTTAATAAAATAAACAATACTGTCTTGACATAAATATTTCAAATCATAAAATGTGACGTTAACTACGAAGAGTTTAATTCTAGCCTTATTGCTCAGTTTTATTTTTAAGTGAAACAATCATTGAAGTAAATGCATTTTATTCGCGAAAAACTGACCACTAAACACAATAATAGGCTGTGTAATGTTTTGAAGCTGGGGAATACATATTTTCTATTTCTTCAAAAAACTGTATCTAAAACGAAACCAGTGCACAGGATACAGAGGTTTTGGTTTTATGGGTCGAAGTTTACAAGATATAAATGTCTGTAATTTGCATTTTGTGTCTGTAAACAGCAATCTGTATTCCTTGAGTGTTTCTTTTTAAACGAAATTTCAAATTCCGCTAAGCAACCACATGCCATTTTTAAAACAAATTTGCCTACGTGCTTGTTTATAAATTAAAATGAACGAATTAATTTGTGTAAGAGTACATGGAATAAGTTGTTAGGTGTAAACTATAAAGTCTTAGAATAATTTCAAAGTTCCTGTATTTTACATACATTTTCATTTCACATTTTTTTTTCAACACATCATTCCTTACATATAGTGTTTGATTTGAGCTTCTAACCCATGGATTTCCAAATGGGGGGCGTGAAGGAAAATCGGGGGGGGGGCGAGACCAGTTAGAAAATCATAAGATTAATTATATATATTTAATATTATAGGTACAAACTAAAGTTGCTTACGACTTGTGTTGTGCCCTTATTAAAATTCAACTACGCATAGGCATGCTAGTGTAAAAAATGCAAGCTCAAGCATCTCAATAACAGATCTTTCTCTTATCAGTTACAATTTACCCTTAAATTTAAAACTTGGAATGTTATATCATGTTTCTTGTGAAAGTTTGTATACATAAATGGTTTTCAATATACAGTATAGTATTTGATTTTTATTTTATGGCGTTACCATTTATTTGTAATGTAAAGTGGAGGGGGCGTGGGTGGAGTTTATCTAAAGAGTTAGAGGTCGCGGACCTCAAAAGTTTGGGAAAACCTGCTCTAACCAAAGGCCCAAAATAAGAAATATTGAGTTTGAAGCAAAAAATCAATATTAATAAAAGATAGCAAAATATGAATGACATGTGGTAAACATTTTTGGATAAAGTGCTTAGACCATTAGGTCTAATGTTTATAATCAAGTGTTTAGTGTTTTGTGTTTAATATTAGCGGTAAGTGAAAGTCTTGCGTCAAGTGTTTACACTTTTGTATCTAGGGTTAAAATTTTAAAGAAATGTTTGTATTTAAGTGTTTAGAGTTGTTTGACTAAATGTTGAGCTTTAAGTGTTTAGGGTCTTAGGTTAAGTGTTTAGTGTTTTGGGTTAAGTGATTGTGGCTTTGGTTTAAATGTTTATCTATTAGCATGTAGAAATTTAGATTAAATATTTAGAGATTTTGATAAAATGTTTAAGGTAAATGTTTACAATTTTGGGTTAAATGTTTGACGGTTATTAGATAGAATTTTGGAATAGATATTTAGAGATTTGGAGTAAATGTTTAAAGAAATATTTGTATATCTTTGTATTTCTTTAGAGTGGTTTGTTAAATGTTTACTAAACAGTGTTTAGTGTTTTGGGTTAAGTGTTTAGAGGTTAGTGTATAAAATATTGGATTACGTTTTTAGAGATTTGGATTAAATAGGTTGGGAAAATGTTTATAGTTTAGGGTTAAATGTTTATCATTAGGTGTTTAATTTTTTGTTAAATGATTACTTAAGTGCTTACTTTTCTGTGTTAGACTTCAGTGTGTTTTTGAGCAAAACTTTAAAGTTAAATGTTTTCGCTATAGTGTTAACAGTATAAGGTGGTTTTTTACAAAAGTTAGCCTTTAATGTTGGGGGCAAATCCACAGACGATGAGTTACAGTAGCATTCACACAGTCCTATAGCCTTCTGTGACATATACCAAGGCATCCATTAATGATTTCTCCCTGACAATTGTATGAAGAGGATGACGTAGTTGATTGACGTCGAGTAGAGCTGGAAGACACAGAAATATAAATGTGAATTAACTAACACACACATATACCAACCATAACCTAATAAATACTAAGGAAGAATGACACTGTTTAAAGATTTCATTCCCAGTTAATTCACTATTGTATCTTTAAACTTGACAGTACAAAAACTTCAAGATATAACTAATAGTGATGCAAATTGGGATAAACTTACAAAACTGTGCATTTATAATTGCTACAAGGTAACGGTAAATGTTATTTGAGCTAGATAATAATAAACTGTTGAAATAAATCGCATTTAGTTTATGTGAATGTGTTACGTTGTGTAACAAAAGGGCGTGCAGAGCTAAATGTGACCGGGGGTCTGATAACACACCACGTGATGTACTCTCGCTCCATCATCCCAGCAAGAAGACACAAGATTATATACATTATGGCAGGGAATCGCTTTCATTCACTACTGAAGCTTACATTATGACTGAGTAAAGCTGCAAAGGTGCATCATTCAAAGTACAGTTATCTTCGATACATAAATCCGTTGTATTATGTCCCCTCGCTAGCTCAGTATCGTAGCTTTGCGGGAACAGACCAGTCACATTCAACCGACCACTGCAGTTTCAAACTCTTTACAATTACGGAACTATTGAATCAGAAGAAGAACAAGTCACGTTAGAAATAACGTTATGTTACTTGTTACAAAATATAATTGACTTATTCGTATCATGGTAATGTTTATACACTTTATTATTGGATTTCATAATTTTATTAAAGCCAGAAGATGCTTTATGCAAACCATTGAAGGGTTATATGTGTGTGGGAGTGTTTTGTGCAATGTAACAGCGACCAAACATGTTGTAACCGGTGATTCTAGAAGGGATCCTAAGAATTCCATTTTCTTATAAAATTAATTACTTGGATATTATTCCCTCTGTTTCAGACACACACACACACACACACACACACACACACACACACACACACACACATACACACACACACATACACACACACACACACACACACACACACACACACACACACACACACACACACACACACACACACACATACACACTAACACACACACACACACACACACACACTCACACATACACACACACAAACACACATACACACACACACACACACACACACACACACACATACACTGCAACGGTCTACCTAAAGACTCCTTCTCTTAGCAATGGTTTTCCTTTTTGTTTCCACACTTACCTGTAGACAGCTGACGCAGGTAAAATTTGAAACAAGGAAATTCTGCCAGAGAACTAGTCACTGGACTTTGATTTTTAAAACCTAACTTACTAATATTCAACCTTTTGAGTCACTATAAATCGGAAAAATTATTTAAGGGCATCATACCGCTTAATGATCGATGGAAGAATTATTTAGGAAATTTCTTTAGCGAAAAATAAATTTAACTCTTAGTCGTAAGTTAGTAAAACCTATTGATATTTATTTAAATAAAATTTTAACTAGTACAGGAATTTTACTTCTTATTTAATTATATATTGAATCCAAAATGAATTTAAAATTAAAAAGTTGAATTTGAAATTCTAAAATTATTAAAAATATTAAATAATAATATACAATAAGTTTTTAGGATAACCACAATAAAAAGACATTTTCCATATTGCATATCGAAGACGACACAAATGAACTACCGTACATCCACGATCCCAAGACTAACCTAAAGACGCTGATTGACACTGGAAGCACGAGATCATTTATAAAAAAATCAATAGCTTTCCAATTTTTCAAAAACCCCTTAAAACAAGAACCATTTGAATTGAGTACAGCTCATGGAGTATCAAAAGAAAAATACAGCTGTACACTACCACTTTTAGGAAAAGAAACAACCAAATTCTATTTATTTGATTTCCATAAAGATTTCGACTTTCTCCTTTGATTAGATAATATTAAGATATTGGAAAAGAATTAAAAACTAACTTGAATTTTGTGAATGATAAATTAATATTTCGCAACAAACAAATCCCGATTAAATATTTTAACACAGAAGAACAAAATAATAATAATAATAATAAAGGCAAATGTCATTAGTGATAGATTTCAGAGGATTAAATAAAAAAAAACAATTGACGATAAATTTCCCTTGCCAAACATTACAGACATCTTAGACAAATTAGGACGATCCCAGTATTTTACAACTTTAGATCTAGCCTCAGGATTTCACCAAGTAGAGATGGATAGAAATAGCATAGAAAATACAGCATTTTTAACGGCAACAGGACACTATGAATTTTTAAGAATGACCTTTGGCCTAAAGAATAGCCCCCCTACATTTCAAAGAATTATGAACAATATTCTGAGAGGAATTCAAAATGAAACATGCCTAGTTTATTTAGATGATATTATAATTTATTCCACTAGCCTTCAGGAACATACAGGAAGACTTAGAGAAGTTTTTGACAGATTACGCAAAGCCAACTTTAAAGTACAGCTGGATAAAACAGATTTTTTGAGAAAATTAGTATCATATTTAGGACATATTGTAATACCGAATGGAGTAAAACCCAATCCCGAAAAGATAATAAAAATAAAGAACTACCCAATACCAAAGACTACCAAACAAATTAAAGGATTTTTAGGACTATTAGGCTATTTCCGAAAATTTATTAAAAACTTCGCCAAAATAACAAAACTGTTTACTAACTGCTTAAAGAAAAATGCAAAGATAGATATCGATAATCCCGACTTTATGGAATGTTTTGAAACATGTAAAAATATATTAACTAATGAACCACTTCTAAAATACCCACATTTCGAAAAAAAATTACTCTAACGACAGACGCTAGCAACTATGCATTAGGAGCAATTTTAAGTCGGGACAAAAATGGACAAGACCTTCCTATAGCGTATGCCAGCAGAACTTTAAACGACAGCGAAACTAATTACTCTGAGATTGAAAAATAGCTATTAGCAATCGTATGGGCAACAAAACATTTCATTACTTATTTATTTTAAAGAAAATTTAAAATTTATACAGACCATAAACCTTTGCAATGGTTATTTTCAGTTAAAGAAATAAATTCCAAGCTTTTAAGATGGAGGTTAAAATTAGAGGAGTATGATTATGAGAAAAGGTACAAGATAGGTAAACTAAACCAAAATGCAGAAGCCCTGTCAAGAATACAACTAAACGTCACCGATCAAAGGTCAACGAAATCTCAACACACTGTAGAGCTAGACCTTGAGTTATCTGCAGCTGAATTACTACAACGCTATTTCCCAGAACTGGACGATAATGAATCCATGGTCGTACAACTCAACGCAGAAGGTAACGCCAACCTAGAAGACAATGACGGAAGTGATAGTGGCAAAACAATCCACTCCAATTTTGAAGGAAACACCCAAAATGAAATACCAATTTCTCAACGAGCCTGTAAACTTTGGGAAAAACCAAGTATTCTTATCGTTAGTAAAATATGAACCAAAAAAAGTAAAAATAATAAAACTATTTGGAACTTCAAAAATCCGTTTAATAGTCGAAATATCAGAGAATAATTTAAATGATGACATAGTCAACTTTGTAAAATCGTATTTGGTACCTTAAATAAAATATAATCTATATTTTGAAGACGACTCTTATGAGAAATTTGCATCATGCATAGCAACAAATTTCAAGCAAACTGAACTAAATTTAGTTAAGTGTAACAATAAACTGTTAGATTTAACTTAGGAAGAAGACACTTTAGAGACAATAAGTAATTATCATGTTAGCAAAAAATGACAATAATCACCGTGGGATACAGGAAATATACGAACAAATCAAACGTAGATATTATTGGTCTAATTTAAAATCACTCATTCAAAATTTCATAAACCAATGTGAGATATGCCAAAGAATTAAATACGACAGAATTCCCTTACAGCTAGAAATGAGTCTGACATGAACATCTGGAAAACCATTACAAACAATTCACGTCGACACAATATCTCTGGGGAAAATTGCTTTCTCAGTATAGTTGACTTTCTCACGATACTCTCAGCTTTATCGCTTGGAAAGTACTCAAAGTACAGAAATTGCTGACAAGTTATTAGATTACTTCACACACTACTGCTTACCAACGGTTATTATCTCAGACAATGGAACGGAATTTAACAATAGAGTTGTACAAGAGATATTAGACCTGCATAAAATAAAAATTCATTTTATAAGTACACAAAACCCCCAGTCAAACGGATTATGTGAAAGATTTCATTCTACTACAGTAGAACACATAAGGCTGTTAAATAATCAAATCGAATTCAAAAGAGACAGTATAATTAAAAAATGTTAAATATGCTATAATAGCTTGTAACAATAGCATACATTCAGTCACGAAGTTAACGCCGTGCGAAGTCTTATTTGGTCACATAAACTCAAACACACTATTAGATATGGATTTAGAAAAATTGGTTGTAAATGACTACGTTATAAGCCATAAAGAAAAAAATAAAAATACTCTATGAAAACATTATAGACACTAATCAAAAAATTTAAGAAAAAGTTTTAGAAGTAAGAAATATAAACAAAAAACCACTTCCAGAAATACCATCTGATGTTTATGTAAAATCAGTTCAGAAGCAAAGCAAGACAAAAATAAATATAGCAAGGAAGAAATAAATTCAATAAATAAGGAAAGAAAAACTGGTAAAATAAAGCCTAGACATCATAACACAAAAGAAAAAATACATTTGTCGAAAATTAAAAGACTTAAGAAAATAAAAAATGTAATAATTGCTCAAAATCATTTTTCAGGTCCCTCCTGTTCGTCACTGGCACAGCCACCGAATCAGCAGAAATCAAAGAAATCAATAACAACCTCGGAATAATCCCGATAGACCTTGGGCCAGATAAATTAGAATCTTCCTACCATATCTTTGTCCACTGTTTTAATGTAAGAAACTTGGTTGCTCATTTAAATAACATTGACGCCTATTATTATGATGTATTGCAAAATTTTGAAACTAGTTGCTACAATTGTAACGGTAGCTTACTAAACAATGAATATATAGCAGATAACAGTAATAGAATTAGAGATATTGTTAATTATTTTAAATATGTTAATCACAGTAAAAATGCAATTGAGGAAAAATTAGAAATTATACTCTTAAAAGATAATAGTAACAAAAGAATAAAAAGAGGTCTCATAGATGGACTAGGATCCGTTAACAAATCAATAACTGGCAATTTAGATGCATATGATGGAAACAAATATGACAAAATAATTAAAGATATTGAAAATGAGCAAATTAAAATAACTATCAACTTGAATCTCAGTACTCTTTTAGTAACAATATTATGAAAGAATTAAATAAAACTTTTATTGTAATCGACGAAAACTTTGTAGAATTAAACAATAAGTTAAGTATTGTGAATCGTAATGTAAATGACTTTGTTGAACTAGAAAAGTTTAGAAGTATTTTAAACCAATTGAACATTTTATATAACATAATGTTAAAGGTAATCACAGATTTAGAAAATTCCCTTACATTTTGTAAACTAGGTGTTGTACAACCTAGTGTTATCTCAACCCAAGAATTTTATGAAGAATTAAAGAAAATTTATAAATATTATAATGAAAGGTTCCTTTAGAACCCAAAATAGAAAATATGTGGGAATTAGAAAAGATTAAAGTTAATTGTAAACTAGATTCTGAAAGGATTTTATACTTTATAAATTTACCCATTGTAGAAAAAACTAAATTTAAAGTGTATAAATTACATTCTATACACACAAAATATGAAACAGATTATGTAACAATTATGCCAAGCGTAAGGTACATATTAATGTCTAATTCTGTAATATTAGGTTTAGACAATGAATGTAATGGTAAAACCGATTCCATATACTTTTGCTCATTTGACATTTTAACACACCATAAATTAGACTGTGAAGTGTCCATCATCAGGAACAACGATGCCAACAACTGCGAATATACTGCATTGGAAGTTACAGACAACTTAATTAACTGGATCCCAGAAATCAACCTTTACCTGGCGACCTTCCCCAACAAGCAGACTTTGGAAATTACCAAGGTAACTACCACCGTCACCCTTCAAGGCATATATTTGATAAAAACAAATAATGATTCAGTCTTTTTCAACAACATGAAACTTAGCCACACATCAACAACCTATGAAGGTCACCCTATTTTCATGGACACGTCCAAATTACAATTTCCAATGAATAAAATGCCAGAATTCTCAGTAAACGTTAAACGACTGGAATTGGATAATATAAACACGGAAACCATCTCAAGAATTGACCCAACTATGGAGATAACCCACCACATCAGTATCTGGACTATTGCCCTTTACGGAGGCCTATTCAGCAGCCTTATATACCTCGCCCTCATCAAAGTGATGAAGAGGACTTCAACCAAAGTTTATGTTAACTTTTAATAATAAAATGCGTGCTAGGAAATTTCCTGCTTACGCAGCTTTTATGTTATATAGGTGGTGGGAACAGATCCACAGCAGTGTAAAACTCGCCTCTGTATCGAACATATGTTTTCCACTCCAATTGAGTGCATATCAATTGAATTGTTTTATTAAGTATAATTTATGTAACAGTTTTCTAAATTAATTGTTTATTAAATTCAATAAAGGTTTGTAAAAATAAAAAAACATTTTAAAAAAACCTTTCAAGCTCAATATAACACGTAACTTGTATAAATTTAAATGACGTTTTAAAAATAAATAAAGGAAATGACAGCCACTAGTGTAGTGAAAATGTGTATAAACAAAAACAAAATATATCAATAAAAACATATAAACTTGAGTGAGACTTAATATAAATATTGAGTTGTATTAATTGTGTTTATTTTGAAGTGTTTCAGGGAGAAACCAGATAGAGGACGAATAAAATAGACTAAGAAAAATTGTATTAGATAATAAGATATTATAGTTTGTAAGAGTTTTTTATCATATTGAGTTGGTAAAAAATATTTTAATAAATAAAAATTTTTTGACTTTTTAAACGGGGAAATTATAACGTTCAAAATGGTCGTTCAAATTAAGAAATTAATAATTTCAAATTTTAAATAACAAATTTAATAATTCAATAATAAGGTTTTACTTTATTGTATAATGAAACGTTGTAAAGAGTGAAGAAGCCAGTAAAATCTTGATTAATTATTATTAAGACAAATGAAAAATTAAAATAAAATAAAACTAACTAAATTTGACAAACGGGAGTGCAGTGAAAATTTTCTAAGTGCCGAAAAATGCTAACTTAAGAACTAGGCCAAGTAGAACTATCACTGACATTTTAAAATCACCAGAAAAATCCAAAAAGAACAATAGTGAAAACCAAATCTAAAAAACTTAAATAACAAAAAAGCTTCAGCCATTTTAAAGAAATAGACATTTTTCAGTATTCCAAAACCGATAACAGAATTATGCAGATTTAATCGAATACGTTGTCCAACCCGCTCGTACAAGAAAAAAGGACGGAGATAGCGACGAAATAAGAGCGGGTGGGGAAGGGTTACATAGCCGCAATAAATACAGGAACTTATGAACCTGTAAGGCAGTTGGTGAAAAATTTTAATACGAGGTGCTAACGGTCACTATGCCGGTTCGAGCCTAGGACAACCACCATAGGCCAGATGGAACCAAACAGCTATATTTCTGCCGTCTAATTCGATTCACGGACGAGGTCTTCAGACTCAGCCTCCGGGACATGAAGATCAGGAGAATGGAGAAAGACTACCATCGACTTACCAGGGTTGGCTACTTCCAGTGTCCAGAGACCCGGAATCAAGACGAGAGGACTCTAGGACCAGCAGGGGAATTCTTGGCAAGTCATTTTCTCTATTATATTAAATAACGTCAAATTTAGTAAGTTAAAAACATTAGATTCAAATTTTTTAATAAAAATTCAACAATGACTTCACTCTATGTTGAATTTTTAAATAAATGTTAAATGCAGTAAAATTAATTTGTATAATAAAAATGTTTAAGTAATGAATAATAAATATTAAATTCACAAAGTGGTTTTGGCCATAAGCCAATAATTTTCAGGAAGACCAAATTTATAGAAATATACAAATTTTAAAATTAATTGTTATAAAATGTAAAATTTACCAATTCAATCTTAAAGTCAAAGGATACAAATTGTATTATGTTAAATTAGGAAAGATTTTTTGTTTAAATATGTAAATGTTTTTAATGGATTATATATAGAATGTGGAAATAAAATATATAAAATATGAGAAAAAGTTAAGCAGTTAATTGTGATTATAAGGAAGACTAAAAAATAGTAAAGAGAGAGACAAATGTATTTTAGTTGAAAATATATTTATTTTTATTTTTAAAAACAAGCAATTAAATGTGTTTTAAAAACTTTTGATAATAAAATTTATCCTATGTTGAACAACAAATAAAACATTTAGTTTTTTCCAAATAATAAATAATGATTATTAAATCAAATCACAATTTTAATTAAATTTCATTAATTAATAAATATATATAAAATTCAGAGCCTAATGTTTTTTCAAACGAGTTCTCTCCTGAGAACAAATTTATTGAGCTATTCTAAAAATTAGTTGGTTTTTTGTAATGAAGCCCAGAGACGAGATCTACTGGCAGATCATGTTTAAAGAACACAGGAGCCATTAAAGAAGTTAACTTAAACATGATCATATTTTGCCGTCCCCTTGCTGTGCCTGCAGATCTTCTAAGATGGTAAGATTCTTTGGAAATTTTGTGTGTTCATATTAATATTGTTTCTTTCCAGCTGATTACTTTACTGACAAGTATGACTATTTGAAGACCCGGCAAAACATGTTAACCATTTGGGGGGGGGGGGCTCACACAAGCTTTAAGGTAGAAATCAGCGGGTAGGGGCTTGCGTTTAGGCGTGGCAAATAACGGGTGAACACAAGACAAATTTTAGGAACGCTCAAAGCTACATGAGCCCCAGAGCGGAACGGAGATAAGCACGCGCGAATAAAAAGTAACAACTCCGTAACACCATTAACGTTACGATAAGTAAAAGCAGAAAAGATAAAAAGGAGTAGAGAAAGAAGAAGGAGGTGGGGGGGACGTTGCAACACACACACACACACACACACACACACACACACATACTCACACACACACACACACACACACACACACACACACACACACACACACACACACGCACACACACACACACACACACACACACACACACACACACACACACACACACACACACACACACACACACACACAAAGGTACAAAGAGTGAAAGAGAGCGAGAGAGTTACTAATATGTAACTATATCACTACACACACTTACCGACGTTAATCCTGATGGACTGAAAGTGAAGCGGTTGATAGCCACATGATGGTGCTGAATCTCCAGGGAGAGAAGTGCCAACTGCAAAAAAGTAAAGAGCATTCAAGCTACACAAATTGTATACAGATTTACCCGCATAACGGTTGTGAATGTGTGTATGCTGCAACGGCCAAAATGATCGATGCAAGAAATATGGTAATTGTACAGAATATGTGACTAGACCAAATCGTCTAATATTGAAATTTGTAAAAATTAATGATATAAAAATGTTAGCTATTGGAAAAAAAGTGTAAACAGATTTACTTAAAACAAAATTGGACAAACTGTGAGTTTTAAAATGTATTATAAACAAACATAACTCTAAATAGGCCAAAACCTAATCGAACGGTTTGGATTAAACACTAAAAGTGAAGCCTATCTGACCAGGCCAAAAGGCATTATATTACAACAATTTTAAAGCAATCTAATAATAAATAGTGAATATAAGAATGAAAGAAGTGTTATAATTCTTTAAATGTAATAATTTTAATATAAAATGGTATAGCCTAGAATTGAGGTTAGGAATAATACTATATTTCATTCCGTTTCAAAACGTGTAGAGAGATTGTTTATAAGATCTTGCCACACCATGGAAACAATGCTGCTGTCGTAATTTGCTTTATGAAAAGGAACAGTAAATTAAATAAATTAGAAGAAATATAGACAGTTATGTTATTAAATGAAAGTTAAAAAATTAAAGTAACACATTGCTTCAAAGAAAAGACTTTCAGAAAAATCGAGAAGAAATAAGTTGAGATAATAGAAGTTGAATGGTTTGGAGATTAAAAATAAATAATACGGTTACCAGGCTAACGGAATTCCCATTGGTTTAAAAAATTAAGATGGAAGAAATGATGTAGGATTTAGGTATATTGAAGAAGAAAGCGTACCTTTGTCCACGGAACGGAAGTATCGTCACTACCGCCATAACGAGCGGTCGTTTTTTATCAGCAAACATTGTTCAAGATCCAGTATGTCGTAACACGACTGTATAAAGTGCTTTGATGTGACAAGGGAGTGTAAGGATATTTGGTCAGATGCTCAAATATCCTCATAACAACATCTTGACAAAGAAAATGCCCAAACGCCGGACTTAGAAAATTTCACTGACGTCATCCAAGAAGAGAACAGCAAAATTTCAGAAAGACAGGGACAATGCCCAAGAACCAACCACTTTTGGAAGATACTTCACCTTTGCAGTACTAGGTCATATAAGCAATTTACCTTTTTTTTATAAACCTTTATTTCAAAATATATTAAATTCAATTCAAAATTAAATGAAAATTGAACATCCTAAGGGAGAGAAACCTCTCTTAAGTTACCTAAATTAATTTATAACTATTCTAATTTGATTTTTAACCGATTGATTCTACATTTAACGCAACCGTTTGCCTGAAATGGAAATTAACTTATTACGTTTAATTGATTTTATCAACTATAGCTTTATTCTCGAGGAACGGATAGAAATCCGTTATTAACCTAGTAGATAGGTACGAATAATAGTGAAAGTAAATGAAGCTTTTATTAAATGTATAGCATAGTATAACTAACTAGGGTAACCTAAAAATGGGTAAATGTTAACCAGACTCTGATATTGATTTGGATGAAGTTTGTATTAAAAGGCATAGCCTATTGTAACTAGATAGAGTAACTTTAAACTGTTTGAAGATTAACAAGATTCTGAATTATGTGAAATTTAACTTGGATAAACAAAAATATGTATAAAATTAATTATGATAATTGAAATTGAGTAAATGTTAGCATATAGATTATGAACTCTCGGCGTTTGAAAATATTGGAAATTAATAGGGTATATATATATATATATAACTCCATTACCCCGAAAGGAGCTTAAAAAGCCTTAGGAGACTAATTGGTTTTTGTAACAAATTCAGGGGTTGGTTCCCCTGAGAGGTTTATTCCTTGACATACAGGTCTCGAATAAATACTGTTCAAGGGATAAACCATTACTTTATTGCGGACGAGGAATGGTCAACGAGGTGAGGTGTGTACAAGGGTTAGCCGGAGGACGTCGAGGGTATGGCAGTGAGGTACGATCCGTAAGAATGCGTGTGGGAAAAACAATTTGACAATGAAATTGTTATATACTATTCATATTGTACTCATATATTTAAACCAGTAGGCTATAATTCATGGAAGCTATTTAGTGTAAAGTTTGGGTGGACCTATGTGTTGTGAAGCGATGAGAAGCCCAGCTGGTCAGCTGGTGGGATAATATAAATATATAATAATATATATTAATATAATAATATAATATATATAATATAATTAATATATAATAATATATAATAATATAAATATATTCGCCCTTTAGGTGAATACTAGGCATCCTAAGCACGTATCTATTCATTGATTAACCGTCTGTTATATAAACCTAGTTGTTAGGGAATGGCTTCTTTCAAACTGAGAAGCATAAATGTGTTAAATCTGTAAACACTTTCTATCAGGGGCTCAGTAAACAAACGTTTCACAGCTGGACA
This sequence comes from Prosapia bicincta, assembly GCA_036971475.1. NCBI lineage: Eukaryota > Metazoa > Arthropoda > Insecta > Hemiptera > Cercopidae > Prosapia > Prosapia bicincta. The sequence continues at coordinate 134,386,857 of JBAIZL010000004.1, forward strand.
GTGTGAAATGTCTTTACACCATCACTCCGCGGTACACAGTAATTCATTACCCAATAAAATAACCGCTCCCTTTATAGCGTTCCTTGATACTTTTCAACGTTACCAATCCAATTCTCAAAGTTATAGATTTTCAACATACCTGGTAGGTTACTTACCAACCCAATAGTCGTGGTTAGCATCCTACCAAATAGGCTACGTAGCGCTTAGTGCTAGTTATGTAGGAAAGAATACAATCAATCTCTATGTGGGTATAAATCTTTTAATTTAGACAATTTAGCTCTTGAAGGAATACTAAGGAAGGATGTGAGACATTATTGTAAAACTTTTATATTTATATAGCCAGTAACATGCTAAAAACAACAATACGAAGTGTAA
>JBAIZL010000004.1:134394731-134404731 GCA_036971475.1 Prosapia bicincta
GTGTTTGCTTTAGCCCACATTCTTTTCTTGATTTATTACTTTTATCTCTAGACAATATGTTTCCTCCAAGCTACTAAGGAGTATTACAGAGATACAAAGAGCAAGTCCTATTTTACCAAGTAGTGTACTTTTTCTAGCCGGCTTCTACCATCGGTGATAAATACACATTTTTTAATTCTCGGTTATACATAATTCGTCTGTTTCTTCTTCGACAAAGTGTTTTCTTCGATCCACACCAGCTTCGTTATCTATATACGAAACTCATTTCTTTCTGCACCGTATTTGTCTTTCTATTAAGCTATGTTTCGAATATGTGACAATATTTCTACACGACTTCACCCTTTCACGGAATTATAAACACAGGTATATTGAATTCCTTAAGCAAATCTATCGTACTTTTGTAATGGTAGGAAAATATCTGAGTACAAAATTGCGACGGAAATTCTTAAAATAATACCCTTATGTATTTATATAATAAATTTCATACTTTATGTAAATTTATGTAGATATTTTTAGATATTTAATAGTGATCGTGTATATATTTATTGTGTATTTTTTGTGTGTAAATGAGTTACATTTCTTTAAGAGTGTGACAGTGAAACATTCATCTTATTACTATCACACTACACTTTTTTTGTACAATCACTTCAAACTTCTAACCTATATGCATGAAGAACATTTTCTTATATAAGATAGCATTTAAATAATTGTTGCATGTTATATATTATTAGTTACATAATTTTTACATTTTCCGAATTAACTCCGGTTAGTAATTAGGGGGTATTTATGAGAGATACTTTACGTCTCATTTTACGAAAAAACAGTTTTTTAATAATGAAGGCTGTTCCAAAAAAAAATTAAATTTAGAATAATAAAAATGATTTTTTTTGGGTAAAAAATCTGTAAGTTAATAAATGATTTTACCAACTAGCTACTCTTGACAGTATTAGCTGCTGGCAATGGTGGGTTGACTGTGACAGCGTTCGATCTGACAACACCGCATCCCTAACCTACCACAAAACTCATTCCTATTCTACTTTAAATCAAAGTATAGTAATATTTTACTACAAACCACCGATTAGCCTTTTAGGCTTTTATTGGGGTTATGGATTATTTGAGAGACACTTCTGACTTAACTATCATTGAAAACCTACTGAAACTTACATTATAAAAAAACTAAAAGCTAATTAAAAATTCACAATTTTTATTTATTATTCATGTAATTATTTGATTACTTATTTCTTTTTGTTTCACAGATATTATGATATTTAAGGTATTAATAAAATTCTGTTAACAATATTCCTAATTACTTTATTGTTGTTGACATATAGCAAATAATACTTTATTTATGGCCTAAGCATTGTCTAATATTTTATTCAATGAATATCTTTACAAACAGCAAATCATTTAAATTGAAGACCAAATTTTGTTTTAAAATTAAACATAACCACCCCCAAACTATGTATATCTATTTATATTCTAATTAAAATTTATTTTACTATACTATTACAACATTAATATATATATATATATATATATATATATATATATATATATATATATATATATATATATATATATATATATAGGTTTTTCACCCTATAATTTGACTAAGCTATCTGTTTTCCATTTAACCTTGGTCTTAATTTACCCACTTTATTTTCATATTATTATACACACAAAGCCTAATAATTCCCAAGATATCATCACATCTTTAATATTTCAACTAAACAATTTAAATTTATTTCTTATATGTGTTACCTAAATCAAAACAAAAATATTTAAATCTGGCAAAGATGTACGTAAAAGTGTGGTTAGTTTCCAAATTATCATTTGTTTATACATATTGAAACACATTTACTTAAACACAATTATATTAATTACTTTATTGATATAACCAATAACAAAATTTATATCATTTGTTAAATATCATTGTGTGTGTGTGTGTGTGTGTGTGTGTGTGTGTGTGTGTGTGTGTGTGTGTGTGTGTGTGTGTGTGTGTGTGTGTGTGTGTGCGTGCGTCACAAAGTGTTCTGGAAACGGAGTCAGTTGTGAGAAGATTTCATTGGCTCCAGTGTAACCGGGTTTTACCTTTAGTGTTTGCATAACCCATTGTAAAACCATAATGTCTATAGTACGGTTGTAGTACAATTGATGAATATAACCCGTAGAACTCAATGTGTACCACAATCATATCGAAAACAACCAAATGCACAATCGTCATCAATACATCATAAATCTTTAGCGAACTTCTACAAGGTGTCGATTTACGTATGTTTGTTAGTTCTTTTCGATACCAAATTAAACAGTTCTAAATTAGGTATGTTAGATCTATAAAATTTTCTGTTCTAACTAATTAGATGTCGATATTTGATTAGGCAAACAGCTTCTATACAAATAGATGATTACCATAAGCTTGTTGCTTAATATTGCTATGTCAGTTGGGGTGAGAATGAGGTGATCCCACATAAGTTGTCCAACAAATTGGCTAGCGGGTAGATGAATGTACACTAAATGCAACTACCAATAATCATGTAACGGATGATACAAATATCATCCTATAATATAACCAATTCTTATATTTCTTTCGCTAGATATATACACTTATCATCGGGTGTATAATTTTGAGAACGATAACGTGCGTGTGTGTGGCATTGGCTTAATGTGCTATTAAAGGTTTTCATAACATGTGAAATTACAAAAATAATCTTATTATTTTTAAACAGTATTTATTTCAAAATATCGAATAGGTCTATTTTTTATTCAATGTGGATAAATGTATTAGGTTTTAATTTATTGAAATCATTTCGAAATTTTCCAAAATTGCATCAAAAATGTCAAAAAATTAAAAATATTACAATTGTAATTATATCAATATAATTCAAAAAAAATAATTATTATGATTGTGTTGACCGCACCCGTATATATATATATATATATATATATATATGTGTGTGTGTGTGTGTGTGTGTGTGTGTGTGTGTGTGTGCGTGTGTGTGTGTGTGTTGCAACGTCCCACCCTACTTTTATATCTTTGATATCCCTTCTTGCAGAATACCAAAATTTTGTTGTTTAAAAAAACTTATTTATAAACAAACCAAACATCTGCCAATCACCCCGCTTGTTAAACCGTGCTAAACTCCCTGAGTTACGTGTATATTTCCCGCTCGTAGGGCCAGGCCCAAAACAAGCCTATTCCCGCTGACTACTATTTAAAATAAGTATAAACTCTCCCAAATTGGTTTATCAATTGTGTATGGTCTAGATATAGTCACACATGTCATTTCAATAGTCAGCTGGAAAGAAACACATTTAAAATAATACACAAAATATTCACAGAGTCTTACCACCTGATGATGATCTGCCGAGACAGCAAGGGAACGTGCAAAATATGATCGTGTTTAAATTACCTATTTTAAAAGGCTCCTTTGTCTTTTTAAACACAATCTGCCAGTAGATAAATCTCTGGACTTTTATACAAAAAACCAACTAATCTTTAGGCTAGCTCATGAAGTTAGTTGAGAGAAACTCTTTAAAAACATTAGGCTTTAACTATTATCATTTAATGAAATTTAATTAAACTTGTTTACTGATTTAATAATCATTTTCATATTAGTTGGAAAAAGCTAAACAGTTTTTATTGATTATTCGACACAAGATGAAATGCAAATACTGTTGATTTTTATAACATATTTAATTCTATTTATTTAAATAAAAAAGAAAATTTACCCTTTTAAATACAACACAATTATAATTCACTAAGTAACTTGTTGTTTCTTATGCTTTAAAAACTTATAATTTGCATATAGATCAATTACATTTACATAAACATAAATTTATTTTCCAAATTACACATAATAAAAATTTATCTTCTATATTGAATTGGTAAATTCGTATTTATGACACTTAATTTTTAAATTTATAATATTCGAAAAATTCTTATTTCCTTTAAAATAAATGGCTTATGGCCAAAAACCCTTTGTAAGTTTAATATTTATCATTTGAAATATTCTGATCACATAAATTCATTTTATTTAGCATACAATTTATTACAATTTTATAAAGAGTGAAGTCATTGTTTAAGCTTGAATATTTGTTTGAATTTATTAAAATTAACTAACTAAATTTGACGTAATTGGTATCGAATAAAGAAAATGACCTGCCAAAGATGTTCCTGCCGGTCCTGGAGTCCCTCGTCTGGATTCCCTGGTCCTTGGACATCGGAAGTCGCCATCCCTGGTTCGTCGGTGGTGGTTTTCCTCTATTCCCGCGTCCTGGAGGCTGAGTCTGGAGCCTTCATCCCTTGGTAGTCCTAGACGTCGGAAGCGTTGAGGTTTGGTCCATCTGGCCTGGTGACGGTCCTACTCGCGGTCCAGCATAGCGTTCCGCGGCACCTCGTATTAAAATTTATTTCAGACTGTCTCTAAAGTCTTAGAGACCTAGTATATATAGCGGTGAATTTAACCTACCTCACCCCGCCTGCAATGCTTGCTATCTTTGGATTTATTCCTTGTACAGGCAAGTCGGGCAACGAATCTGTTTTAGCTTGCAGAGTTTGGTTATCATTTTTGGAACACTGAAAAATGTCTATTTTATTAAAACTGCTGTAACTTTTTTGTTTTTTAAGTTTTTCAAATTTTGTTTTCTCTAATGTTTATTCTGGCTTATTCTGGTTCTTTTAAAATGTCGATGAAAGTTCTACGTGGTTTGGTTCTTAAGATAGCTTTTTTAAGCACTTAGAAGATTTTCGCCTCACTCCCGATGGTCAAATTTAGCTAGTTATTACAAATTTATTCTATAATATTTTTTAATTTAGCTTAATTATTCTATTTAAGGTTTTATTTAATTTTTCACTCTTTATTATTTGTATAACTCCCAACTTGATTAATTTAAAAATCAATTTTATTTCTTAAAAACAGGAAATTATTTATTTCCTATTTGTCACGGTGTCCCAGACCGTTACAACGTGTGTGTGTGTGTGTGTGTGTGTGTGTGTGTGTGTGTGTGTGTGTGTGTGTGTATTTTGCACATTAGATCAAATCTTATCTTAAAATAATATTTTAAATGTTTAAAAATTAAATAGCTGTCAGTAGTGTGGTGGGTCAAGCCAGTCTCGTTATCTGCTAAAGTAAACAAAGGCCGTCCAACGAGTTGGATTTCTAAACGGAACGTACCAAGTACGAACAATAACTTTATTTTTATACAAAATTATTACAAAATTAATTTCTGTTATTTAGAATAAGTAAAACACATAAATGAAATTACATAATAAAAACCACTAGAGCTGAAGAAAATTGTAAACTAAAGAAGGGAGAATTTAAAAAAATATAATTTATTAACACATTTTTCAGAATATTTGTAAATATTAAATTTCATATTTTGTCCGCGGTTTTACTGGCGCGTTGCTGTCCTACAGTAACCATCATCACCATGTACTGCTAACGCGTAATTATTTTGGCACGTACAGACGAATCATTTTGGCTAAAATATGAAAATAGTAGTAAAAAGAAAAAGGAAATAAAAAGAAGTTAAATTGAATTATAGGAAAATAATATATCACTATGTCAAAAACAGAAACATACAAATTATTAGCTTTTTCAAAGCTGAGAAAGAAAAGGAAAAACAAGAAAGTGAAAAAAACTCATTAGACGATGAAAGGAGGATAAAAGAAAAAGAATTAGAAGAGAAGAGAAAACAAGAAAAAAAGAAAAGATAGGCAGAGAAAGGGCGCTAGAAAAAAGGAAGAAGGAGAAAGGTGGAGAAAAGAAAAATAATTAAATGGAGGAGACAAGAAAAACAGGCACGAGTAACAGAGAAAAAGATTGAAGTAAAGAGAATTAGATAATGCAGTAAGGGAGGCGGAAAGAGAAAAAAAGAGAAAAAACAAAGAGTATGAAGAAGAGCGAAAGGAGAGTCAAAAAGACTAGAAGGGTTCCAGGTAAAAGTCGAAATTTCTAAGACGGAAACGGTATTAAAAACCAATGAACTAGAAGAAAAATTAAACGAACAAGAAAGCCAATTTCTGTTACAGAAATTTGTTAGCCCAGGGTTCTTGATCATTTTAACGAGCTGCACTACATAAAGATAGAATTTCGGAGAAATGAAAAAGAGGACCCATGAGTTTTCTCAATAAGATCGAGGGACGTTTTGAGAAGATTGATAATGGATAATGGATGAAGCGACCAAGTTGAAAATGGTAAAAAAATACCTTAAGGAACCTGCGGATGCATGGTGGAAAGCAATACAAATAGGGCCAGACACCAATGCCCAATTTAGGGACGAATGTTTAAAACATTTTTGAAGCTTCCACCAACAAGAACGGGTTAGGTGACAAATAAATCAGGGGTGATACTATTTCCTAATGGTCCTTCAACATGACAGAGTACTTTGTCATAACTATAAACTGTGCCAAAAATTTAAACCCTGTTATCCATGAACAACACCTGATCTTCATGAGGTATTTCGGTAGTACTGTGGAGTTAACGAGTGTAGGAAACCCGACTACAGTATTAAGAGTGCCATTGCATTCCTACAACCAATAGATCATTTTCTGAAAATAAGAGAAAAGCTAACGGAAGCGGTGACCACAATACCTCCAGAGGTCCACAAAGGGCGGTCACTTCCAACCAAAATCCTAACCCTAGCCAGCGATCCTATGGTCATACCAAAGCAGTTTTGGATGGTGAAAACATCCAACGGAGTTTTGTCCTTCCACATTTCATATCCACTAATCGACCAAAATATAACCCTTAAAATATATACCATGCTGCAAGATTTGCAATGTAACGGTTTCTAATGGAAAAAATTCAAAATTGTTAAACATTTTTCAAAAATTAAAAATATTACAATTATAGTTCCATTAAAAAAATTTAAGTATGAATGTGTTGACAGCACGCGGATGTGTGTAGTGTTGCGCGCAAGCATGTGTGTTGTGTGCGCGCGCGTATGTGTGTGTATGTGGGTGTGTGGGTGGCCGTGTTTTGGATATGTGTGTGAGTTCGTGTCCATTTGCCCGTGAGTGTGTGTGTTCGTGTGCTTGCGGGCGCGCGAGTGTGAAACACATAGATATAACATTTCTTAAAAAACGAATTTTTTAATAACACACTTCATATCACCTGAAAGGCCAAAATGTAACCCATAAAATAATAGCCATGCGACAAAGATTTGCAAAGTCCCGGTTTGTAACCGAATGGCTTTGTCGTATTCCACGATGCAGCCTGATAATATCCGTCAATAGTTTGTCATCGCCTTCTCTTTGCAAACACACAGACTTACTTACTAAGAAACACCAGATGAATTTAAAATAATAAATGTGAGAAATAATATCATTTACCATTAGTGGTAAATGACTTTGAAATTATTAAATAATTATTAATATACCAGAATATTTTATTAACACTTGAGAAAAATAAATTCAAGTGTTAAAATTTATGGTAATAATTAGCGAATGAAATACTGTGAGAATTCAAAATAAAATTTTAATTTAGTTTCAAGAACCAATGAATAAATCCTTAAGATAAATTAAATATATGTAAAAAATTAATTCAATCAAATACGTGGTGTTAAAATATTTTCTGCATATTGAGAAAGCCAGTAGAAATCATGAAGTAGAATTTTGTTGATTTTATTAATTTTTTTTCTTATAAAAAATTAATATAAAAAATCTTTTTAATTTATTTCAAAATAACCTGTTATTAAATAAATAAAAACTTAAAGTTTTTTCGAATTATTAATGTAATGGTTGCAAAGTTATATATCTAAATTATTTAAATTCATAAAATAATAAATCCAATAAAATAAAAGTCTAATTTTACGACAGGAAAGTTTCCTCCTGAGAGTAAATTCATATAAAATATTTGAGCTATATCAAAAGATGCTACTTAAATGTAACACATGAGCCAATTATTTAGAAAGTAAAATTAAGCAGGATCATATTTTGCACGGCCCACTTGGATCACCTGTTAAGAATGGAACATGGTAACATTGTATATATGTTATGATTGTTCATACTATTATGTATGGTTTTAGCTGACAAAATTAATGACATATATGACTATATAGCCCTCAAAATATTAGTTAAAAGTAGGTGGCATGTTAGAACAGCCAGTCAAGCCGGCGTGTTGTTGCATGCTCTTAAGTGAATTTTAAACAGTAGGCTAAATAGATTAGTAAATAAATAGAGATATATGGGTTGCGACACACACACACACACACACACATACACACTCAGTCACACAAACACACACACACACACACACATTTACACACATGCGCACACACACACACACACACACACACACACACACACACTCACACACACACACACACACACATTTACACACACACACACACACACACTCACAAACACACACACATTTACACACATGCACACACACACACACACACACACACACACACATCCACACACACAAACACACACACACACACACACACACACACACACACACACACACACACACACACACACACACACACACACACACACACACACACACACACACACACACATACACACACACACACACACACACACACACTCACACACACACACACACACACACACACACACACACACACACACACATAGTCATACACACACACACATAAATACACACACTCACACACACACACACACACACACACACACACACACACACACACACACACACACACACACACACACACACTGAAACGGGTTAGAATTTCCCGTTTCAATTCAATAAAAAAATGGAAATAATCTCAATTTATAAAATATAATTTAAATACATTTTTCAAGCCATGAATATTGATCATTAAGTCTATAATGCTAAAATAATTTGTAATTGTACAAAAAGCATGACTTCGGGTGTGTTTTGTGTGTTACGTAAAAATCAGGTTTCTACAATATTTTAAATAAACAGTTAAGACAAGCAAATCGAGGGTGGGGGAATAGAGACGATAACTGTTGCTGAGCGTTTATGCGCGCTCTCGTAATTAGGCCACTGACCAGAAAGGTCATAATTTCTGTTAAATTAGCAAAATTACCAAAATGGATTTCTAGAGCATAAACTCGAGGCCGCGGAGTACGGGAATAATGTAGTATGTGTTAATTTATGTCTCGTGAAAACTAGACATCGGAATATAAAAAATCACGGTTAAATTTTCATTTGTCAAGAAACTGGCTTCACCGAATTTGTCCGTTCCTGCTTCCTGGATGAACCAAATTCCAGACGAGAAGAACTACCATTCTGGAAGCATAAAGTCATCTCCTTGGACCTTGGGATGTATCATCGAAAGTGCGAGAATTGGGCAAGTCATGATTTCTATACAAATTTAGTAATAAAATAAAATTTGATTTTGAAATACGTTCCAAAGATTCAAAGATTCAGATAAATGCTTTAAATGTGTAATATTATAAATAATGGCTTTATTTCCTTGAAAGTTAAATAAAAAATTGGTAATTACAAAATTATTTAGTTTTAAAAATGGTTATGTAAAAATGTTCAAATGTTTGCAAATAGAGAAATGGCAAAGCATATGGAAAAAGATAGAAAGAATATTAGGCGTATGTATAAAATAAATTCATTCACAATATCTAAGGAAATGCAGTAAAGTTTGTTACAACCAGTAGTTAAATAAACTGGGGAAAAATAAAATCAATATTTAACTTGTAGAAGAATATAAATAATTTCTCAACCAGAAATTATTAAACAAAGTCAATTACAAATTAGTTAGTATTTTCTGAATGAGTCATACAATTTGAAATTTAGTTGTAATTAAAATATTTCAAATTATATATATATATAAATTCATAAGCTTGTAAATCAATGAATTCTGTGGTAGTAGAATTAGTAACAAATTTGGTTTAAATAACACAATATGTAAATTTATTGAATGTCATTTAACTGCTGGCACAAAATAAGATCATAAATTAAATTTGAAATTTATAATAATTGAAATAAACTTAACCAACCTCCCTGAAATAAATATCAAAATAATT
>JBAIZL010000004.1:134409731-134452231 GCA_036971475.1 Prosapia bicincta
AAAGCACTTTGTACATTTAATATTTATTATTCATTATTTAAACATTTTTGTTATACTAAATTATTTTACTACTTTTAAGATTGATTTAATTTTTCAACATAGAGTGAAGTCGTTGTTTAAGTTTAGTTGGTAATTTGAATTTAACAGACTAAATTTGACGTTAATTTGTATATAATAGAAAAAATGACTTGCCAATGATTTCCCTACCGGTCCTAAAGTCCTCTCGTCTGGATTCCCTGGTCCCTGGACATCGGAAGTTGCCATCCCTGGTTAGTCGATGGAAGTCTTTCTCCATTTCCGCGTCCTGGAGGCTGAGTCTGGAGCCCTTGTTCATGGATGTTCTTAGACGGCGGAAGCGTGATGGTTTGGTCCATATGGCCTTATGGTGGTTCTAAGTGCGATCCGACATTACGGCCGTTAGCACCTCGTATTTAAAATTTTTACAGACCGCTTTACAGTCCCATAAGTTCCTGTATTTATTGCGGCTATGTAACCCTTCCCCCTGCTCTAAGCTCGTCGCTATCTCCGTGCTTCTTTTCTTGTACGGGCGGGTTGGACAACGTATTCGATTCAACCTGCATAATTTTGTTATCTGTTTTAGAACACTGAAAAATCTCTATTATTTTAAAATGGCTGTAACTTTTTTGTTATTTAAGTTTTTTAAATTCTGTTTTCATTATTGTTTATTTTGTATTTTTCAGGTCTTTCAAAATGTCGATGATATTTCTACGTGGCCTAGTTCTCAAGTTAGCATTTTTCGGCACTACTAAGAAATTTTTCACTTCACTCTCGTTTGTCAAATTTAGTTAGTTATTACAGTTTCATGCTATTATAATTTTTAAATTGTCTTATTAATACTTATTCAAAATTTTACTGACTTCTTGACTCTTTACAACATTTCCTTATACCGTAAATTAAAACCATATTATTTGAATATTAAAATTGTTATTTAAAAAATAGGAAATGAGTAATTTCCCAATTTGGACGAGTGCCGCCGCCGCACAACCACACCATTGCAAAGGAAAAATTTTGAAATGAGCCGATCCAGGCAGTGACCGAATCCGGTGCAATAATCGCCAAAATCTGCCAGAGAAACATGTCCCTGGACTTTAATTTTTTACCAAAAACCCAACTCGCAGAGATTGAATCCTTTGGGTACCTGTTTCCGGTAAATGAGTTCATTAGACGACAACTTAAGCTTAATGACCGTTATGGTTTGGGATTGTGTAAGAAATGTGTTTAAATATGCATAATCACTGAATCGTTGCAAGTTAGTAAAAAACTTCGGTTTTTCATAATTTTAATTTAAGACACGTTACAGGCCAGTTTGTAAACATTTTTATATCTTTAAAACACTACTTAATCACCTAACATTTCTTTATCATTCATATATATAAACCTTTTCTATATCGTCTTTAGTTAAGAAATAATTTGTATATAACTTTTTTCTCATCTTACTTCTTTTTCAAAAATTTATGATATTTTATGTTTACTTTAAGATCAAAACTTATCCTTTCTAGGTAATTAATTTAAATTCTCAAAAATTAAATTAAAATTTTTCTTCAATTCAAAATGTCTAAGTTCCGTTCAAAATTTACTGTACGTTGAGTTTATTAAATTTGAAAATTTTAATTTCAAAAGTTTAATTTTAATAACTTTATTAAAACAATACTTTCATTAAATCATTTATTCCTCTTAATGATTTACTTTGGTTTCTTTAACCAAAATGAAAAAAACACATATTTCTAACTCAAAATGTTTTGCAACAAGCTTTTTAAAGTCTTCCTTAATATGCTACTAAATCTTATTTTAAACAACATGAAAACAATTTAGGCTATATCTTACCAAATTCAATTCATCAAACATAACTTATAGCTAAACATGAAAAATGATAAAAACCCTTTTATATTCTAATATTAATTTTTAAGATCCACATATTTGCATATCATATTTTTAATTTAAATGCATTTAGTATTATACCAAAATTCAACATATTTTAGTCTTCAATTTTGAGAAATACAAAATCAAGGTCCTTTTTCTAACACCTTTCATCCGATTTAAAAACCTCTCTAAAATTTTAAATTTAATCTAAAATAACTCTTTTACTGTTTTCACCCTTTTTTCAGGATCACCATCTGTTCCAAACAATATTACGTTAAAAAACAACAGCCAGTTTTCATGGTATCACTACATTGAAATTCAAATGTTTCCAACAAAATATTTTAAAACTATCTTTTTCAATAAATCACATTTTACTACGTATAAATTTCCATATGGTAATATTCGTTCTATGTTCAAAGCTGCTTTTACTCTGTGTCTAAAATATTCAAAATAGATTCCAACTCATTTATTTTATTTCACATGGTAAAACTGTATGAGGGAAAGCGCCATCTTGAAAATAGAACTACTTCCAAATAACACTACCCTCTCTCCTCCCTGCCTGAACAAAGCCCTTTTCTGAAACTAATTTGCAACTTGTAAAATTTAATTTAATTTTAATGTTCCTCGAAATTTCGATATCAAAAATTTTAATTAATTTGGAACCTTTCGTCATCGCTCCGCAAGCTGTTTGCGTTTTCGCTTCGTCTCCGATGGCCATCTTGAATCTTGGACTCGTCCAACACCTCGCTTTCCTTAGCGGTCTGATTGACCATAACAAAGCGGTCATTACTATTTTATAAACTTGGATCCTGTTATTTAAAATTGATTTTTACACTGCCTTTAATTTTTTCAAATTTTTAAACTCCCTAATTTAGTTTATCTTGGTTTAAATTATTCTTCCCAGTCCGCCGTTCCATTTCTAAGTTTTATACACTGAATTCATGAAATCTCGACTTTACACTGTTTAATTACACTTTACTTGAAGCACTGTCCGTTCTTAATCTCTTACGCCCAGATTCTAATTTAATAATAACTTCTTCTATGCCGTGATTACACAAGAGGACGCGTCGACACTTGCTGTTTCGTTAAAAACCATTTTTCTAGAGTTTATCCCTCAAAAGGATTTTTAAACACACGCGGTTACATCTCAGTGATTTCACTAATGACCTTACCTCTCCATTTTCTCAATTAACTTATCGGTTTGAAACACTGTAAGAGTTGTCCAAACGGAGCGCAATCGCACACGACCGCTCTCTTCGATGTCCAAAGTGACGCTAACAAACTTTTGGAAGTTCTATGGAGTTGTCAACCCCTCCCGGCTATTTTAGACCACTAACAATTCTCCAAATCGTGGTGTGACCGGCTTTGTCTAGCTTACGTTCGGCTTGCGATTTCCATGATCTCTCCGCCTGTTGTCGAAATATCCAAAAATGTCTTAATTTTTATTTAACTCCCTCGGGAGGCTCCGTATCAGGTTTTTCGTCTCTTCACTTTGTTCTTCATTCTTCATTATGCGTCCCCTCGAATTTCGATGGTCTCTCTAGGTGGATCTTAACCTTTTCCTCCTTTCAAATCTGGAAAAATCCCCTTATCCCGCAAATGACTTTATTCTGATATCCTATATTCATTCGAACCAATTTTACTTTTGCCTAAGGCACTAGTTTTTTTTTGTTTAAATCTAATCTACTGTTTATATACAAATTTTAAAGCTTATGGAGTTTAAAATTTTCTGTGTCACTCTAAAATGGCTCATCATTTTACTTTAGCCCGTCGCAAGTTGCGTTTGTGTGTGCGTTAATGGATACAAATGGTACTATTTAAAACAAGTTCTATTATATATAACCTACTTTTTTTCCACCCAAAGTCCAATAATATAGACAAGTACAATAGCTACAGAAGCAATAATATTATAGACCACATAAACGTCCAACACAGTTTTGTACTTCCACATTTCATATCCCCTGAGCGGCCAAAATATAACCCATAAAATATAAACCTCGCGACAAAGATTTGCAAAGTACCGGTTTGTAATCGACTGGCTTCGCCTTATTCCACGATACATCTTGATACAACAGTCTGTCCTCTCTTGCTCTCTGAAAACACTGACGTACTGCACTGCAAGTGTTCTGAAAGCTGAGCCAGCTGAAAAAGCATTTCCTTGGGCCCGATGTAACGGATGTTTACCATTAGAGTTTGCAGAACTCACTGAAATATCATAACGTTTGATAGAATGCGTACTACCAATGTCTTAGTATGTTCAGAACTAAAAAAGCAGAACTATAAATCTCTCTAGCCTCGATTTTAAAATTATAAACTATTTAGAACTCTAAATTATCATCACTTTGCAAGACCCATTTCCAAGGCCACAGCAAAAACAATGACCTAATAAATATCAACATCCAACAACCCAAAGAGTTTCCATGAGATCAGTTCGTTCTAACCCAAACGCGATGGATGAAATGACAGAAATTGAAAACTCTCCTTATGAAATCACAGATTTAAAAAATCAAGTAAAAACTTAATATACGCGCCTAAATAACGTTTTTGGAGTCAGAGAAGCCTTCACCAAAGATCCACCTTGCAATTGGAGTTAAATTAAGTTTTTCAGAGAAAAAAAGTTTCTCAACTTTACACAGAGAAATTAGTTAATTGACAGAGCTTCTGCAAAAAAACTATGTAAATCCTGAGATAATATCCGAATTATTCCGTTATCAAGATTATAAAAAATCAAATTAATTAAATTATATCTATTCAAATTCTCTGAAAATACGACATTTTAGTAGGACATAAAACACGCCAAGAAATAAAAACTAAAATTAGTTTTCAAAATAACATTCTAGAATACGATAAAAATAAATATATACAAATACTTGGATTGACAAAAGACTTAAAATTAAAAAAGGGAATTAACACATTGTTACCAACTAAACAAAATTATGATACTGCATCCTTAAAAAAATATAAAGAAAAATGACGTGGAAATAGGAGAATTAATTATTAAAAGTAACTATTTTGAAACCAATGGCATTGCATATGCCAATAAAGACGTCACCTAGAGTGCCACCCCTTTCGAGGTATATAACATTGACGCTGTACAAGATTTTAAACCTGCGACCTACAGTCCCAAGTCTAAATCTCCTAATGTAGCAACAATTCAAAAATTATTAAGAACTGACTATATGAATAAACAAGGAAAAATTTAAATTATTCAAACATTCTTAAACAAGATGATAAATTATATGCCACTAACATATTAAAAACATGAAATTAGGACAAAATACGAAACCTCTATTAACTCTAAAAACTATAGATGGCCTTTCGGAAATATGTGGAAATCGAAAAATTATTGCAAAAGAAAATTATTCAGCAATCTAATTCACCATAGAAATCCCCAGTATGGGTAGTCCTAAAAAAACTAGGCGCCTCAGAAAAACGAAAATAAGAATGCTCGTAGATTTCCGCAAATTAAACGAAAAAAAGCTATTGACGATAAATTCATGTTGCCCAATATAGAAGACCTTTTTGGAAAAATAGGACGAGTAGCATATTTTAGTCCACTAGACTTGGCCTCATAATTCCATCAAATTGAAATGGAACATTCGTCAATTCCTAAAGCCTCATTTTCTACTGAGCAAGGTAATTTTGAATTTTTAAAAATGCCTTTTGGATTGAAAAATACACCACCAAGGTTTTAACGCCCAATGAACATAATATCTTTTGTTGCCTCAATACCAAATGTTTTAGTATACATAAAACATGATATTATAATGTTTTCAGACTCAATTACGGAACACTTTAAGCATTTACAAACGTTATTTCTAAAACTAACAGAACATAACTAAAAATTTAATTGGATAAGACACATTTTTTTCAAAAGGAATTATTATTTCTAGAACATGTAATAAGAGAAGTAGGTATTCGACCCAGTCCCAAAAAACAATCTGCCCTAAAAGATTTTCCACTTAAAACAAATCCAAAACAAGTAACATACATCTTAGAATCAACCGGATATTAGAGAAAAATTATAAGGAATTATAAAAAATGCCCAAGGGAAGCATTTATCTAACTTACTAAGAAAAGACCGTGGCATTTGACTTAATTCTACAAATAAGTAAGCTTTTTCAGAAATAAAGTATATACTAATCAACGAACTTATTTAGAAACTACCAGATTTCTCAAAACAAATGCATCAAACCTCGTGATAGGAGCGGTACTATCAAAAAAAAAATTGAAAACAGAGATATCATTTGTATTCCGTACGTTAAATAGATAAGAACTAATTTATCTACAACTAAAAAAAGATTATTAGTTATAGAATGGGCATGTAAACATTTCAAACCTTAGCGATATGAAAATAAATTTATCAGATATGAAATAAATTTATAGAGATCAGAAACCATTACAATTGCTCCATAACCTAAAGGAACCAAACTCAAAATTAATACGATGGAAATTATTATTAGAAGAATTCTATTTTGAAATGAAACATGTTACTGAAACATCTAATATAGTTGTAGTTGCACTTTTAGGAATAAAAATCTAGAAATCGAACTCAACAACGACTGAAGATAGCAGAGAATTAAATCCAGAATCTGTAATAACTGAATTTGTACACGATTGTAATCCATAAGACCAAGTATTTAATTTAGCAACAATTCATCGTCAGGGTAGATCCTCTGATGACTTTAATATAATGGAGGATGATCAAATAGTTTATAGAGAACAAAACTAAATAATTATAAAGAGAGGAAACCAAGAAACACAGTTTAAAATAATGCGTAATAAAAATAGGTTATTATTCTATATACCATCCATTCCATACTCAGAGAAATTAATTGACCAGGCTAATCAATATTTAAAACCTTACATTACCTATGAATTCTCTTTTGAATACACAGGAATACTTGATATTTAAGATTATATAATCTACTCACACAAATGTTGAAAGTAAATTTCACAGACATAACCAGAAAAATTTCGCTCTAGATAACACTGACAAAGAAGAACAGAAAGAAATAATTATAAACCAACATGCAGGTAAAACATTTCAAAGGGAAAATAATAAAAATATAAACAGAATGAAAAACAAATATTTGTTTACCATCAATGATAGCAGTGTGACTGAACACATAAATAAGTGCCAAATTTGTTTAAAGATTAAATATGACCGTAAACCCATAAAATAAAAACACTGTGTTACCTCACACCATCTAGACCCTTTGAACGACTACAGATTTACATGTTTTATTATTCACAGACAAAGATATTTACTACAGTCTATGGTGGATTTTTTCTCTAAGCGATTAACCACAATTATTTTAAAAACTTTGAATGGACATTAAATTACAAGACACACAATTATTTTATCTCTTTCCAATTCCATCTACAATACAAATGGATAATGGCAAAGAATTTGACATACTTAACTTTCTACAATTATATAAAGCCAGGCTATTCCAATCCTCAAAGTCAAGTCGAACGAACTCATTCTACAGTAATAGAACTCCTCAATACTATCAATGAATCAAAAGAGAAAATAACTCTAAAAGAAAAGGTGGAATTATCCACTATTGACAATTATTTTATCTCTTTCCAATTCCATCTACAATACAAATGGATAATGGCAAAGAATTTGACATACTTAACTTTCTACAATTATCTAAAGCCAGGCTATTCCAATCCTCAAAGTCAAGTCGAACGAACTCATTCTACAATAATAGAACTCCTCAATACTATCAATGAATCAAAAGAGAAAATAACTCTAAAAGAAAATGAGGAATTATCCACTATTGCATTCAACAACAAACTCAACCCTTAATCTAATTCCGAATAAAATGATCTATGACAAAGTAGAAACACTGTATCCTCGTTTTAAAGATCCTAACTTTATAATAAATGAACTTAATGCTAATTATCACGAACAACTATTTTTGAAATAATAAAAAGAAAAAATTGACCAATCCAACAAAATAACTGCCTCTCGTGAAGTAACAACTTATATCCTTATAAAAATACATTTAAGATCCATGTTACACAGAAAAGAAAAACCTAAGTATATACACCCAATAAAAGGAAAAGGTTTAATAAAACAAAAATGTAAATAAAACAAAAAGGCAAATTAAAATACATCCCCAATCGGATTAAAGGACCACGCGTAATAGAACGATCTATTACAGAAAATGACTCCCGCATTAAAATACCTGGTAGAACCATTAACAACTGTAAGGCTAGCCAATAAAGAGATAGCTCTTACCAAGACTGCAGGAATCATCCCAATCCAAACGCAAGATGCTATGGTGATCACATCTACATACACTTATATTCATTATATAAATATCAACAATAGTGGATATGAACTTAAACAAATCAACAGTAATATAAAACTGTACATTAACTCTTCATTAAGGACTCATCTGTTTTACAGCATAAAATTACATTTTGATTACGCCAAAACTAAATTTGATCAATTAGAGAAACACTCCTTCACGACCACGCAGAACGTTAATTAATGGATTTGGATCAGCAATATCTTGGTTAACTGGTATAATGGACGCGATAAAGAGAAATATGATGAAATTATCCAACATGTTCAGAGCATACCCATCGTGTTGCTAGGTAACATAATATTGAACGGCAAGTTACTATAAATAAAAAAAAATCATTGATAAATTTAATAAAGACATGAATATAATAAATCAAATTTAAAACAGTTCTCAGTGAAGCAAAGTCTGTATTAAATAATGTGAAGATATTTAAACAATACTTTTCCCAACACACTCATGCTAATAGTACAGAGAATAAATGATATTACTACAAGCTTGGAGTTTGTAAAACCATTGTGCTACATTCTGATATCTAAAACAAGAAGGAGCTCAAATATATTTTGGACAATACAAAAGAGAAATTTAATTCAAATAAATTAGAAATAATATGGGAACTCAGTATAATTCATTATGCTATCGCAAAAGATATGATTACATATCTTATACAAATACCTAAACTATCGAATACCCCAGAAACCTTCTTTCTGTTATAATATCCAAACATTAAAAATTAAATAACCAGTACAATCCATAGCTATCCTTTCATTTGTCATTTCATATGGATTTGTACACTAATGATAAGTGTAAATTAGTTTATAATAATTTTTATTGTGAAAACATAGACATTATAAATTATGAATTAATAAATAATTTAATTTATTTAAATTCAACATAGCAATGTAAGATAATAATTATAAAGAAACTAGAGCCTTTTACAAAATACATACGAAATGTAAATCAATATTTATTAATTGTAAAACCAAATGGACTTTAAACAAATAATTTTAAGAATGAAAGTAAATCTATAAAATTTCAAAAAACTCAACTTTACTTTTAGGAAATGAAGGAAGATTAGAAAATTAAAAAATAATATAATATTTCGGGAGAGTTTTCCTACCATTAGATTAGAAGAACCATTAAAAGAGGTTACAAGCAATATTCAGTTTGAAGTTATTCATTCAGAAAATATTATATCAAAACCTCTTGAAATAAGAGTGATGAATAATTTTTACAAATATATTGAAAGAATTCTCATTGTTCTAGTTGTTATCATTGCTATTATATCTACGATAAGCTATTATTAGGGTTGTGCTATATTCGATGACGGTAATGTGGTTGCCAGTACTTCTAGACCCTTTATTACCTTAGGTGTGACCATAGGTACTAATGACTAGAGTATGAATCCATCTGTGAGCAAAAGTAGACAAAAAACTCTTTGGCTTCACCGGCAATCGAACCCATAACTTTAAGGCATGCGGTTAAACGTTATGTTTATCTAATCTAACTGTTAAGTTTACTTTTCATTAGTTTGATTTGCCTTAGACAACAATTAAATACATCATTCAATATCTCCAGGCATCTACGTTTAGCTTGGAATGTTATTTTTTTCAACTTTGGTTGCTAAAGTAAACAAAACACATCTCGTATGACCCAGTTCTATGGAAAATCAATATCTGCGACAATGTAGTTTCCGAATATTTATCCTCTTTCAATTAAAGAAATTATTTTACTATAATTTAATTGAAAACGGAAGAATAGTATGATGGGTAAATCGCTTTATTTATTAGTGCTATGTAAACACTTACTGTCAGCCAAGCAATCAAAAGAATACGTTATCGATTTACGTTCACGCGTACAATGAGGTATAGCCACCCGTTTTAGTTTGTCACTTAAAATGGCGGATGAAAGTGTGTGTATATACAAATACAAAACTTCATACTACTTCTGTTTTTAATGCAGTCTCTTTGGTTAAGGAAAAGCGGTCTGTCTTATAAACACATCATCTATTGGGTCTTCATTTCGATGATGACTTATAAGTCAATGTCTGAAGTATCATTGAGTATTGCTAGAGGAAATAATGTATCGATATCTACTGTGGTATTACTGACATACATCTGCGCAACAAGCATAGCCATGCCTTGCTTTGTTTTCTACTACCAGGTGTAGCAAAGACAGGCTCCAGTGGAGTTTGGTCGAAATCAAGAAACCATTAGCGGTAAGTTCACATCGAAGTATCTGGCAATTGACAAAAACGAAAAGATTACTCTGTCCATTGTGTCACTATTGGTTCTCTTGATGATGCTGACAGACAGCGTCAGCATATTTCAGAGCTTAGGATGCTTAGGTTAACGGACGTCTACAGGATGACTCAGTAGACACTGAACCGCTTCATGAAAATTCTAGTCCTCCATTGACTGATACTGGACGCAATGGTAAGGAAGCGGTACAGTAGATGCACAAACATGCTTTCACGACTTGTAGACGTGCCTGGACACCACCGGTCTCCGAGCATAGACACGATCGATGATAGATAACAACTGGCTGATACTGGACGCAATGGTAAGGAAGCGGTACAGTAGATGCACAAACATGCTTTCACGACTTGTAGACGTGCCTGGACACCACCGGTCTCCGAGCATAGACACGATCGATGATAGATAACAACTGGCTGATACTGGACGCAATGGTAAGGAAGCGGTACAGTAGATGCACAAACAAGCTTTCACGACTTGTAGACGTGCCTGGACACCACCATCCTCCGAGCCTAGACACTATCGATGATAGAAAACCACTGGCTGACACTGTTGAACGTTTTCGTCGTATCAAAGACAACCATGCGGTCTTGAATGACTACTTCATTTGGTTTTGTAGCGTTTTCTATGCAATATTTGCTCATTGGCTACGGCGAATGGTGGTATCACCTGACAGGTTCTAATGTGATGTTAGTGGCCACTGAAATATGCTCCTTACTGTTACTAACTGCTGAACTTGAGGCCGGAGGATGTTATCTCACCTCAAGGAACGAGGCTATCAGCTAGGGCAAAAGGTTTACTAACTAAAATAAAGTGTGATTTTAAATTACGTAATTTCTTTAAAATTACAATATTTATAATACTTGTGTTAGTAAATAAGGGTCAATGTGACTTTGGCAAAATTCCCCCCTCAAATATTGTTTGAAAAGTGGCACTGATAGACAGACTACTAATTAATATTCTGCGAAACAAAACAGAAATAGTATTTTCTATATGCAACGGACATAAACATGTTGACATTTAAGGTTTTCATTTGTATAAACTAAAAAGAGTAAAGGTTAAAGAGGAAATTACGGGTAAAAATGTATTTTGGCGTAATGGCTGGAAATGAAGGTGACGTTCTTTGGAAGTTTGTTGTTAACATGCAACGGTAACGAGTGTTTAATTGTAAATAGAAATATATATAAAACAGAAATTAATGATGGTTATATATTGTAATATATAGTTTATAGTTTGAAACGGATTCTAGACCCATGAGGTGTCTTCCGTATCTGTTTACACAAAGCCTTTGGGACAAATGCGTCTTTTTATTTATGTAACAAGCAATAATAGACTTTTACTATTATATCTGCTGATATCATAAGCAACCCTAAGCTGCATTACCAACACAATAACGCAGTCATAACTAAAACAATCTTAGTCAGAGTAGGCTGCTCGAAATATCTCCTTACGGGCGAACCTCAATCTAATGGCGGAGAAGTACTTAGGTCGTCCCGTTTGAGGCTATCTTGCTATACCATGTACACTTGTATACGATACAAACTCTTATGACTTTTATGTAACTAGATTTCTTATGACAAGTTTTACGTTTTTTGTTTAGAATAAATTACATAATTTAAGACAGAGTTTGTAACACGATTGTACTAAATATATTCAACATAAAGTGGCAGTTGTATTAAAGTTTATATATTTGCTATTTCAGCTCTCACTCTTTCACCTGTAGGTGCAGCACCATCTTGTGTCAACACCGTGCTTTGATATCAGTGCGCTGTCTCTCACTTCTATAAGCTTAACGTATATGCTTTGACTTAGTGAGTGTGTGTGTGTATATATATATATATATATATATATATATATATATATATATATATATATGTGTGTGTGTGTGTGTGTGTGTGTGTGTGTGTGCGCGCGCGCGCACTTGTGTGTGATCGCGCTCATGTGCGTGTTTGTGTGTGTTTGTGTGTTTGTTCATGTATGTATGTGTATTGTGTGTATATGTTTGTGTATGCGCGTGTGCTTGTATGTGTGCGCGTGCTCATGGGAATGTTTATGTGTGTGTGTGTGTTTGTGAGTGGACACTTGTCGGGAGTTTCGTCTGCAAAGCGAGCGCATTGTGAGGTCGCCAATTTTTGTGGGGAATCCCCAGAACGCCACCTATGGTTTTAATAGCTGAAATTAGTTTATCTACGTGTCTTATCATCAGAAAACATGTTTAATTTAATTTTTGAAGACGACCCCACAACGTCATTATTTTGCATACGACTGTTTTTCGCACACCTCTGAACGCTTCCTAGTTTTAACACCACAGAGCGCTAGCGTCGGCAAACGGTGTGTACAGTGTGTACTTTTACTTGTGGGTCCGCTTTTGAGAGGAACTGGATGTTACACACACTTCTTGTTCGTGGTACGTTTGGGGGCTTTTTCGTATGACACACTACTTGTGGAGAGTGTCTTGTGACGACTTCAGACACATAGCCGGCGCCAATATATGTACACTAATTAGTTGTTTTGAAACTCCAAATCGTGTAGTGCCAAGAGTCTATTTAATTTATACTTTATAAAATCACAAAAACCAGACTAATTATTTTAATATATCTCTAAATTTTTCTGAATTTATTTAATTATTTATGCTTAATATCTTCTATTTAGTTACATTTTTAAGGTTAAAGTCTTAGCTACTTACAAACATTTTTACCACGTAGTTTATCATTATTAAAATATGTTTGAATTTTTCGTAATTAGAGTTTACAATTTTAATGTTTATTTGTAATCATTGCATGCAGGTTATGCTTATATCTCTCAGATAAAATTTTGTTTTTACATTACTTTGCATATATATTTTTGCATTAAGACTAACTAAAATGTTATGAGAGGTGATATAACTTGGTTCTTCTCCTCCCATTATTGGAAATATTAAACATCTGTTTAGAATTAAAACTTCATAAACTTGAAAAAATATTTTATTCTATGAAACATGATTCATCTATTTACGAATAATGTTTGTGGTTTTATTCAATTTTAATCCCAAATGTGTGTTTTTTTAAATTTAAAACGTGAATAACAATATTCATGTACCTTTATATATTAGGTCTGAATGTTAACGGCCACAAATTCCGAAACGTGACACACATTTTGGGCACTAAACAAAATTAAAGGACAAATAAATGTAGCCGGGCTTCGTGTATCTATTGAAGGAGTGGTCATTATTCTGATCTAAAAAAGTTATAAATAAACGTTAACAGCGCTGGCCCAAACACAAAAATAAATTGATGAATTTGTTTGTTTTTTTTTAAATTATGAGTGAGATATTACAAGTTGTAAATTAGAGTTTGTACTAGCAAAACTCACTGATGATGACTTTGCCATCAGAGGAAATAAATGACTAATTTGTGAGTCTAGTGTATGTATTTTATCTGTTTTTATTTGCTAATGTTTAAAGTAAACTAGACTTTAGGCTTGCAAGATAATTATTCATTGTACACGGGTTACACAATTTCGTTCCTTTTGATATTTAAAAAAGAGTTTTGGCTTTTTAACAAGTCGTAATTGATAGGAAGAATAGAATTTCAATAGAAATAATAATGCGCAAATATATATTCTACAGGTAACTGTAAGAATAAATTTACGGTTTGTAAAAATGATAACTGGAAATTTTAGATATAATTATAAGTAATAAAGATTTTGTAATTCCCAGTTAAAAATAGCATTAGAGAGTAACCGGAATTAAATAGCTGTAGTGATATCATAAATTAAAAAAAAAAATGTAAATAATTCCAAAATATAATTGTTTAATTTTAGTTAAAAGTAAACATTTGTGAATGCTAGAAACTTTTATCACATTTTCTGGATGGTAAATATCTTATAACGATTTCAACATAATCGTAAACTTATAAATTGTACAAAATGTATGCTACTTTTCGACTGCTAAGTATAAATCTAACAGTATCTGGAAATCTGCCGGGCAAATACCTTCAAAATTTACGTTTGAATCTCATTTTTCCCTATATATTGCTTGTAACCCTGACCGATGAAAGAATGTCCGAGTGTCGACAGTTTATGTTATCATATCAGATAGACATGTGTAAATAAACGTTAGCCGTAGTAGTTCCAAGATAAAGGGCGGACGAGACACAGCAGTTTCTGCATATCATGTCTTATCGCTTACATATAAATGTACATCTGCAAAACTATCTATTAACGGTGATCACCGGTAACAGAAGTGTTTTTGTAAGTGATAGCGGCTAGAAATTGTTGTTAATCACCGATCCAATCGCGAGTACAAGTTCTCAGTGTTTAGATTTGGATCCAACCGTTTTTTACAATCGCTTACATTTGTGACTTGAAAGCAAATAACTCAGGGCAGTAGGGTTTGCCCTTCAAAACCTCAAAAATCTTGAAAGTATTGAGCCTCAAATAATATCGTATTAGCAGCTTTGTCCGAAGTAAAATAATGTACTTTTCTTCTCACTATAAATAAAGAGAAGTAGTCATTTATTTATCCTGTGACATTTGACCATGACAATTCTCTCCCATTGTCAAAATAGTGATATAAAAATTCAAATATTATTTACTTCTATATTCGTGTTGAACCGCTACTTTATTTGTTTATTTATATATTTAGTGTATAAAGATATATAAAATTAAGTATTAATTTATTAAATTAAATGTTTTAGACTAAACGTGTATATACTGGATTTTAGTGACCATATATGTACATGTGTATATATATATTTTTACATAATGTTAAAATATTGTAAAAATATACGATAACTCAATATTGAATATTGTAACATACTAACCATCTATTTTACATTAGTAATAGATATGTAAACTTATCCCTACTTCCATTTTATGCTTTAATAAATCAAGACGTTTGTACGGTTTGAGATGACAAAGGAACACATTTCCCTAAACTGTCTTCCTCATTTATGGAAAAATATGTTCCACTATAGAAATTATTTATATATCAGTATATGTTATTGTGTACAAAATATTACAATGCTCAGCAACTCCACCCATTCTTATAAAATTTAGGTAATTTCTTCTGAGAAAGAAAGGTCAAAACGAGAAAAAATTATAGATTAGAAAATTAGATGCAATAAGATAATGATCACAACCGACGACCGTACAGAGGCACTGTTTAGTGAGTCAGGTTAATCTTATTCATACCGCAGCTTAATCTACTTAAGATAATTTAAAAATCATTTTTGAAGATTAGATTAGCAATTCCAAATTCTTTAAAATAAAAAACTATTGCTATTGGCATTTTCAATAAGTAGAATATTAACTGTTTCCCCATATTCATTGTTTATATAAGTATAAAAGCGTTTCAGGTAGATAATCGGGGGAACAATAATACAAAAGCTATCCCTACGTTACGCACTCTAAATATGAAAAGGCTTTTACTTGGTCCACTTAAACATATATTATGATCGAGCCTTACCTAATCCCCTTTTCTTGTTCACGTAGAGTTATTCTACGCTTATTTTATATATATGTACAAACAATTCCAAACTATCTTCCCTAATAAAAATTTAATAATAGTATTTCTATAACTACAATAGCCAAATATAACTAAACATTTTTGGTTTCGTTTTCGAAATCTCGAAATTTCGCTCTAAATCTCATTACACACTAGTTTAGTAAAACATATCGACTAGTTACGATGACGATGCCGTTTTCATCAGTGATAGGCTACTACTAAGAAATTTCATCAAGCCACGTCAATATAAATTGTGTATAGGCTTCATATCGTATAACTATAAAACAAACAAATTAATGTATTTAAAACTCAAACAATAAAGACATTATAACCTACAGAACGCCAAACTCCTTACTCACGAGTTATCTATTTTACATTAGTATTTTTTGTATCATCAATATACAGGAAATACTATTCCGCACGTGTAGGCCTAACTCTGTGGTAAATTTATCAAGGGAAAGAATCCATTAAGTTCCAAATACATCGTCGACATACAGGGTCCAAACCAGAAGAAGAAATTTCTTTGTCTCTTTAGCATTGCTCTTAAACCTGCTCAAAACGAAAAAGGCCAAGAAATCCGCCTGTGAGAAATTCGGAATTTACAGAGTGAGATGTGCAATGGAATATATATTGGCCAAACAAGTATGTATGAGTATTAAGGCAAGAAGCAGGGAGCAGCACTTTAAAAACTACTAACTTGAATACTCAACGATGACCAAGCATTGCCTAGACAATCAGAGTTTCTTTAGGTCTGACCATTCTAGAATAAACAGGTGATTAGGTACAACACTCATGATGCTTGGTAGACTTGGATAATAAACTAGTTTCGAGATGTCTCAGTCATAAATGAGTCTGGTTGCTACCGCTAATTTAAATGTTTTAAGTAATGTTTAAATTTTAATAATTATATAATAATCCCTTACTTGATTTTCTGTTTTTATTCATAATTTTGTAATAAACCTATTTTATAAACGAATACTTTATAGCGATAATATGTTAAAATATGTTTTAAAACTGTTTTAGAATTATTAATAGTAAATATATTGGTAATACGAGAAATATTAATGTAAAATAAATACCACTCCTTAGTAAGGAGTTTAGTGTTCTGTAATTTAGGATGTCTTTATTTGTTTGAGTTTTAAATATTTCATCTTGTTTATTTTATATTTGCACGATACAAAGCCTATCGTTAATATATAATGATGTAGTTTGATGAAGGCCATTTACTGAGGAGGCGACATCGTCATCGAAACTAGTCTGTATATTTTAACAAACTAGTGTGTAGTGAACTGTTATAATGCATATCGATGTATCTTAGACGTGAATCTGTGAAATAAATTAGACAGGAGTTGAAAGGACAAATAGGCTAAGGTAAACGCAGTGTTTAAAATGCCTTTGCTACCATACCTTTCGAAAAAAATCAATCATCCAGTGCCTCCTGATGTATGTATAGTGTCGTGGAGCTGAACAAAATGGTTTTAAAGGGATTCGGTAATCGATATAGTATATTTATATATTTACACATTATATTAAGCCCCATCTGCTTTTACGGATACAATTTTTGCCATTTTTCCATATCCTTTAAATTAGGTACATTCATTATATTTTCATTGTAGTCGTAAGAATTTATTTAATTCCTACAGCATATCTTTTCCACAACGATTACAAGTAAAAAACCTTAACTTTCATCGTGTTAATACAAGGATGTTACTTTCTACAAGGCCTACAAAGTGCATACAAAAAGCTGTTAAAGCACCCCAAAAGCTCATGCCCAACTAGAGAAGACAGCAGAATATGCTCAGAGGATTTCACGTTGGCCGAGTTGGAACAAGCACTCCAGGAAACAAAAACAGGGAAAGCTCCAGGTGTGGATCACATTTTCTCGGAATTCCTTATTAACTTGGGCCAAAAGGCAAAATTGCTCTTCTTGGAGATAGTGAACCTATCCTGGGCTAGCCATGTATCTCATCAATGGCGAAAAGGTGAAATAGTGCCAATCCATAAGAAAGGCAAACCTATCAGTGAAGCAGGAAGCTACAGACCAGTTGCTCTAACGAGTGCATGTAGTAAAGTAATGGAAAGAATGGTTGCCCGCCGACTGAGCCAATTCTTCGATTTACACAACACCATCGATGATGACCAAGCAGGATTCAGACCGAGACGAAGTACGATGGATCAAGTAGTATACTTCTCACAGTGTGTCAAAGACGGCTTCCAAAGGAAAATGTCCACCCTGTCTGTACTAATAGACCTAAAAAATGCCTACGACACCGTTTGGAGAGAAATGCTCATACACAAGCTAGCCCAAAGTGAAGTTAGGGACAATTTATTTAAGTGGATCAAATCCTTTCTGTCGCAACGACTTATTAGAGTAAGATATACAGGAGGAATGTCCAAATATCGTATCCAAAGACAGGGATTAGCACAAGGAGCCGTAATCTGTTGTATACTCTTTAATTTGATGATCAATGACGTACTCACGGCAGTTCGAGCAGTGCCTGGAGTACAAGGCCTACTCTATGCAGATGATCTAATTCTCTGGGCTAGTGGTAGCAACATCAAATCACTAGAAGAAGCAATAAACAAGGCACTGACTAACCTGCTGCTTTGGACGGAGACGTGTGTGAATGCGAATAAATCAATTTACCAACTTTTTACACTTTCAACAAGGCGACCTGAAATCTCTCAGCGATACGGGAATAGCGAACTCATGGAGAGCAATATCTGCAAGTACCTGGGAGTTTCAATAGATTCCAAAATGACCTGGAAACCACACATCAAAGAAAGCGCCAACAGAGCCATTAAAAGAGCAAGACTGCTGAAACGCCTAACTGCCACAACATGGGGAGCAAATCAGGATGTACTGAACACAGCGTACAAAACATATATACGCCCCATACTCGAGTACGGAGCTGAAGCAACAATCACAGCGTCAAACACCACATCCCAAATCTTGGATAGAACCCAAAATGCAGTCCTCCGAGTCATCACTGGTGCACCAAAATCGACCCCGATAGCAGCAATGGAGGCACAGTTGGAAACAGAGCCAATGCAGTTTAGAAGAGAAAAACTCAGCCTCGGGTTTTGGGAGAGAAACAAAAGGACGTACAGCCACCGATGGGCAAACTTTAAAGAAGCCACAACGAGGCTAAAAACACAAAAAACTACGATAACCACATATAAAGAGTTGATTAAGAAATACAACATCAACATTGGCACTCATACAACAGATATCAGGAAACATGAAGTTGATCAATTCACTGCCCAAGGGAATCCTAAATCTTCTTGACCACAACATCCCAAAGAAAGATTGTAACCCACTAGAACTAAAGGCTGCAGCCCTCAGAACTATCAACACAGTCTATCCAGAGACACAGTGGCTACATGTATATACCGATGGATCGTGCCTCCCAGACAAAGGACAGACTGGAGCTGGTTATTACTGTAATCTTTTCGAAGGATCGCTAGCAGTTGGCAACAACCAAAGTAACTTTGACGGTGAAATAACCGCCATACTAGCGGCATCAAACGAAATGAAGAAAATAAAGACACCGGCACAAGCAGTCTTTCTTGTAGACTCAATGGCTGCAATAATGGCCGTAACAAATAACAAGAAGACCGATTGCAGATCCACTCTAGCCTGCCGTCAAAATTTGTCAAAACTAATGAATAGGGGATGGAAAATTGAATTACAATGGATCCCCAGCCACGTGGATATAAGAGGTAATGAATTAGCCGACTCATTGGCAAAAAAAGGAACAACGCTCCCACAGCCGAGCGTAGCAACTTCGCTCCCCTCCATAAAAATACAAATAAATGCTGCAATAAAGAGGAGCACTCAAGCCTACTTACGAGAAGCATCTCTTAATAAACGTTGGGCTACTCTTGTCGAAAACGGGCCAATTAACAACATGTTACCCCGACGGGACGGGGTTGCACTTTTTAGACTCACAACTGGACACGATTACCTAGCTGCACACCTAAACAAGATACACGTCTTCTCGTCTCCCAGGTGCACCCTATGCGACAGCGGGGAGGACATGACAGCTGAGCACCTCCAGTCATGTACAGCTCTGGACCATGGACCCCTGAACGACACGAAGGAAGAAGAGATCTCTCGCCTCTACTGGTCAGCGCGCCACCAAATGGCCCAACAGCCAAGAGTGGGCGTTGGCTAGTAAGTAAGTAAGTACTTTCTACAAGGCCGGGCGAAGAACCTGGGAATTTCTCAAAACGGATTTAAGTCGATTTCAAACATCTTCTCTTACTATTGTATTAAATCTTTCTCCTGGTTTTCATTTATTATTAATTATTTTCCATTTTGTTGAAATAACTACAAATAAGAATGAGGAAGTGACTGAAGAAGCAGTTAAATAAACTTGCCATAAAAAAGCTCCTTGTTATACTGGGTATACAGATTACTGATAATAACTAGCAATGTCTATCTTATTGTTAGTGCAAAAAAAAAACAAAAGGTTTTGACTGTTTTCAATTTTTTTACCTGTGTATTTGCTTTATTAACTGATTTTTCATCAATTAACACAATCTTTTGTAGTTAGTATGAAGTAATTTTACATTGAACGTAAGGTACAATAATGTTTATGATACCATGTCAAGCGAATTGTTATAAATACAGTAAACTTAAGTCCAAGCCTCTTCAAGATGAAGGGCTCAACCTGATCCCCGCATTTTGTGCCTCAATTGGTCAATCTTGATATAAATGTGTCTACAATATAATCTACGGGCGATGATCACCATATTAGAAGTATTCTTAATGCGTTTGACGCAGATCTAGCTACCTGCATTCATGCATTTTCATCTCTTTCTTTCGATTCGTAGGTTAAACGTGAACCACTAAGGGCAGCAGTGTGTATTGAATAGCCCTCCAAAAGATTTGTAAAGGTTGTATTTATATTAAAATAACACCAACAGTTTTGTCCAATATAATGTGTTTTTCTCTCAAGTGAAGGAAAATAGTTAAATTTTCTTCCTATGACTTTTAACTATGACCGTTTTCTCCCAAAGTTGAAACATTATTTGTTTCTATCATCGATCGACTTCAGCCTCTGATTACCTATGTTTGTTTACTTATCTCTTTAGTGCAAACATAGAAATTAAC
The DNA here is from genome assembly GCA_036971475.1 of Prosapia bicincta. Taxonomy (NCBI): domain Eukaryota; kingdom Metazoa; phylum Arthropoda; class Insecta; order Hemiptera; family Cercopidae; genus Prosapia; species Prosapia bicincta. Next base: position 134,430,792 of record JBAIZL010000004.1, read on the forward strand.
ACGTAGTACACATACGTTGGTCATATTAAATGCCAAATTGTATGCAATGCTGCGATATTCTAACAACACGAGTATACTATTGGTTTCTATTGCATGTTCGCACATATTAACCACATAGAACATTAGTATTGCAAGTTAGGATTATGGAAACCTGTCCATACTCCCATCCTATTCTTAAAAAACAAGACGTATTATTTCACTATCAAAATGCAACAGAAGAGTCACTTCTGCATTATTCGTTGTGGTAGTCTGTATTATTTATTCTTTAAATACATGACCGAAGTATCATATCAATCACATATTTGTAAATAATAATGGCCATACTTCTCTTCAGTATAATATCGCGAGCCCAACAATTATGGATTATGCTTTAACGTCGCAAGGTTAGGCCATAGTCAATACAAATTAAAATAAAGCAATGCTTTATAAAATAGATTTTAGTTTAGGCCATCAAAAAATAGATAAATATGAAAAGACCGAACTAACTCTAACAATTCTCCAACAGTATCTTCGCGCCGCCGGGAACCGTGATATAAATTTGCATGAGCTGAACAATCTATTTAATATATTGAATGTAATTCCATACTAAGAGGTGTATTTATAGTTGGTTGTTTATTTTCATATTGTTTCACTTCTTTTTAAACAAGAGTGTTTGTTCTAGAACTTCGCTTTAAGAAACATTAACTTATAAATACCCCACTTATAACATTAGTGGTTTAGTAAACAGTAATGGTTAAGGCTTGTTAAATTAATTTCAGTGTTTATTTCAAAACTTTTCTATAAGAAACATAAACTTATAAATACCTCATTATAACATTAACGTATAACGGTTTAGGGTAATTAGAATAATTTCAAGAACATATACTTAAAAGCCCTAAACAGCATTGAGTAACTCTATCATTCTTTTCCAATTAAATACTCAGCACTAGACAGCAATAATGAATAGCCCATTGACCCGCAACGTTTAGAGCCACAAATGCCTACAGTACTTTTCACATATAAAAGGATGAATTGTGGCAACTAAGTAGTAGTATAATACCACGTTACTGAGCCCCTCCTTACATAACCTAGTCTACTGTGTAAATATTTCCCAGTAACGGAAAAGAGAAAAATACTGTTTATATCTATACGTCCTTCTCAGATAAAACTGAACCTTGTCATATTGTGAGTTGTATAATAACAAAGAAATCATGGAGGGTAATTTAAATTGGGTAATAGTTTTTTTTCAAAGGTTTTTATAAAATAAAATTTACATATTATTTTATATTAATCGGCGAAGACATTTAAATAATAAAACAATACAAATAGATATTAGTGGATCTGTTTCTAAGTTAGCGAAATCCGCTTGGCTTACCATCGTTTTTACTTTTAGGATTAGGTTAAAATGTCAAAATTAGGCTAAACAAATTAATAATGATTACGGAACACATAACAGTAAGATTCTGTGTTTATTTTACCACGGGATTTAAGTAGTTTTCAGTGTACTAATAATACGGTATGTCCAGTGCATCCCCAGCTTATGAAAAAAGGTAGTCAGTTTTATCACAACTATTTCCACAGTTACGCTAAAATGACCACACACGTTTGTAATCAAGCTACTTGAGGTTCTAGGTTATAATGATGATTTAGTAGCTTTAATCGAAAGTGAAACTGTTCGAGAAAAGAGGCTCCAAGCTTTTAAATACCTGCAATTGGTAATTTCATACATTTATAAACATCGTGTTACAATTATATACACAACAATATTATATTTTAAACACAAATCATATTATGATTTAAATCTTATAGAATAACTTTAGTTGTTTGCGTTTTAATCATAAAACGGACGATTTTGAAAAAATCAGCCTGTTATTTCCTTTAGTTGTAGGCAACTGGTATTGTAACTAATTATTTATTTTATATTTATCAAAAGTAGTATGTAGCTATAAAGTTATTATTTTTTAAAAAAAGGGTAGGTCATTCGGGCACACTTGCTTAGCTTGTTTTGAAGTACCCGTTGCTATTTTTCAGTGTTTTGTAGAAAAGAGTTTGTGTTTTATTTTACTTACAAATACAGTCGATCTATACATTTTGGGAGGTATGAATGAAATTTGGAATATTCTGTAGACCCTATAGTTTTGATAGTGTTAAAATTAATATTTGTATAGATAGATAAAATTGAATTTTATGTTTGTTTTATCTCTCTCTCTCTCTCTCTCTCTCTATATATATATATATATATATATATATATATATATATATATATATAATTGTTTAATATTCCTGATGATGTTGGTACTGTTAGCCAACGAAAGCTTTCAATTGTATATTCAATTATAATTCTTGTATTTGTATTTTGACTTAGTTCTTTATATATATATATATATATATATATATGAATTTTTGTATGTATGTTAGGCTATACACGCCTAAACCGCTGAACAGAAATTTATTAAATTGTTTGATACATTCCCAGGTTGGTTCGATTGAGGTTTGGAATAGATCTATTAACAGGGCTCTGCCCCAGTGGCTTAGGATGTAAGTGTGTATGTATCTTATGACCGCCTAAACTTCTGAACATTTTAATGACATTTGGAGAGATTGTTTAACATATTTTCTGGATGGTTTTATATATATGTATGTATATATGTATATATATATATATATATATATATATATATATATATATATATATATATAAATATATATATATGTATATATATATATATATATATATATATATATATATATATATATATATATATATGTATATATATATATATATATATATATATATATATATATATATATATAGATGTATGTATGTATATGTAAATTCGGAGGGATTGTTTAATATATTCTCAAGATGCTTTGTTAAGGTTAGTGTATATCCAACCAGAGGCTTAGGATTGTTCAAAAACCGATGTATATATGTATGTGTGTATGTATATATCTTATGGACGTCTTACTAACTAAACAGAGGTTATTATAATTTCGAGAGATCGTTTTATCTTTCATCAATTAAAAATCTTTTATAGTTATTATCAGAGTAATTTTACATTGAACGTAAGGGACTCTATTAACTGTATAAAACAACTGTAGCGAAATGTTTACTATAAATAAGTGAAACCTCTCAACCACAAATGACTTTTTTTTATTATGTACGTTTCAATTGTATAGCAATCATATTGAGAGGTAATTAAAAAAATAAAATTGTAATCACCTCTGAGAATGATTGCTATGCAATCGAGATGCACATAAGGTGTTAAATAGAAGAAAAATGTGATTTGTGGTATAGAGGTTTTATTTATTTATGTTAAGGAACACTATTGTTTATGATACCATATCAAGCTAATTGTTATTCTCCAATATAAAAGCCTGAACCTGATCACCGCATTGTGTGGGCACCATAGCTCCATACTTCTGTTCAATACAATGTCGCGAATCCATCAATTATGGATTATGGTTTAACGACGCAAGGTTGAACCACAATCAATACAAATTTAAAATAAAATCATGATTTATAAAGTATATTTTAATGTAGGCCATCAAATTATAGCCTAATAATTTGAGTTTATGTATGAAAAGACTGAACTAACCAACAATTTGCCATCAATATCTCCGCGCCACAGGAAACCGTTACATTAGGTTACACGAGTTGAACTATCTATGTAATATATCGAATGTAATTCCATAGTAAAAGCTATATGTATAGTCGGTTGTTTATTTTCCATATTGTTTCACTTCGTTTTAAACAAGAGTGTTTGTTCTAGAACTTCGCTTTAAGAAACATTAGCTTATAAATACCCCATTTATAACATTAGTGGTTTAGTAAACAGTAAAGGTTTAGGCTTATTAAATTAATTTCAAGAATCTACGTAAAATCCTGAATCAGCATTAAGTAACTGTATCCTTTTATCACATTTAATCCCCAGCACTAGAAAGTAATAATGAATTGCCCATGGTCCCGCAACGTCTAGGGCCACACATGCCAACAGTATTTTTCAAATATGAAAGGATGAATTATGGCGACTAAATAGTGGTATAATAGCTATCAAATCGTAAGACTTGAAAATGGCAAGTGTAGATTTGGTCAATGTCTTGAAATGAGCTGCTATACTCTTACTTATTGTTTAAATAAAATTATACAAATGGCTTTCAGAGAACAAATGAAATCATCTTATATAACCGAAGGCTAGTGTAGAAACATTTCATAGTAAACGGTAAAGAAAAAATATTTTTTATATCTTTGCATCCTTCTCTTAAACTGGACCTTGCCATATTGTGAGTTTTACGCAAACCAATAAAATATCGAGGTTAATTTAAATCGAGTAATAGTTTTTCTTCATAGATTTTCCTAAAATTAAATTAAATATGTTATTTTAGTAATAATCGGTGAAGATATCTAAATAATAAAACAATACAAATATATATTACTGAATCTGATTCTAGGTTCGGAAAATCAGTTTGGAGAGTTATCGTTTCCACGTTTAGAATTAGGTCAAAAAAGTAAAAATTAGATCAACAAATTTATAATGGTTTTGGAACACATAAATGTAAGATTCTGGAAAGTTTATGTTACCACGGGATTTACATCACGTTTTCAGTTGCTGTGTGTCTATTAATACTACGGTATGTCCAGCGTCATCCCCAGCTTATGAAAGAAGGTAGCGAAACTAGGTTTATCTCAACTATTTCCACAATTACCCTAAAATGACCACCCACGTTTAAACGTGCAACTTGAAGACCTGTGTTACACTGGTTATAATGATGTTTTAGTTGCTTAATCGAATAGTGAAACTGTTCGAGAAAGGAGGCTCTAAGCTTTTACATACGATCCAACTTACCATCGGCAATTTCATACATTTGTATACGTCGTGTTGAATTTGTATACGTTTTGTAAATCTTAAATCTTATACTTTAACTTTAGTTGTTCACGCTTCAAACACAAAACGGAAGATTTAGAAACATCACCCTGATATTTCATTTAGTTTTAAGTAATTGGTGTTATAACTAATTATTTTTTTTTATACTTATCAAAACTAGCACTTAGCTATAAAGTTATTTTTTATTAAATTGTGTAGGCCAGGCTATTCAGTCACACTTGCCTAACTTGTTTTGGAGAATCCGTTGTTATTTTGCCGTGTTTGTAGACACGAGTTTGTGTTTTATCTTACATACAAACACATTCAATCTATATATTTTAGGAGGCATAAATAAAATTTGCAATATTTTGTAAAACCTTGGTTTTTTTTATTAATTGAATTCTAAGTTTCTATAGATAGATAAATCTGGACATAATATTTGTTTTTATTTGTCAGAAATAGGAACCCTACATTTTTGGCAATCATACAAGATATATATGTATATAAAAACCGCCAATTCATAAATACAATTAATGGTATCGTGGAATAGGATTTTAGATTTTTTTTCTACAAAATAATCTATATTATGTTCCACGTAGAGGCAGGCATGTTGCATTGCTTTAACAGATATAAATAGTTATTGTTTTCATTTTTATAAAAAATGTTTTTGACAGAATTTTATAGCACCTTGTGTTTATAAATCAAGAAAAAAAATATTTTTAATGGTTTACTATTGTTACTATTTTTAACGATTAATTATTTTTTTTAAAAGAGTTAAAATGTAAAAGCTTGTAATATATAGAACAAAATTTCAATCGTAATTAAAATTTCAGAGTGAAGAAAACATGCATTTTTCAAATACATCAATTTTTTTGAGAATATTGCAGAACTTAATAGTGCCTGAAAGCAAAAGGATTTAATGCCATGGTCTAACGTGCCGATTCATCACACAAATGTAACCAACCTACTTTGGCTTCATCTGTAAGCGTTGCAGATCAGCCTAATCTAGCCGTCTTTTTATCATACTACTACGCCTTATCTCAACTTCTTATGATCATAGACGTAAACATCGGTGGGTCAGACACGTAAGGAAGTGATGACTCAGACGGATAATAGTCAGGCAGAAAGCCCCCAACATACCATGCACAAGTGAGTGTGCACGCTTTAACTGCGTCCTCATAAGAAATTTATAATACGTGAATTTAAATTTCAAGTTACATTAAAGGACAAGTTGTGCGTTTACTAATAACAATGTTTAACAGCTATATACAGAATTTCAAGTTGATTACTTCACTAGATCTAAGAGCTCCCACAAGATGCGTGTAGAGTTTGCGACCGGCCAAGTCTCCACAAACACGTATAGGTGTGTGTGTGTGTGTGTGTGTGTGTGTGTGTATGTGTGTGTGTGTGTGTGTGTGTGTGTGTGTGTGCGTGTGTGTAGGTGCGTGATTTTGTGTTTTGTGTGTATATGTGTGTGCCCGCGCGCACTTGTGTGTGATCGCGCTCATGTGCGCGTTTATGTGTGTTTGTGTGTGTGTGTATGTTTGTGTATGCGCGTGTGCTTGTATGTATGCGCGTGATCATGGGCATGTTTATGTGTGTGTGAGAGAGAGAGAGCGTGTGTGTGTGTTCGTGCGTGTGCGTGCGTGTGTGTTTGTGTTGTGTGTGTTGTAACGGGTTGAAATGTCCCGTCACAATTCAATAAAAAATTGAAATAATCTCAATTTATAAAATATAAGTTAATTAAATTTTCCAAGCCATGAATATTGATCATTAAGTGTATAATTTTAAAATAAACTGTAATTGTACAAAAATCATGACTTCGGGAGTAATTTGTGTGCTACGTAAAAATCAGGGTTCTGCAAGATTTTAAATAAACAGTTTTATGACAAGAAAAAACGGCCACCTACCAGAATGGTCACAGTATCTGTTAAATTACAAAAAATACCAAAATGAATTTCTAGATAATAAATACACAAAAACCTCTTAACCACAAACTTTCTTTAATTTACCCTAATGTACATTTCAGTTACAAAGTAACCATCCTCAGAGGGCTAACATACAAAGACTGATTAACGCTAGAAAAATACTTTATTTATAATCTACAGAACTAGTTCCTCCCACTCCGACCGCCGCGGCCCCACCTGTTAAACAAGGCGTAGCCACGCCCATCGAGTGAAAGCAAGATATCTAACGTCAACTTACTAAAATATAAATTAAAAATACAATAAAAACATAATTAAAATTGTTTTTTGAAATTATAACCAACACAAAATTTAATATAAAAATCATAATCCTATTTAACAAATGAATATAAAATTGAATTAGGAATAGGACCTCTATCAGAATTAGAACATATTAAAAGTATAGCTGAATTTAATGGGTATGAACGTAAAATTATTGATGATATCCTTAGGAAGCAAAAGATTAGGATTTTTCGGAAGAAATTAACAACATTACCTTTGGAAACTAAAGAAGAAAGCCGTTTTATTAGTTTACCTTTTAACAAAGTTTTAACCAAAGGGCTGGAGGGAATTTTTAAGAATGTTAAATTGAGATTTGCGTATAAAAATCATAATACCTTAAAAATTTATTAGGTAATGCAAAAGATAAAGTAGAAACACTTGATAAATCAGGGATTTACCAAGTTAATTGTAAGGATTGTGATAAAATGTATATTGGGCAGACAAGACGAAAAGTAATAACTAGATTTAAGGAACATATTAGGGATATTAAATACCAAAGATCTGATAAGTCTAGTATTGCTGCCCATATTTTAGAGACCAATCACAATCTAGATGTTAATAATGTCAAGTTAATTAAGAATAATGTCCAATTAATTAAGAAGTTATTAAATAGTTTTGAAAGTTTAAAAATTAGTAAACATAAACCTGAGAATTTATTAAATTCTGATAGAGGTCCTATTCCTAATTCAATTTTATATTCATTTGTTAAATAGGATTATGATTTTTATATTAAATTTTGTGTTGGTTATAATTTCAAAAAAACAATTTTAATTATGTTTTTATTGTATTTTTAATTTATATTTTAGTAAGTTGACGTTAGATATCTTGCTTTCACTCGATGGGCGTGGCTACGCCTTGTTTAACAGGTGGGGCCGCGGCGGTCGGAGTGGGAGGAACTAGTTCTGTAGATTATAAATAAGGTATTTTTCTAGCGTTAATCAGTCTTTGTATGTTAGCCCTCTGAGGATGGTTACTTTGTAACTGAAATGTACATTAGGGTAAATTAAAGAAAGTTTGTGGTTAAGAGGTTTTTGTGTATTTATTATTAAATTCAACCACAGTATATTCCTAATAAATAGTAATGAATTTCTAGAGCATAAACTCGAGGCCGCGGAGTGCGGGAATAATGTATGAGTGTTTGTATGAGTATGTCTTAATATATGTCTAGTGAAATCTAGACATCGAAATATGAGAAATCACGGTTAAAATTTTCATTTGTCAAAAAACTGGCTTCGAATTTGTCCGTTCCTGCTTCCTGGATGAACCGGATTCCAGACGAGAAGAACTACCAGTCTGGAAGCATAAAGTCATCTCCTAGGACCTTGGGAAGTATCATGGAAAGTGCGAGATATGGGCAAGTCATGATTTCTATACAAATTTAGTAATTAAATAAAATTTGATCTTGAAATACGTTCCAAAGATTCATAGATTCAAATAAATGCTTTAAATGTGTAAAATTATAATTAATGGCTTTATTTCCTTGAAAATTAAATTAAAAAGTTGGAAATTACAAAATTATTTAGTTATAAAAACGGTTATGTAAAAATGTTCAAATGTTTGCAAATAGAGAAATAGTAAAGCATATGGAAAAAGATAGAAAGAATATTAGGCGTATGTATAAAATAAATTCATTCACAATATCTAAGGAAATGCAGTAAAGTTTGTTACAACCAGTAGTTAAATAAACTGGGAAAAAATATTTATCAATATTTAACTTGTAGAAAAATATAAATAATTTCTCAACCAGAAATTATTAAACAAAGTTATCACAAATTATTTAGTATTTTCTGAATGAGTGATAAAGGTTTGAAATTTAGTTTTAATTAAAATATTTCAATTTATATATACATAAATTCATAAGCTTGTAAATCAATGATTGCTCTGGTAGTAGAATTAATAACAAATTTGGTTTAAATAATACAATATGTACATTTATTGAATGTCATTTAACTGCTGGCACAAAATAAGATCATAAATTAAATTTGAAATTTATATTAATTGAAATAAACTTAGCCATCCTCCCTGCAATAAATATCAAAGTAATCTTAGTTTATTTAAGGTAAATTTAATTTATGTTTTGTTAGCTAAGGACTTTAAGATAGTACCATTTGAAAGAATATATTCAATTTATTTCAGTTACAATTTTCTTTATTATTAAATTCAGTTTCCAACAACAGCCAAAAGAGTAATTTTTATTGAATTAATCCTGTGCATAAAAATAATAAATTTAATTATTTCCCAACTAGTTAATTAAAATAGTAAATTAATAAAATCAATACAATTATTAAAATCCAGACTATTAGAGTCAGTCATATTTATTTAATAATAAATAGCTAGGAATTACTGTGCAACCTAAAGATAATCGAGCAACCCATCCAGAGAAATTAATTAAATTAAATTATAAATTATGAGCTAGCTTAAGGACTAGTTGGTTTTGCTTTAAAGCCCAGGAGTTGATACTCACTGGCAGGTTTTACCATATGAAACACAGGACCTCTTTTAGGAGGATATGGTAAGACTCTATCTTTCACGGACCTCACTAAAGGTGAAGAGATGTCTTCAAAGCATGGTAAGACAGATTTATGATGTGATAAATTGTATGTGTTTTCTGCTGACATAAATTATACCATATGACAGATCACTGACCTTACCATGACTTTAAATACACTTTCTAGACAACGTTCGCAGGGTATACTTATTAGATGGGATTTTAAATACTTGCTCATGTAACTAGGTCGTAGGCAACTTTCGACAGGTAGCAGGTTGAGGTTGTAAGGGACGGGGTGAAGGACCATTTCTGTGTGTGTGTGTGTGTGTGTGTGTGTGTGTGTTTCTGTGTCTACAGAATTTTTTTGATGAATGTTACAAAATTAGTTCGTCTCTAAAATAGTATAAAATTGATTTTGTACTAATATTAAAAAATCATGTTTTTAATAATTATTTTCACTAAGTGGAACTAACCGTTACCCATGCTTGATCGGAGCTGAGGCTAAGATATCGGATGATAATAACTAGCTTTTAAATCCAATTTTTTTTATTTAATAAAATTTGGAATAGAAAATATTTGAAATTTTTAATAACGATTATATAAACACGGTGCATGGTACAATATTTATAAAAGTTATATATAAAGATTCAATATCTATATATGTTCATTTAAATTACATAAATTACATACCGTAAACATTTATTTCGGATCAGTGTTACAGTTTTTTGTATTGTAAGGTTACCGTCTCCCGGTGATTACACTAGTGAAGGCTAACCTAACCTGCTTTGTGTTTATGTTCCAGCTTTACATCACATCAATAACCTACCTTATTGTCTTCATACAGTTCTCATAGATGGTTGGACAAGATGGACACAGTTGATGTCCTTGTATATGTGAACTGTAGGCCACATCTAGAACCTACGGTTTTTGCTTCATTCAGTTCTCATAGATGCTTGTACCAGATGACTCACTTGATGTCCTTGTATCTGTATGCCACATAAATAACCTACGGTTTTTTGCTTCATTTAGTTCTCATAGATGGTTGGAGAAGATGACTCACTTGATGTCCTTGTATCTGTATGCCACATAAATAACCTACGGTTTTTTGCTTCATTTAGTTCTCATAGATGGTTGGAGAAGATGACTCACTTGATGTCCTTGTATCTGTATGCCACATAAATAACCTACGGTTTTTTGCTTCATTTAGTTCTCATAGATGGTTGGAGAAGATGACTCACTTGATGTCCTTGTATCTGTATGCCACATAAATAACCTACGGTTTTTTGCTTCATTTAGTTCTCATAGATGCTTGTACCATATGACTTACTTGATGTCCTTGTATCTGTATGCCACATAAATAACCTACGGTTTTTTCTTCATTTAGTTCTTATAGATGCTTGTACCAGATGACTCACTTGATTATCCTTGTATGTGTGAGTTTTGCGCCACATCAATAGCTTACATTTTTCTCTCAATACTCATAGATAGTTGACAAAATGGTTTCACCAGATGTGCTTGTATTTGTGACGTGTACGTTGCATCAATAACCTACATGTGCATACACCTCATAGATGGTTTGACAAGATTTACACGCCCTATTTTCTTGTATCTGTGAGTGTTAGACCATAAAGTAAGGTAAAATATCATTATAAAATAAATTCTGGTTTTGTTTTTTTAATTCTCACCATGATATCTAATTTTATCAAACGCCTGAGTTTTTGTGAGACATTAAATATTTATTTCATATTGAGAGAAAGTTCGCTGTAATTTAAAAAATAATACTTAAACAAACTAATCATGGCCCTCTGACATGACATTCATCTGCCATGTTAAATTTAGAGACAAATTTGTTTTACACAAAGTCCACAATTTCAGTTCAATTTTAACTCATGTTGAGAGTAACTAAAAAGAATGTTGTTCTTTTGAATCGTGTTTGAGCAAAAATAAAACAAATATTGTCTTTGAACATTCGCAGCGGCCAAGATATGTTGAAGTATAGAAGTGTCACTATTGCAAGCGAAGAAGCATTACTCCCTATAGTAAAGTAAAGCTATGTTACCAGAAGGGTTGGGCTAACTTACACGCTACACTTATTAACTGTTTATTGATAAAACTAAAGTCCCTCGTGTTAATGAAGTGTCAATAGTCACTCTCAATCTAATTAATAATCACCTAAATGCTATAACAAAACAATCAATAAGTACAAATTACACCATAACTTACCCTATCAGGGGACAGCTTCTGGAATGCCACTAAAAATAGAGTATGTATTAAATGAACAAAAAAGGATTTTTAAAAAGCTAAAAAAATTCTGCACTATATCCAAAGCTTAACAGCAATTCTTCAATACGTGAGCGGCGAAAGTATCATGAAACATGAGTGAAATTTATTTCATTAACTATGAACAAAAACTATATTTCATTGCAATAAATGTGCATCTATCTCTATATATTCATTAGAGTGAAACGGGTCAAACATATGACGTAAAGTTTACGATACTTGTAAATTGTAAAGTGACACCTCTATAGTTCAACATATTTTGGCCGCTGCGAATGTTCAAAGACAATAAATACGTCTTTGTCTATAAAGGATTTTAACCAATATTTCTTACTTTAGTGTGTTTAATAATAATTTACGTACAACCGAATTAGCTTTAAAGTAAAACCATACCGTAATAAAAAAAATTGATCTGGAAAATTAAACTAATTTAAGCATTCGTATTTCCTTTAATTTGTAGGTTAAAGGATCAGTGAAAATAAGTGGGATAAATTTAATAGGATAAATAAGTAAAAAATCAGTGATTTTCAATTTATTCTATCCCTTCATACTCTCCTTATATATATATATATATATATATATATATATATATATATATATATATATATATATAATGATATACTCCTCCTTACTATATAATGATATATAGTAATCCTTGGATGAATTTCTTCTAGGATCGACACTCTCATAAACATGACATTTTATTTTATTTTTCCTAATACATTGTAGCTTTTCGGTGATTGGTAGTATCAGTATTATCAAAATTTTCAAAGTACCGTATAGTTCTATGACAACATCTTGACTATGATGAATCTACTAGTCCATATGTAGTCATAGAACTATAAGGTACTTTGAAAATTTTGATAATGCTGATACTGCCTATCAGCGAAAAGCTTCAATGTATTAAAAAAAATTAAAAAAAATTTTTTGTTTATGAAAGTGTCTTTTAATTGTGTATACATGTATAAATATATATAATATATTATATATATAGTTAAAATTTTCAATCGGTAATTAAATACTATTTATCCACTCAAGTTGAAACATATTTTTTCAAACTTGTCGTGGATGATACTTGTTTTAACTAATGGAAATACAGTTTTTTTTCAAATAACAATTGAATTAATTTTATTAGTTTTAGTTTTATGTGGGAGAAAAACCTTTCACAAGAGAGGCAAGATGTGTTATATAATTATTTCGTCCCTTGTTACCTAAAATAAGTGGTAACACATGATTTCATAAAAGAGCTGATTTTGATTTAGAAGTGATGTAATACAGCGTCTGCTTTAACGCATAGGCTATGTTACTTTATTTATAATTATAATTATTTAATAAAATGTAATTAAAACAAAATTGTTCTATTACACTTAGTAGGAATTGACTTTTTTATGATTTTTTTGTTATATTAGTTGCTATAATTAAAAAAAATTCATTAAAAAAATAATTATCGTACGTTGAATGCAATATTCTTTTGCGAAATGGAATTACAAATTGGAAACAAAAAAACTAATATCTAGAGGTGAATATCTTATGGCATCCAATTTTATCTGTATTTTCCAACAAACTAGTCAATAGTCGAAACATAACCATATCGTGGTTACGAGGTTTATATTTACGTAATCAATCAAATGACAAAGACAATCAGCTGATAATATATTCTATGAAGAACAGTGATCTGATATGTTCGTTATGTGGCAGAGATTGATTGAAGTTAATGATGCTGTGGCGATACCCTATACAGGTTTTCATTGCTAAATATTGTTTATATAAAAGCTTTTTATATATTTTTTTGAAAGGTACGCCAGAAGGGTAACTTTTGTAATCACTGTTATTGTTTACCAGAATTTATGGTCTTCTTCCTTTATACAGGTTTAGTACCCTCAGTAATGGAACTAAAATTTTGTGATTGCAAATATGTAACGTAATTCTCATGTGGCTGTAATGAAGCTTCGTGAATTTGATTTGAAAAAAAATAAAATCAAATGTAAAATGTGTTATTACTTGAAAGACTAAAAGCTTCAAATTAAATATTTTTAATTATAATTCTCTAACAACCGAACTTATTTACACGCGAAATTTAAAATATAATTTCTCTATACCTTCGGATTAAATTTTAATCATTGACGATGAATGAGTTTTCTAAAAGTAAGGAAATGTTACTTTGAAATATAAAATGGCTTTTTGAGGGAAAATTACTGACGCTACGCAGTAGCTCTAACTATTGAATCCGTTCTATGAAATGGGATATTTTTAATTGCTCTGATTTTATTTAGTTCCAATTCCAGTATTTCAACCTGTAAATAAAATTGAAGAGTAACTATTCAAATTTTCTGAAGTTTTCCACTATTTGATGGTATAGACAGATATGTGATTGGAGAAGCGAATATGGTTTCCTATTTGTAATGGAAATGTATCGCATTATAATTACATTTACAGGAATACATTATTACTTAACTTTAGGAACGATCTATAGGGACAATATTACAAACACTGGACGTTTATAAACAGCTCGTTTATCTAGCTAAGCCCAATGTGACAATATAAAAAGGGTAAATACACAAAAAGCCAATAGCAGAAGGATGTCACATTTTCGTAACGCTGTCTGCTGCTTCCAACCGGCACCATGGTACCTTCAGTTCCATGACGCAGTCCAGAGCTTCCATCGGCATCGGCATTGCGGTACCTTCAATTTCGTGAAATATTGTGATGTTTCTATCATACAACACCATACGTTTATTTTCGTAACCCTGTCTACAGCTTCCAACAAGCACCTCCTTACCTTCATTTCCATGACGGAGTCCGGAGCAACCTTCGGCAATACCGTACCTTTCGTTTACGTAATATATTGCAAAGTTTCTATCATACAACACCATACCTTTATTTTCGTAACGCTGTCTGTAGCTTCCAACCGGCACCACCGTACCTTCAGTTCCATGACGCAGTCCGGAGCATCAATCGGAATTGCCGTAACTTCTGTTTCGTGATATATTGTGTAGTTTCTATCATACAACACCATACCTTTATTTTCGTAACGCTGTCTGTAGCTTCCAACCGGCACCACCGTACCTTCAGTTCCATGACGCAGTCCGGAGCATCAATCGGCATTGCCGTAACTTCTGTTTCGTGATATATTGTGTAGTTTCTATCATACATCGGCGTTCATTTAGTATCGTAACGCTGTCTACAGCTTCCATCCGGCACCACCGTACCTTCAGTTCCACGACACAGTCCGGAGATTCCATAGACATAGCTTCGGTTATGTGATATATTGTGCAGTTTCTATTACATAACACCATTCCTTCATTTTCGTAAAGCTGTCTACAGCTTTCAACCGGCACCACCGTATCTTAAGTTCCATGACGTAGTCCAGAGCCACCTTCGGCAATACCGTACCTTTCGATTACGTGATATATTGTAGAGTTTCTATCATACAACACCATACCTTTATTTTCGTAACCCTGTCTACAGCTTCCAACAAGCACCTCCTTACCTTCATTTCCATGATGCAGTCCGGAGCAACCTTCGGCAATACCGTACCTTTCGTTTACGTGATATATTGTAGAGTTTCTATCATACAACACCATACCTTTATTTTCGTAACCCTGTCTACAGCTTCCAACAAGCACCTCCTTACCTTCATTTCCATGATGCAGTCCGGAGCAACCTTCGGCAATACCGTACCTTTCGTTTACGTGATATATTGTAGAGTTTCTATCATACAACACCATACCTTTATTTTCGTAACGCTGTCTGTAGCTTCCAACCGGCACCACCGTACCTTCAGTTCCATGACGCAGTCCGGAGCATCAATCGGCATTGCCGTAACTTCTGTTTCGTGATATATTGTGTAGTTTCTATCATACATCGGCGTTCATTTAGTATCGTAACGCTGTCTACAGCTTCCATCCGGCACCACCGTACCTTCAGTTCCACGACACAGTCCGGAGATTCCATAGACATAGCTTCTGTTTTGTGATATATTGTGCAGTGTCTATCACATAACACCATTCCTTCATTTTCGTAAAGCTGTCTACAGCTTTCAACCGGCACCACCGTATCTTCAGTTCCATGACGTAGTCCAGAGTCACCTTCGGCATTGCCGTACCTTCGATTTCGTGATACAATTTTCAGTTTCTGATACAACACCATACCTTCATTTTCGTAACGCTGTTTGCAGTATCCAATCGGCACCACCGTACCTTTAGTTCCATGACGCAGTCGGTCCTTCCATCGGCATCGAAGTCCCTTCGGTTTGGTGATATATTGTGCAGATTCTATCATACATCATGATACTTTTATTTTCGTAACGCTGCCGGTAGCTTCAAACCTGCACCACCGTACCTTTAGTTCCATGACGCAGTCGGTGCTTCCATCGACTTCGAAGTCCCTTCGGTTTGGTGATATATTGTGCAGATTCTATCATACATCATGATACTTTTATTTTCGTAACGCTGCCGGTAGCTTCAAGCCTGCACCATCGTACCTTTAGTTCCATGACGCATTCTGGAGCTTCCATCTTCATCTACCTTCGGATTCTTGATATATTGCACAGTTTCTACATCTCCATACCTTCATTTTCGTAACGCTGTCTGCAGTTTCCAACAGGCACCACCGTATCTTGCCTCTAGTTCTATGATGATGGCATCTTCTTTTAGCAAGCTTCTGCTTTTATTTTGAGTGTCATAATTTTCTGTCTTTACAGTATTCAATGAAAGTTCATAAAAAGCTGTGACTAATGGAGATTTTACGGAGATTGAACGAATAATGTGACAGATCAAGGAATGGCAGATAATTATGATATTTAAAATAAGAATATAAATCATAGCGGAAAAGTAGAAGATTACCAAAAGTATAACCCTATGCTTGTGTGTACGTAATGTTTGGTCCGTCACGTCAACAGCAGTTTCCTACACACACTACTGTACTATTATTTATGTCACAAAACATAAAAAACTATTTTAATTTTCAAAAAATATCTGCAGTTATGAAGTGTTAAATAATGAAATGAGATATACAATTGCAAACAAAATATATCAGGAGAACTAATGTAACATAAATAAAAAATACTATATTAAAAAATTATCACTGCCATTTGCTTCTTCTGAAACTTAGATAATAGAAATAATTTCCACTTTCAATTGGAAATTAATTAGAAAAAGGTTCAAATTGCATTTCAACTTGTGATTTCATCATTTACAAGTCTGTTATTCACATTCTCATCATAGCATACATGAAGATATTATTCGAAATATCTTAAGAGTTTCAAACTTTTCTGTTCAGTTTCCATTTTTCAACAGGCTGGCATAACATAACCTGTAAGTTTTCCTAATTTTGTATGAGCGAAATCAGTCAAATGACGGAGAGAATCAGCTGATAACTTATTGCATCCATAACCGCTGATCTGATATGTTCATATCGTGACAGAGATTGATTGAGGTTAATGATGCTGTGGCGACACACTCCATAGGCTTCCCTCTGCTAAATATTGTTTATATAAAAGCATTTCCATTTTTAGGGAAATCGTTGCTCTACAACTTGGGGTAATTTATCGTCTTGTAGCTTTATTACAGATTAATTACTATCAGTAGTGTAAATATATTGTGATGTCAAAACAAACTTGTTTGAATTATCTATAAACTAGTTAAAGTAATAAAATAATGCCTTATAAAGTTAAAAACAACAAAAAAAATATAATTTTCTTACAAAGCCTTTATTGTATATATAAAAATAAAATTGAAGTAGTCTAATTTTAAAAAAATCTGTTTCCACAATTAAATGTACTTACTGAACATCTGAAGTGGTATTTTGAATAGTAATGGAAACTCGCGGTCCTATGTAGTAACCATTACTGTTGGTATCATAGTATAGACTCATGATAGGCAAATGCACATTAAAAGAAATTTATTTCGTAAGCCCAGTTCTCTTAAATTAACAGATTTCACGATCATTAAATTATTTAACGAGTGATTTTCAAAATGCAATACCTAATTTAGTTTCATAGTCGTATTATTTAATCTAGCCAGTCTTCTTATTTGAAGTACCTGAGTCGCTAATGAGGCTTTGTTTCACTGTAAAATGAAACAGTGTCTTCCCGTATCCTAAAAAATATATAACTTTTCCGACGAATCCTTTCTTATCTTCACCTGCCAGGAATATATATTCCCTTCCTCATGAATATATATTTAACTCCCTCACGATTCGTCTACTACCGGGACCTGCATGGATCTTACCGCATCTTCCCTCAGAGAATGTAATTACCTTACCGTTAATTCCTTTGGTATGCTCACATTCTTGCAATATATCTTCCACCTTACTAGACTATATTGTTACCTTCCTCACGATTCCTATGTTATCCTCACCTGCCCGGAATATATCTTGTTTTTTACCATCCCTACGTTTTTCTGTTATCCTCACCTAAATGATTACCATCCCTACGTTTTTCTCTTATCCTCATCTACTAGGAATAAACCTTCCCCTTTCTTAAGAATATTTAATGACCTTTCCCGTTTTCCCGTATTTCCTTGTTTGCTTGGAATATAAATTACCCTTTCCCCTTAATATATAATTAACTTCCTGACAATTCCTCTCTTACCCTCACTTACCAGGAATATACTTTTCCATTTCCTCAGAATAGATAATTATCTTCCCCTTAGTACACCAAATATCTTCACTTGCCCGGAATATATCTTACCTTCTTCTAGAATAAGTATTTACCTTCCTCACAATTTTTCTATTATCCTTACCTGCTCGAAATAAAACGTTTCTTGTAACTCTTTATCATACCTTAACTTTTAATTTAGTTTCTTACTTGGTTCAAAACAAGAAGCAAGGAAACCATTTGTTTATTTTCATTACTTACTTTACCTTACGTCCTTAAGGTAACTTGCTCATCAATGTATTTACTCTCAATCATAGAAATCTAATATCTTCTTTTTTAAAGGGCTAGCAAAACTCCTAGTATTGTCAGTACTTTTATCATTGGGACATTGTATGTGCTATATGTTTCTAAATTTAGTAATATTTTGACGATAAAACTAAATAAAGCTTCCGTTACACTACGAGGAAATCGCACAATATTTTTCAGTTAAACATCAACGGAATTCATAAATAAATAGAATGAACTACAGTGTCTCGTGCATGGAAATAATATGATACATGTATGCAAGAAGCAAAATCTGGCAAGGGGACAAGTTCAACGCATCCATTAAAAAAGACCGAATTGGGGGCTGGACTGGCTATGCTCTTCAAAATACCAGAGATAAAATACAGTGTAATCGTTGTTTATGAGGAATATTGTGAGGACAGCTTCACAGAATGGCAAGCTGCGGTTACTTACTTGCCTGACCTCGCGATACCCAATATTACTGTGGACTATCCTGATAACTCAAGCATCAATATTGCAAAAATAGAAAAGTTATATCGTACACCAATTAACTTCACCATTATGTTAAGGGACCTCAATGCCAAGACTCCAACACGGGGTTCTGCCTCTTTGGATGAAAAAGGATCGCAAGTAGAGGAAATGTAAGATGATCTGGAAGTAACAATCCTCAAAAATGGAGAGGACACGTATCTTTTAACCTAACCAACCATTGTCTACACAGCCATTGATGCACCCAAAGTATGACGGCCAGTTCTTGACAGTGTAATCAGTGATTACAGACCAATAATTGGTCAACTATTTTTAGAACTATTGTTTTTCGTGATGAATTAATTAAACAAAGTAAGTGTGGCTGGATCTTCAGAAAGCAGGGTGGGCGAATTTCAAGAAACCTCTAGAATATGTCTCAACTTATAATAATTTGGTTCTTGTCTGAAAAAAGAATTGAGTTTTTCGATCCCGAGAGGAAAATGGAATGACCTTCTGGAAAGATCACAACATAGATATGTTTATCAATAAGAGGGGCAATGTAAACGAGGAGTTATAAACTAAACATACAGAAGATCCGACGTGAGTTAGCACAGCTAAGCTATAATGTGGAACAGGAAATCTATAAATGCAGACAAGAGAAATAGGCTGAATTCTGTAGTAAACTAGATTCATAGAAAGAAAGTCAACAGGGGAATACAACAAAATTTTAGACAACATCAAAGGGAATGTTCAATTAAATTGAAATAATATTCTTCACGCCCAAAAGTTCTAATAGGGCACAAAAATGCTCAACATCCTAAGAAAGCTTTGCGGCACAAAATGGGATAATGCACCAAAAAGACTGAAAACTACTTAGACAACTCTTCTAAAACAGATCATAGAATATGCCATACGAGTATGTTCACACTCTTCCGCTACTTTGAGGGAGAAGTCTGATGACGTGCAGGCGAAAATATCTCTCACTCACTAACAACTAAGGCATTCAAGAGGGATGCGGCTTGGTCTCACTGGAAGAAACAAGACTAATGCCCACGATTAAATTTACAAACAATGAGGAACACATTTCACACTATACTATCGCAAACTGTAGTAAAAAATCTAGACCTAAAAGGTCTTTTCACCTCACACTCAATAAAGACATCAGAGAAATAATTCAACCCCAAAGACGTTGATCTCAGGAAGGAAGCTTCCGAGAAAACACAACTGGTGCCGGGAAATTGCGTCTAACCTTACAGGAGAGCTGACCGCCGCGTCCATAGGAATCAAAACGTACCTTCACAGCGGCTTAGCTGCATCGCTATTTCCGTCATTTAGCGACTGTAGGTCTGCCTTACAAGCCTTTAGCAAGGGCACTTCAAGTTTAATCTTGAGTATCCTAGCATAACTTGAACAGCTTCGTCTCCTAAAAAATTGCATCTTACAATGGATTCTTGCATATGTGACATTAGAATTCAATGAATTTGTAGACTCTTCAGGAAAAAACCCGAGAAGCGTGGATCAAAACACAATTTAATTTCGCTACCAGATTCAAATGCTTTTCCAAATAAAAAACTAATTGCTCTCTCGAAAAAAACATCCCAATCAACTACCTTATTTCAACATTGACAGGAAAACCTTCGCCACTCCTATCTGACTAAGAACAAAACGTCATAAAACATGCCAGTTCAGCAGATGGGACTAAACAATATCAAAACTGACAACTGTCTCGACTACGAACTTACACCACATCATTCTTTCATCAGTCATTCAGTTGCAATATTCCTTCATCTCTTGAACTTTCCTACAGAGGAAAATGTATACTCTGATAATGTCATAGGCATTGCCGAAACAATTCAAGCACACGATATAACTTGATTCAATATTGGATACGGCCTCAACCAACCAACCTTGATTTAAATTGGTCAGAAATAACCTAATGTAAAGTATCATCATTTTTTCTGTAGTAGCCTGATTGTTTAGTATTAATAGCCCTTGCAAATGAAGCTTGCTATCAGAACGATGGTCTTAGACCTGGGAGCATTCTACTAAAACTCGCGAGCAGTTGCCTCTCTCAAAATACCTCTTCTCGTACTTTCTAATTTTGTTACATTTTCATCATTCAGATGCTCCTTTACAATTAGCTAACGAATTGTAGGCTTCGCTCTTAGGTCATTCAACTTACTTCGAATATTCAGTCTTCAGAAACAGTAAGCGTTCCCTCGTACTCTTGCAGG